>VZSE01000361.1:127869-194108 GCA_013398275.1 Promerops cafer
GGGGAGGGGATGAGGTGATGGAGAGAGGGAGGGAGGAGGGAAGGAAAGGCCTTTCGTTTGAAAGAGGTAACTTCTTGTCTGCTCCGGTGCTCTGAAAAATGACACAACGGTAATGCCCTGACAGGAATGCCTTTGGACATTTCCATCACCTGGCAGAAAGCATGATGTTATTATTTCAGATGTTCTTTGTGATTAAAATGTAGGAAGAGTACTTGCTATTTATGCCCGTGAGTTGTAATTTCTCCGTTGGGGATCCAGTGTTTCTCGTCTTGCCCAGCTTCTCCTGGTGGGAGGATGTGTGATGCTATCTGAAAATACATGTGAATCAAGGAGGCGTGTGTGACAGGTTTAGGGTGCTAACTCTTCATATTTGTCTCTGGAGATATTCAAAGCCCACCAGGACATGTTCTTGTGTAACCTGCTCTAGGTGACCCTGCTTTGGCAGAAGGGTTAAACTAGATGATCTGCAGAGGTCCCTTCCAATAGCAACAATTCAGTGGTTCTGTCTACTAGGAGACAACTGACATGGGAAATTGACTGAATCAGTAGCAGGTCACTCATGACTTCAGCTCTTGGATTTGAGTGGGAATATGTAATCTGTTCTCAGCCTCTGTAAGGTCTGTGAAACCTGCTAAAACTGATGGGATTTTCTGGAAAGCTTTTGTTGTTGTTGCTGTGGAGTTTTTTTGTTTGTTTTTGTGTTTTTTCCCCTGGGATCCAGAAGCTTGCTAAATAAGCAGATGTTTCTAGAGGAAGAGAGATGTGGAGATCCAAGGCTCTGAAGCTAGCATGGTTCTGTCATGAGGCAGGAAAAAAAGCAGCCAACAAGCCTTATGCAGCTTGTCTTTCTTGTGTTCCATGCTGCGATTCAACCCTACAATAATGTAATGGTTGGTCTTGGCTGGACACTGGATTACACCCAACCCCTCAATTTGTGCCGAATGCCTTGTCCTGCCACGTGAAGAATCTGATCGGTCTGGCAATTATTTGCATAACTCCTGTGCATCTCTGTCTGGGATTTCAGAAAGCCTTACAGTAGCATCTTGTAAAACTTTTTCTGATGTCTGTGTGAACTTCTAAGAACCATCACTGTTTGGTTTGTAGGAAATTAGGAATGAAATTCCTAGGAAATTTCCATGCTTAGGAAATTAGGCATGAAAATGCTTTGCTGCTCTTGTTTTTCTGCTCTGTGGGGTTCTACACACTTTTTAGTATTAGAAGTAGTTTTGGTGACTCTCAAATATAACAATACTTATTTTTGTTACTATTAGTGGTTTATATATTTTGCTGTATCACTGAAAGAGGTGATGCAGCACATTAAGTATATTACTCATCAATAATATGTACTAGGGGGATGTCTTCACAGCAGTTCTTCAAACTGTAGGGTTTTGACTATTTGTGTTGAGTTGGTCCATGTGTGAGCAAGACTGCAGTGTCATAATTAAGTTGCAGGTCCTGGTTATTGCGAGGCGTCCTTGTTTTTCTTTGGAACAGGAAAAGATGTCATGTTCAGGCTCAGGCTACTGCAGCTAAGTGTCATTCTCTTCCCATTCAGCTGTAGGAGCAACTGTCCTAGGTATGTGGAAGGGAGCATTTTGAGGGAGATATGGAAGGACAGCCAGCACTAGATTGCATTGCCTCCTAGAAGGTAGTTTTCTAACCTCAGCTGCAGTTCCACAGCAGTGGAAATTGGGTCCTTTTGCTGCTGACAACAAGGTGAGGGTCTTGCTGCTTGTCCCTCTGTCAGCTTTGTTCCTGCAGACTGTCTCCCATCCAGTGTGTCTAATGATTTTTTCTTCTGATTATTTAATACGTTAATTGATTATTTGATTAACTAAACACAGTAGAAAACTTTTGGATGTGCTAGTTTTCTGCACAGTTAATGTGTTCCAATAGCTTACAGAGGGATCTGTGACCCCAGCAGTATCAGTATGTAGGAAATATACATAGTCATAGTCAGGATGACAGGGAAGTCTTTACATGTGATCTTCTGGATCTGCTCTCCCCAGAGCTTTATCCTGGGAAGAATCAGGGCTGTCTATCATATCAGCTGCTATTGGCTGAGAAAGCACCATTAAAACTGTTTAGGAAACTTTTGGAGAGAGGAATGTGTTCATATGGGCTTTTCTTTTTCCATATTGTCTTGTCTGTAGTGAGTCCTTTCTTAAAACTAAATATTGTTTTGAGAGGTAGATATAGTAATTCTTTAAGTTTTTCTAGCCTGTTTATTTGCTGGATCCAGAGAAGAATAGTTTTACTTAGTTAATGGCGTCAGTAAAAAAGTGTGCAGGTTTTTTCATCTATCTGCCAGTAATCTTAAACATTTTTTTCTGAATACAGAGTTTTTTTGATTCCAGAGAACTATTTTTCTTTAAGTAAAAAGGAAAGCTAAGAGAAATGCATTTTTTTGGTGAAACCTGGTTGTTACAAGTAAGGCCAGAACATTCTGGAAAACGTAAGTCGCATATTCTGTCATTTTGACAAATTCTAATTAGCCTGAAGTGAGAGGTTTATTGTAGGACTGAATAGAAAATGAATGTTGTACAAAAGAAAGGCATTGTTAGAAGTCATGGCCAAAACCATGAAAATTAGTTTGGATACACCCCTCCATTTTCAAGGGGTTTATGTTGCAGAGCTGCTTGCTGTTTTTTCTCAGTGGGTAAACATCCTTATAACTGTTACCTACAGCTGCAGATAATATTTCTAGTTACAACTGAAATAACTTGTTATGTTCATGTATTTTAAGAGGTACTAAGTAGTCACCTAGTTCAGGTTTTTGTAATAATTTCTGATACTGAAATTTACTGCTTGGTTTAATTTATGCATATTGCTTGAAATATTACTTGGTAGTCTGTCTTGGAAATGGGAAAGAACTAGTTTGTTTTGGGTTGCAAATTGCTAAGTATGGACTACATTTCTACGTTTGAAAAATGTGCCTTATCACATGGAGGCTTAGGGCGGTTAGTAGGAAACCAGAAGGTACCTGCCAGACTCACGGTAATGATCCTCTCCAGAAGATGTCCCTTGCTGAGGTCTAAAATAGGCATTTTTCTGTTGATGAATTCCCTTTACACAGATAATAATATCCTTCTGCTTTCTGTGTAAACTTACACCTGTATCAACACCTCCTGTGCATTATCCCATTAATGATGACAAAGACCCGTATGAGTACTTGTAGTCAGAATCTTTCACATTTTTTCTCCATAAATGCAGTCTTTTGCTGAAATGAGATAAATCACTTCTGCCCTGCAGCCCTTTACTAGGTTAAGTTTTTTATTTTTCTGTCCATTTCCTCCTCAGACTGTTCCTGTTCTCTGTGTCTTTGCATATCTGAAATACTACCTAGAAAGACAGAGAAATTAATTATATATTAATATATATTTGCTAATTTTAAAAGTGGGATGGGAGGGAGGGAGAGGCAAATAAAATTTTGACCTGACTGTGTCAGAAATAACATACAGGCATGAGGAGAAGGGACACTCTTGTAATTAGGAGACTGACTTAAAATTTGACTGAACTTTCAGGGAAGGAAAAATGCTGGATTTTCAAGGATTAACCATCAAATGGTGTAAAAAAGAAAGATAATGACTTTATGCCCATGTTTTTCATAGTACCAAGAATAGGAGAGCTGTCAGTGTTTGAAGATGAAAACTTGAAATTGTTAAAAGAAGAAAGGACTAGGTGGAATTATCACATGGAGCTTGTTACCACAGGAGATTGAATCAAGAAGCGTAGCAGAATTTTAAGAAGGATGGTAGGAATATCCAGTTTTACATCAAAAACTAAAAAAAAAATACACCTGCAACTGTAAACAGTTTCTGTTTTTCCTGAGTCTGTAGTTTAAATAACCTCTTACTGATGTGAGATAGGAAGAAATCTTGCCCATGGCTGTGATGTTTTTAATTTCCTACTTAAGAATTTTTTTCATTTGTGTCTGGAGCAGCTGGAACTGGTCATGGTGGGGGATAATCCATTCTGTCCAAAAACTTACTGTGAGCTCCTCTCTCCTTAGTCTTCTAAAACATCTTGGTAACTGTTTACACCTTTAGACACAAATGAGACTACCTTTTAGCAACAGTCAGGGCTATACTTTGTTTCTTTAAAATCCAACTTGTGTGAAACTCCTATTTCTCAGAGTTGAGAGGTCGATAGCATCCTCTGTGTTCTGGGTAATCCTGTATCTGCATGTACAACTCTCAGTAGCAAGAATTATTTTATAGCAGGAGAGGAGGTTTAATGATGCTATAAAATTTATGTTCAGGTTTGGGTAGTCACCCTATTTTACAAGCTCTTGAGGACAGATTTAAATGGTAATGTGTTTTTACTCTTTCCTTTGGTGACATACATCTATTTGTTCCCTATGATTAAGGTTTTTGTTACCACATTTAAATCATTTGACTGAATTACCTAATCCCTATGTAAGCTCTACAGACACAATGTGTCTTTGTGCTTCCATAATAGCCAGAACACGCCCATGGTTTCAAGTCTGCTGTTGCTGGTCCAGCTAATGGGTCCAACATTTAGGCTTATTCAGTGTAGGTTCTCATTGTTACAACTAAAGTTTCTCGGGATTGTTCCCTCAGAAAAATTGACTGGGAGGATATGTTAAATTTTCTGCCTCCTTTTTGGAGTCGCTTTTTATGCATTCAGCTTTCATTAAGCCATGAATTTTCATTGTAACTCACAGATTCTCAGATATTTATGTAGGCCTTCTGTATTTTGTGGAAATAGCTTTTTTGCAAGATGAATAACAAGAGCTGAGTCCTATTCTTCAGAGAATCTTCTCATCTTTGTTCCATAAGTGTGTTTAATACAGCATTACTTACTAGCAGAAGTGTCTTTAGAGCTGTATGTGGCAGTCAGGATCACACAGCTTGTATTGCATATTTTTCCCCCAGTAATTCTGCTATGGGGAAATCTGTTCTTTGTTTCTATTTAATAGGTAAAATTATTGTTCTTTGCACCCATGCTCTGTGATGGCCTGTTGCCTGGGCCTAGTTTTGCCCGTCTTTTCTTCTTACAGCTTAGTGAGTGGAAGTCTTCACTGTGCTGCTATGGCACCAAGCATCACTTTTCCCTTGTCAAGGTGGGACAAGACAATAAATCATGGGGAAGAAGTCATGCTTGACTGAAGAGTAATGTCATTACAAAAGTACCTCTTTCTGTTTACTGTAGGAGATAAACTAGCCTTTTGGGGGTGTTTTTTTCATATATCCACTTACTGTGGAACAAGGTAGAGAAAAGAGTGTGAAGTATTTACCAGGTGAGCTCTCTTCTTGGAGCACAAAATCTTTAGCATATTTATTGTGTTGACTTGTGAAGTGTACTACTATGGTTTTTTGTTTGTTTGGTTGGGGTTTTTTTTGTGCTTGAGGAATAAATAGCAGAATGGAGTAAATTAACTTCATTGCTCTATTATTGTTTAGGTTCTTCCTTTGTAAACATTTACTCCTTATACCAAAAAGTGGGGTCTTTTTCCCCAGCTTTTCTTCCTGTCTTGTGTTTTGTTGGGTTGTCTTCTCTTCCTCACCATACTGTATGACAGGGTTTAGGATCAGGAGGAGAATGCTGTGGTCAACCCATGGTGACCACTAAATAGGGTTTCTTCCCTATAATTGTTCACATTGTGTGTATTCCATAGAGGAAAAGAATTCAGTTATTTTTGATACATTAAAGGTTTATGTAAACTTCAGAATTAAGTTAGATTTGTAATGTGATAGAAGATGTAAGATATGGAAGCTCACAGTAAGGACTACTAAGCAGTCTTTACATTGTCCAGTAGCGCGAATGTATACAAAATATAATACATGGTCAGGCATGATGGTGTTTGTGACTTAAAACTGAGGAGTTTTTAAGAAGACATTGGATTTTAATAGTCAATTTTTCAGTATGCTTCTGTAGCATAGATAAAACTATTTAGAGGTGTATATGTTTTCAGTGTGTATTTCCAGGTGTGGGATAGAAGATTTTTGTGTTGCTGCAATACATTCTCTGTTATATCTCTTCATCTATTTCAAAAACACAAAAAAGCTTTCAGATGTATGCACGGTTCTTTTTCATTGCTTGAAATCTTGTGTGTGTTTTCCAGATTTACAACTCAGGTCTTTTCAGAAGTCTTTTTATGTTTCTGAAGGTCCTTCTAACAACCTTTTTGAAACATTTGCTTGTAGTTGTATAAGCAAACTCCTGTAGGGAGGCAGGACCCTCCCTTGAAATGGAAAATGTAAACCCCCTCCCTCTGAATTATTATAATTTTGAAATTAAGGGGCTCTCAGGCAAAGATATGGGAATAGGAATAAGAGTTCCTTACTAGGAAAATTAAAAATACAAATGCAATAGTACAAAAAAAGAAACCAGTGACAGAGTCAGAATACCACCTGACTCCCTGTTGGTCAGGGTGTTGGTAGCAGTCCAATTAAATGGTGGCTGCAGTCCTGCTGGATGTGGTTCTGTTGAAGCAGTGATCCTGTAGAAGGATGTAGGTTTTCCTCTGAAGGTCCAGTGGTGGTGTAGATGGACCTGGTCTTCCTCTGGGAATCCAGCGGAGAAGAAAGCTGCTCCTCTGGGAATCCAGTGGGAAAAGGCTGCCTGTGGTGTTCCAAGTCTCAGATTATAGCCAGGTAGAAATGCTTGGCTCCTTCCTCTGGGCAGAGCATCTCACAATGGGATGATGTAATTTTATCAGTTATGCAGTGAGACTCAATGGCCCGTTAATAGAAGATATTTCAGGGAGGGAGGATTGGTTGTGGAAAAGATAAAGAAGGAAAACTGCCCAACCTGGTTTTATCAGGTGGCCAATTAACAGAAGATAACTGCCCCACCTCTGACAGATGGCAGTAGAATACACACCCCCAGCCACATCTTGCCTTTGCAACCTAAGACAGGTTTTACTGTGACCTGATATTTGGGATTTTATTTAAATTGCATATAGACATAAAACCAGATGTTCCTAGCTCTAGTATTTGGAGCAATTTTTCTTGGGTTTGGGCAGATGTTTCCCTATGTATGTAAGACTGTTAAGACACATTTCTTAATTAAATAAGCTACAGTTAGTTTTGACTACTAGGATGTTTAACTTTAGAGTGCTTTTCTCTGCCTGCTGCACTGGGGTTAGCTTTTAGTTAGATGTCTTGTAAGGAAATGAGGAAGGGAGGGCAGGGAACTAAAACTATGATTTAGAGATGTCATTTAGATAGAGATTGTCCAAAACTGCTATTAGCTATATCCTCAAACCCATTCATATTGTGTATCTGTGGGTACATGTGCCGTTTTGTTTTCCTGCCCTAGTTCCTTTCCTAAAATCATTCACAGTTTTATGTTGCTTTTGGGTGCAATTTTTAAAAATTTTCATTTAATCTTTAAAAATTTTCATTTAAATTTCTTTCATTTCATAAAAGAAATTAAATTTCATTTAATTTCATTTCATTTAATTTTCATTTAAAACACAAAGAAACAGTTTGTGTTTTCTGTAGTGTTCCAAATATATATATAGATGGGTGATTGACATGATTTTCCTACACCTTTGACTTCTATAAAGGAGTCCTTTGAATTCTGTATTAAGTGTTTAGCCATGAGACAGTGTCACCTGTGTTGGATAACTTGGAAACACACTTTGTTCATATCCTCAAAAGGTATCGTGATGAGGTCAAATTTGACCTTAGAACATCCACATACCGCTGATTTGCTAGAAGTCAGTGAGTTCATATATCATTGTTAAATGCTTTCCTGATGTGGAGCTCTCTGTGGAGGTAGAACAGGGGGCTAGATGTTGGTGTCTTGTGCCACGCTTCTCCATGCCTGGTAATTGCTCCAGGGAAATGGTGCAGCCACAGGTAGTAGTTCTCGGGGAGGGTATTACAAAGATGGCATTGCTGTTTCCTCATTAAAAAGTGTTCTGCAAAGCTAATTTTGCTGCATTTGAATTTGGTCTTTGCTATATATGTAAAACTAGGTTTTACATTTGTTAGACAAAAGGCAGTAAAGCTGTGTGTAAAAATGCATTAGATTTACCTTTCCTGGATAAGAGTATGAATTTATTGGACTATGGTTATGTGATTTTTTTAATGTTTGTAGTGCACTGAACCATTTACATGAACAGCACATGCCTAGAAGACTTCTGATAACTCTACTATTACTGTCTAAATTCAGTTGTTTCTTGTTGCTAGGAACCCAAGTTAATTTTAGAATTGCTTAAAAGAAGTAGGTAGTGGCTCTTAAAGACAACTCTGTAAAACTGTGTCTAACCAAAACTTTTAATGATGGTTTTCAAAAATGTGAGCTTTCAATTAGATTTAAAGTAAACCACTTGATAAGATTTTTCCTTTTGTCTTTTTTTTTTAATTGGATCTTGTTTAGCAACACTGGATCTGATACTGTATTTTGACTCTTGAAAGATGAATGAGGGATTTTGTTGCTTTAAAAGCTTGAATGTGGTAGTAGAATTTTTAATTTTGCTCAATTCAAATAAATATGCTTTCAGAGTAGCTTAGTTTTTATTTAGTGGCAGCTCTTGTTCCATCAGGTATAAATGGCTTTTGGGTTTCGCAGGCTTCTAAGGTGGACAGTCTGATGTAACCCCAGCAGGTGTAAGACTACTTGGACCATCCCAATCAGTAACAAAGTGACTTGTAGATAACAAAAAGTCTTCTACTTTGTTTTCATTTTTAGGAGTATGTGGTAATTCTGTTCCCCTACTGGAATGTTATTTACTTTCAAGTGTTCAGAATCTCATTGAAGCTTTGCCACATTTTCAAAGTTTGATGTTTTCCTGGCTGTCATCAGGCACTTAAAGATTTGTGTAATCCCAGGTATCAGAAGCATATTTTTAGTCTTTTCCGTTACTTACGGAATTGTGTATTTAGGAGTTGCCTTCAGTGGATGAGCACACTGGATGTGGGGGTGGAGGGAGATGGTCAGTGGACTTTGTCTAAAACTTTCTCTTTAGAAGCACAGTGTGCCGCGTCCTTGTGCCCTTGCAGGGTTTGGCTCTAGAAATTCTGTTGCACAGGGCTGCACATTTTGCAGTCACTAAAATGTATTTTTTTTATTCTGTGGCTAAACTACATATGAAGTTTGAGGAGTATTTCCAGCTGACCTGTAGAAGTGTTTGCACAACTGATCTGTAGAAGTGTTTCATCTATAGAGATGCAGGAATGCATATTTATGTGCTAATGAGCATCTCTGGCTCTAGGAGGAGGGCAATGGAAGTAAATTCAGCTTGAAAAGCACATGAACACTTAGGTTTTTGAATACTCAAAATTTCTAATTCCACTTAGGGTTATGTTTTCTTGTACTTCTGTGTTTTTATGATTTGAACTTCAATGTAAATTTTGACATTTTAATACAATAGGAATTCAGGTGGTGATGAATAATGTCAATATTTTAATCATGACCAGATGTATGATAAGCTTTCATCAAACACAGAAGAATTAAAATACTACTTAAAGTTTTCTTGTTGGTTTGAACTTTTAGAACCTTGTTAAGCTAAAATACAAGCTTTGAACTTGCATGAGAATGAAGTCTTCTCACTTTTGAACTGGAGCAACAGTTGGCAGCTCAGCAATGAATTAAGTAATGGTACATGTTCTTACTAAATATAATTTTGTGAAGTAAAGGGAAAAAAGCTCCAACAACAACAAAAGCAAAGGGTACCATTTTGAAAATATCTGTAGAAGGTGCTGTTAAAAATTTTCTGTGTGATGCAAGAAGTTATTGTTTTTAGGCAAGTATGGTTAGCTTCAGAGAAAGCAGAGAAAATTATCAAAAGAAGGTCTTGGCCATTTATTCAAACAACAAACAATGAAAAAAGAGGAGAGAGAGGGAGAAGACTGGCCAAGTCACATCAATCTTTTGCAGATGATATTCACCAAATATTTTAATCCACCACAGTCTTAAATCCTGTTACTAAACGAATTTCAACAAGCACTAAACCCAAATGCTGTTTGAAAGACTGTCTAGGTTTGATACTAGCCAGCAACTAAGTACCACTGAGCTGTTTGCTCAGTCCACATACCTCTACCCCTGGTGGGATGGGGAGGAGAATTAGAAAAAAAAAAATAGAAGTTAAAGCCTATAGGTTGAAAAAAGACCAGTTTAATGGTTGAATAATAACAATAATAAAACTAGTAGTAGTAGTAGTGGTGGTAAAAACAGTAACATAATTGTAATGAAAAGGGAGATAACAATAGGAGAGAAATAAAATGCCAAAAAAGGCAAGGGATGCACAGAAAAAGGTCTCACCACCTGCTGACCAATATGCAGCCTGTCCCCATGCAGTGAATTGGACCCTCCAGCCAACTCGCCCCAGTTTATATACTGGTCTAGGTATGAAGTGACAGGATCATAGAATGATTTGGGTTGAAAAGGACCCAAAAAATTATCCACTACCACCACCTCATCACTCCTGCTATGAGCCTTTCACTAGACCTGGTTGCTCAGAGCCCTGTCCAGTCAGGCCTTGAAAACTTCCAGGGATGGGGCATTCACAGCTTCTCTCAACAACCATTTCCAGTGCCTCACCACCCTCACAACAAAGAATTTTTTCTGAATATCCAGTCTAAACCTTCCCTATGAGTTGAAGACTGTTACCCTAGTCTTATCTCTACATGCTACTGTAAAAATACAGAGTATCGCTTTAGCTAGTTCAGGTCAAGTCTCCTGGTTATGCTTCCTCCCAGGCTCTTGTGCACCTACTCACTGACAGAGCATGGGACACTATTATGTCTTTGATTTGGGGTAAGCACTAACTAGCAACAACTAAAGCATAAATGTGTTATCAACATTATTCTCTTACTAATTTGGAAACACAGCAGTATACTGGCTGCTAGGAAGAAAGATAACTATCCCAGTCAGTGCCATACCAGGACATACTTGAGCCGAACCTAAGTTTGCTTACATGTCAGAAATGTAATGAAATTTATGCTGAACACAGAGTGCCTGGATCTGCAAAAATATATGAAAAAGTATTCTGAGAGTAACTTTGAGAAGCAGTTTTAGAAGTTTACAGAAGCTGCCTGCAAAATTGTTTTAAAGGTCTCCAAAGAACTGCTGACTAAATACACAAAAATGTCAAATTATATTCAGTTTTACAAAACTATTAAAAAACCCATATAAGATACTGAACTATTCCTGCAACATGTTTACAAGTTATGAACTCATAGGAAAGTAGAAATATTGTTATCAGGAATTGAATGGAAACCTTCACTTATGCAGCATCAGTAAAAGAAATATTTGCTGCAGGACAGCAAATATCCTATTATACATTGATGTCTTGTTCTCATTTGAATGAAATTTTCATCTCTGACTGCTTAGTCTTTCTTAAATTTGAGAAGTGGAGGGGGTTGGTATGGGCTACGGAAAGGACCAGCAGATGCTGGAAAACCTTGCAGGAATTTTGGAATTGGGTAGATTATTATTGTTTCATTTTGGCTTTTTTTTCCACTTTTAAAAGGGATACTGCTGTGTGAATATGTGACAAAAATTTTACTTTATGAAAGGTGAATGAAAACTTTTTCCTTCTCTCCTTTAAGACTTACTGAAATTGGAGAAAGTTGGTTTTTTTTTTTTAATCTTCTGAAGTATTTTTGCTTTGTGGGGGGATTCTTCAGTCTCCTTACTAGTTACGATACTTGCAGTAAGCTCACCACTTCTATATGAAGTCACTAGTGAATCAGATGGGTGGTTCATCTAGCCCAGCAACTAGAGGCTATTTAGGGAAAGCACATCAGCCTTGTCTCTTTCCAGTGCCTTTGTCTTCCCCCACCATGCAGAATTATTTCTAGGATGTCAGAAGTACAGCTTTGCCTAGTCCTAGCCATTTACAGACCAATTGTCTGTGAATTTATTGAATACCTTTGTGACCAAACTTACACTGCCTGCCTGGTGCAGACACAAGATTGAGAAGTTCCCTGCTTTCTGCATACAAAAGTACATGACCACTTTCATCTGTCTGTAACCTATGCCTTAAGAGACCAGTCCCAGCTACAGTGTTGCAGAATTTGGTCAATAATAGTTTTCAGTCATTTTGTCCTTTATGGTTGTAAATGCAATCAAATCTACCCTCAATGTTCTCCTTAAAAGTGAGCAGTCTTTACCTCCTTAATATCCTCATTCTCTTTGTTTTCTTAGTTGTCCTTCTCTTAACCTCCTCTAATTCCGCTCCATCTTTTTTGAGATGTGCCATAGTACTTGAGATGTGGGTGTACCAAAGTTTTATTTATATTTTGAAAAAGATACTTGCTTTTAAGTTTCAATAGCTTTTTTTTTTTTGTCATTGCAGGTGCATGTTTATAGGCAGTGATGTTAAAGAGCTGTGTCAACTAAAGGATCTCTAGAGCTGTAACTTCTAGTTTCAGATTCAGTAATTAAGATTTGTTTTCCCTGGACGTGTTACCTTTCCTTTAATGTTTGTCTTGGATTGAAAGACAGGTGTCTGCTAAGGAAAGCAGGAGCCTGCCTTGGAATGCAAAATATGACCCCCTTCCCTCTGAATTATTATAACTTTGAAAATGAGGAGCTTTCAGGCAAAGATATGAGAACAGTTCTTTACTAGTGTGTGTGTGTATAACAAGGCAAAGAAACAGCAACAACGGCAGCACCAACAGGCACGAGCAGAGAAGCCGATCGAGTCTCTTCCCGCTCTTCAGCGCTCCCCCCTTGGGTGCAGTTCCGCTCGCAGCCGGCAGGGGCGCTGCTGGCTCCCGGCGGGGCAGAGGGTGCGATGACTCCCCCGCGGCGGCAGGGGGCGCTGTGCCGCGGGCCGGCCGTGTCCCTCACGCAGCGATGGAGGACGCAGCCGGCAGAAGGGATGGGGAAGGGGCTTCCTTTAAAAACCCCCAGCGGCGACCGATCCCAGTGCCCCTCCGGATGGTGAAAGGAGCTGCAGGAATGGCAGGGCAGGCTCGCCTGGGGCAGCAGGCAAGAGGCAGCAGAAACTGCAGCTGTAGCTGCAACCACAGGGCATCCCGCAGGCAAGGAGTGTGTGCCTACAGTGTAGCGAAAAACCGGGAGCAGTGGCAGGGCAAGTGGACAGAGGCAGCCCGGCTCCAGAACAAGTCAGGGAGACGCTCCCTGGCAGAGGAAAGGGACTCGGGGATCCCAGGACTTCCCCTGAGGCACCCCAGCAGATGGTGAAGCATCCTTTTATTTCAGTGAGTCAGGGTGCCAGTAGGGTCCCAGTTCAGTGGCTGCTCTCACAAGCAGAGGGTCACTCACAGCACAGGAAGCAGGGCAGGGCTGGGCTCTGGCAGCAGCAGCAAGTTCCCTCCCCAAGCAGCAGCTGGAACATCCCCCTCCGAGGTCGAGAGAGCAAGAGACCTAGGAGCTGTGCCTAGCCCCTTTTCCCCCAGCCCAATTTTCGCTGTATCTCTGCCTTTCAGAGAGAAACCCCTCAGCCCCCACAGTAAAGCCAGCTGGACTCTTCTTGCTTCTGTGTAGTCTTTTGTCTCTCTTAAGTACCAATCGTTATTGTTTCTTAGCAACAAAAATGGGAGAAAATTCCCTAGGAGAAAGAAAACAAAAGGAAGAAATCCTACACCCCAACAATGTTTAAGCTCATCTGCCACTTTTTTCTGTACTCCTGTGTTTTTGGGATGACTCTTTTGGAGTCATCTAACTACCCAAAAAGCTGTCTTGTCAAAGGATCAGATGGCAAATTCAGTGTAATATAGTGTTACTAAACACCAGGCTCAAGATGTTCTGTAAGTTTGCAAATAATGTTGTGAAAGTCCTGTATAATAAAACATGCTTTTCTTTTCTGTATTTCTCTTTCCAAGTACTTCATTAGTACTTGTTTGCATGCAATCTTCTTGCACGGAGGATTAAAATATTTCACAATTTACACCGTTTTGGCTGTGAGTTTATCTTGCACCTCATTTTAGTCTAGTGTCCTGGTACCATGATGATTCTCAGTGCACATGTGCTAGTTCACTTCCAGGCTCCCATCTGGAGTGAACCAGATGACCTGCCTCCTACAGAAAACCTGAACTCCTGTGTCTGGTTCTTGAGGAGAGGCCTGAATTGCATCGTTTTGTCTGTCACTGCTTGGACGGTCCTTTATTTTAGTAAGCATCATACTTCGATATTCTTGTGCATGTGCGTGAACATGCAGCACATGCACCTATTCATGCTCTTAAAGGCATCATAGTGGGAGATTGCAATGCAGTTTTCTTATTTTTGTGTAGGTCAAGGTGAATTAAGAGGTCTCTGTCATGGTTTTGGCGCTGGCCCAATGCCAGTGCCCCCATGAAAATGTATTTTCTTTAACTAACTGCTGTGAGATGTGACCAGGAACAGAGCAGAGCAGGCTCAAACTTAGAAAGAGAGGGAAAAAAAACCCCAACTTTATTAAACTACAAACTAAAATCAGAAACACACAGGAAAACAGAATGAAAACCTTTTAAACCATTCCTCCTCCTCCCACCCAATTTCACCAAAGCACAGTGAGACAAAAATCTTGGAGTCCTGATCAAGTTACCAACACTCAAGTAATCAATTCTCAGTCCATCAGGGGAGAGAGGAGTCTCTCTTGTACCACAGTCCTCCCCATGAAACAGGGTTGAAACTCCCCATGTTTCCTTGTCACGCATGGCACCGCCCGGAGAAACTCTGCCATCGTGACATGCTCCTTCCATGTACAGTGCTCTCACCACCGTCCATGGACCGAAACTGCTCAGGGCTCTTCAAGGATGCTTTGCCAAGTGCCAAAAAAACAACCGTGTCTCATTTTTGGGACAACAGTCCCCCCCATTTTCTCATCCCCTGGGGCCGAGGGTTTTCTCAAGAACAGAGCTCTTCTCCCTGAAGATGGAAGGCACCACCACGCCCTCTTCATCTTCCTCTGTTCACTCCTTTATATAATATCATTACAGCAGGTCAGTCTCTTGGCTCAGGCTATAGCATCCACCCAAATGCAGTCTCATGTATTACAGGTAGCTTGGTTCAGTCTATGGCTATACAAGAAAAGTCCAGCTGAAAAAGCCACTCCATCATCTCCTCCCACTTCAGCTTTTCCACATCTTCTTAACATCTCAGGTCCCAGACTGTCTCTCTTCTCTCTCCAACCACCAGCCAGGAGGACTAATGTTTCACAAAGTTTCCTTCACCCAGGAAAGGGTTAAAAGTCCGAGCTCCGCTGCCCTCAGGAGACTGAACTCTCAGGTGGGGGCGGTGGGGGGGAACAAAAGTTACCTCGGTGTTTTCTCCACCCCTCGGTCCTGCAGGGGCTGGCCCGGTTCCATTCCCTTCCACCTTCTCTCTCTCTCCAGGGCTCCGGCCTACCTCAGCCTGGGCCTCCATGGCTGCCCTCCCCCACCCAGCCATGTGGCCGGGCGGGGCAGAGACGGTGCCGCTCCCTGGGCTACCACGGGCGAAAGAGAGCGAACTCTGGGAAATCTCTGCTTTTAACCCCGTGTGTCCTCAGAGGTGACTCACGTCTTCAGTGGTCACACCAGGTGTCAATATTCGAATCTGACCACTGATTGGTTTAACTAAAACTTCCCAAAAAACTCACTTCCTCTCAAACCGAGACAGTCTCGATACTCTATATGTGCTATTTGGAACCACAGGTGCATCAGTAACAAGGATTCAGTTCATATAGAAAATGGACTTTGGACACGTATCTTCTGATCATCATTTACTTCTTGTTGCTGGGCTTTAGTTGACACAGAATTCCTTTTGTATGAAATGTTACTGCAGAGTACATTCAAGATAGGTGCATGATGCACTCTGGCAAAGGGTGTTGAGACTGTGATGCTAGACCTAGTCCTGTGCAAAACACACGGTATGAATGGCTGATCCCAAGCACCACCAGCTTTGCTCTGCAGACCTCTCTGCACCTGTTGCAGCAGTGTGCTACTTGCTGCCACAGGCACAGCTGAGGGACTTGACCTGAGCTGTACATCTGAGCAATATGCTGTGGAAGATGCTATTCCAGGGCAGTTGTGAACATGAACCAACTCCATACCAATTGTCTTGGGGTTTCTGTCCATAGTAGTGTCTGAAAGAAAGGCACAGAAGGGATTTTCAGGACATTTGCTCTTATATCCTAGTACAGCCTGATGCTTGAGAATGAAGATGTTTGTCGTGGGTTATGCCATGGTTCAGTAAGACCATGACAATCTACCTTGACAGCAAATTCTAGATCCTCATCTAAGTTCCTTCCCCTCTCCATCACAAAGAGAAAGACTGTTGTGGTACCCCAAAAACAAAACCAGCATAAGTGAATAAAAAGATTTTAGACCATGGAGCAACTGGCGATCGCATTAATATCAATTTCAGAGGAGATTGCAGCTCATCCTTCTTGATCTCGCACTAAAGTAAATGGAAAAATTACAATCTAATCGAATCATTCTAGGAATGTACAGTACCTTGACTAAAAATAGTAACAAACAGTAGAGGACAGATACTAAAGTGCTTCTAGTCTCTGTGTCCCAAACTAGTGTGATAGAGATGAAGCAGGTTAGCATGATGTTGAATCCTGGAGCTGACTGTGTGATGACCTGAGTTTGGCCCTGCCAGGGCATCAGGGTAGGAGAGGCTTTATGCAGCACTGCCAGTATTTACTATTTTGTGAAGGTAAGCCATAAGTTTCCCTGAATTTAATAAACCGTTGAGTAGAGTATGAAAAATGATTCAGATGAAGTTTAACACAAGAACTGTAACGTGCTTAAGACAGGTGATGGTAGTGTACCTAGTAATTTTTAACTGACAACATACCTCCTGGGATCAGTTTGGGGACTGGTTAGTTTTTCCATCCATTGAAGTTACTAATTCCTGGTCATAACACAGAAATTAACACTACTTTTGGGAAGCTTCATTACTTCATTAGAGTGTGATTATCATCTATCTGGAGATATATGTCGTGCCAGAAGATTAAGAGGTGTGGAGCAAAACAGCTGGGGTGAAAGTGGCACAAAGTGAACATACTATTGCTATAGATTAGGGGATCATGTAAGTGACGGGCGTAAGCCTTCATATTCTAGCTAGTCACAAAGTAAGTGTGGGCAGGGTGAAGTGCAAAGAGGAAAAGTAAGTGCCATTTCAGAATTACTGTTACTTGGCAGTGAGTGCTCCCGTAGAAAGTGATATGGAGCTTCTCTGGGATATTTCATCTCTTGGTTGATGGTGTTGGAAAAGCAGATACCCTTAAGGCTGAAACAGGTAGAGAGAGTGCTTGTACAAGTGTGTTTGTATAAGCCATAAAAAAGAACATAGAGTACTAAATGACTGTGAACACATGAAATCTTTTAAAAGGTTTGTATATATTGACATCAAAGTGCTAGTTTTCAAACATTTCAAAGTGAAATGTTTTCAGTTTACTGAAAATTTTCTAGGACACTAACAACAGCATGTATTGGATACGACTCGAAGGTGCGTCCTTCCAAATACCTTTTTCTGTGGGTAAGTTAGTAAGTTGAGAGCTCACCTACTCTTAAAAATGATAGGATGACTGGCATGGTACAGCTGTGATAGCTTGATGGTAAGTATCAAGATACCAGTGCATCTATTGGTATCATAATGGGACACTTTCTTATAAATTCAGCTGCTTTAGTAACATGTATCCTCTTCCTCTCTGACACTGGCACCTCCAGTGGCAATATATAGTGTAAACTTCCCAATGCTACCATGGTGAGATGCTATTGAAAATCTTTTGTGAAGCCAGTGGTATTACTGCCATTGATTTCACTGGCAGCTGAAGCTTCTGAAAGCAAATAAAGACAAGATGTTTTAAGCAGAGCTTTTTAATGTAAAATAATGCCCTTTGAAATCTGCTTCAAAGGATATTAACACCCTACCCCTCCAAAAGAGACTGGACCTGCGTTGAAGGGAAATAAAAAGCAAAGTGTTTCTAACTGGGGAAACCACAGAAAACTTGTTTTTTGAATGTAAAGGGAAATTTTAGAGATCAGCCTGCAAAATGAAAAGTCATCAGAAAAACCCACCAAATCACAACATGACAAGACTGGAGATAAAAAATTATTAGAGAAGCAAAAACGATGACAGCAATGTGTGGATGCAGCTCTTGGTAACTTCTTTAGAGAAGGTGCTTCAGTATGGACAGCTAACAAGTTCTGCTAGGCTGAACATGGTGAGTTGTGATTTAGTGGTTCGGAGTGGAGGGGCTTGTTGGTGTTGGATAGATGGGGAACCAGAAAGTCACTTACATCCTGTTTGGTGTATGAGGAACATTAAATGTACTATTTGTATTTTGAAGCTAAATGTTATATTGCATGTCTGTGTGTTGTTTATTTCTTCCCTTCTCATTTCTTTTTGGACTGTCTGTAATATCTGTGAACTCTGTTTTTCTAAAGTGCTATGTTTGATTGGTACTTGCACAGAAATTACCTACATATCTAGCTTGGGATATTTCTGAGTTTTGTAGCTTTTTATGTAGGGGCAAGAGTAGATTAAGTTGGATTTTAATTCAAAGCTGGAACGTTCAGGCAGCAGTAGGAAACTTGATTTGGGTAATACTACTTTCTGTTCTCAAAATCCCGGTATGTTACATTGTAGATGTTTACAGAGATGATAAGATGTGATTGTAACATATATGTTGTATGAAGGACTTGACTATTGCTGTGATAAGTTAGATAATACAACAATGAGTACAAAATGAGTTGGTCGCAGCTAGGGATGATTCACAAAAATAAATATTAAGATGTGTATTTAATTAAATTATATATGTATTATAGAAATTATAAATTATATAAAAATTATAAATTATATATGATAAATAAAATTATAGATATTTTTAGTATCTAAGAACTTGCTTTAGAAATATTGTAGAGACTGTGCATGTTTAATGTCCATTTGATGCTGTGCTAGCACTAACTAAGGTCACAGACAAGACCATAGCGAAGGCTGGCAAAGCTGAAATAAATTTGTATGACTAAGTAAAACAAAAGTGGTGTAAAAGTAGTAGATACACTAAATAAAATATTATAGCCATTGTTTTGTGGATCAATGAAACTTTGAAACAAAATAAAATCAAATACATTTGGTGTTGCAGAGAAAGTAACAGCAGTCAGCAGTAGCTGCTGGTTTTTCCTTGAAGAATGAGCAGCAGGACTGTCTGTGTAGTGCAGGAAGGGGTATGACAAGTGATGATTTGTGTGAATAGGGATGTCCCCATTGTTGACACTGATGGATACACCAAGCCAGGAATTCTCTTTTTCCTTGGGATTCTTTCCTTAAAGTTTGCTACAGGCATTATTTGGTGATTTCTTTTTCGCCTCCTTGAGCTCTGTGAGAGCAGGAAAGCTCTTCCACCAGAGTTGTCAGGACTGGAACTTGTAGCACAGAAGATAATTTTCTAGACCACTGTAGTTCTGTCTGGTGTGTGCTGCTTCTGTATTTGCAGCCTCATGCTTCTCCTAAACGTATTTTTTTTTATATATATATATATGTGTAACTTGGAGTTTATATTACTTAAAAGAGAATTAAGAAAATTGTACTTTTCACAGTTTTAACTTTTGACTGTCAGTTGACAGAGGGTGAAGGTCAGTCATGTCAAGGTATTTCTAGGTGAGGTAACATTCACATTAGTTACTCATGAACATCAATAGGAAAATCACAGCTATTTCAAAAATGTGTATTATAATCTTTTAAGGCATGAGTAGCTTCTGTTGCAGTGGTCATTCTCAACAAGACTGTAGTAGGTGTGAAATTGTAGTATATTTTTACATTCACCTAATCTGTTGATGCACTTAAAAAACCTAAATGTTTGGCTGATGGTCCACTGCCAGAACTAATATAACACATTAGTGCTCCTGAAGATGTGGCAAGTACAAGGGATGTAATGTGAGCAAGCCATGAGCCAAGGTGAGGTCTGTTAACATTGCCACAGCTTGGTCCTGTTAAAAATAGTTTCCTGTGTTTGGGCTGCCAAGACTTAATTGTATGATGGTCATAACTGTAACACTGCAGGGTACGGTCCTCCTACTGTTTTTTGGGGGTGGAATGAGAGGATCATAGTGGAAATTATGAACCTCTCTTCTTCATAGTCCAATCCAGAGCCTGAGTGTAAATTTTTAATTACTACGGCTCAAAGCTATTTCTAAGATTTCATAAAGCTTGTGCCTGAGATGTGTGAGTATAACATTTTTTCGGGCAGACACTCTTCAGTTATGTGGAAGGGTGGGGAAGAATGTGCTCCAGCTCTATTTCTTAAGAAAATACAGAGGAGTTTGTCACATGTCAGCCACTGCTGTAGTCCAGACTGTAATTTAGACACCAACCCATATTTCATTCACACTGATAACTTATGTTTCTGAAAAGTAGTTGGAAGATAAAAGGGCCATGGGTTTATTACTCTGATTGATCCCTGCTTCAAAATTGTGGTGGTTTGGAGAAGCTTGGCAGGTAGAAAATGTTCTCTTTGCTTAGAGGTAAGGATCTAAGTACACTTGGTATTTGCAATGAATTGGCACTGCTGCCTAGGCTAAGGGCTAATTAAAATGTTTGATTTAGCCCTGGTTATTTGCTTCCACTTCTCTTCCTGAACGTTTTTGTGCACCACTAGCTGCCCTAAGAACTTTCACAATAGAGGATATTTATATCGTATGTCTGCAGATCAGATCTGTATGCTTGCTTCCTTCTGTTTGTCAAGTGTTTATCAGATGGCTAGGAAGAAAGGGAATGGGGAATCGATGTTTTTCATTTGATTGGAGTGAGAATATTGTAATGTCTGTGTATTTAAGGTAATTGTAAAGTGTAAAGCATCACACATTTTTCTGTTGTCCTGCTGTACTGGCAGCGGTATTTTTTAACACAGCAGTATTTTCTGGTCACTAGAGATTAGCCAGATGTCACGTACTGTATGACAGAACATACCCAAATAATTACTTTTTCAAATAACTTCTCCATTAGTCTTGAGCCCCGTAGAATCACAGAGTATTCTGAGTTAGAAGGGACCTGTCAGGATTATCAAGTCCAACTCCGGGTCCTGAACAGGACAAGAGTCATAGCATGTGCCTGAGAGTGTTGTCCAAACACATCTTAAACTCAGACAGGCTTGTTGCTGTGATGAGGAGCCCTACAGAAAGAGAACAACTTCTCAGAAAACAAAAGTTGCTTGTGATCTGAATTCTCTTCATGTGAGGAGAGGCACTAGAAATTAAGGAAATGCCAAGTGAAGGGTTGTTGTATCAGCTCTACTTCTTTTAGTTTTAAGGTGTGTGTCTTCTTGAATTACTTGTTACTTCTTCAGCTTATAATGCTGGTTCATGATTACATGGACATGCTTACATGTCAAATTTTGATACCAGCTCTAGGAAGTGCACCAAAAATTAGGGTCATTGCATTGAAACACTCTCTGCAGATTGGCTCCTACGCTTTAGCATTTGTAGCTTGGTCTTGCTTTATATGCTAGACGAGGTTTATGCCAGCCTAATTGGTTGCTGGCATTCCTGAATTTCCCAGCTGCTGTATTCAGCTGTGTACTAGAAAAATATAATGGAATACTGTTTCCAGAGAGCAAGAGACAATTGTAAAGATGTAAATGGTTTATCTGGCACTTCAGTAACATGTAAACTTTTAGTAACACAAAGAATTTTTAGGAACAAATTGTACGAGTATATTGCCAGTTTAAACACTGTAGTGTTTAACATTTTCTGTTTAAGCTCAGAGCATTTGGAAGATGGACATAAGTTTTATTTTTGTTAGGATGTGGGTTTTTGTGGTTTTTATTCAGCCTGGACTTTCTTGGCCAGGCAAGAAATGAAATCTGGCACAGAGATGGAAGATTTATTGTGATTCTTTTGTTACAGCGTGCTGGCTTACTGTGTTTGTTAGAGTGTGGGGTATTTTATGTTCATTCATCAGCCTGCTTTGATCTCTTCACTTGTTATGGCAAAGATGAAACCTTTTTTAAATATTACTTGCTCTCTGTCAAAAGTAAAAGAGCACAGAAACACATAGTAGGACTTACATGATGGCTCTGTGACTATTCTCAACTGAAAACTGTGACAGTGTCACAGGTTTCAGCTGCGAATAGTGGTTTTCTTCAAAATTTTTAAAATTTGGTAACATACTAAGTATTATTATAATATTGTGTAGAATATGTTTTACTAAACAGATGCTTTTCATAGGTTGTTTTTTGTTGCAGACAGGTTAAAGATGTTATAAAATAAAGGTCTTATAAAATACGGATTAGACCCTGCTACTTCAGCTAAGCTGTCAACAGCTTGCAAGCTCCTAGGCAAAGCAATCTTTGGAATGAGAGTTTGTTAACACAGCAGACTATTCTTGGGTGAAAAACAAGAGCACCTGTAATAAAAAGGGATCTGTCTCATGAGAATCAGTAGAAAAAGTATGTGAACCAACTAAAAATACAGAAATTTGATAGATATGCAAAATACCATGTACTGACCAATGAGTTAAGTGTGAGTGTATTGTCAGCAAGTAAGACCTGACACAGTGCCTTCTGATAAACTTATACAATATGACCTTTACAATAAAGATTGGGCTTTTCCTGCATGAAGAAAATGGAGTCTCCGCTGACTTATTCCAGCAGTTTTTCTCTTGATTCTGAATTGACAGCCAGACTGGGCTTTTTTAAAGAAGAAGAAGATTATACCAATGTAAACTTAAATTCCCTGTTCCCAGAGTTTCTGTGTCCTTGCAGCATGGTCTCAGCACACTTTTCGCAGAAGAGGCAGGAGTGGCATTACTACAGGAAGACAGCAGTTTCTGTGGCTACTTTGCTGAAGGACTAGACAGCTCATTGAAACAGTTCTGCAACAGTGTTTTTGCACAAAATTAAGTCCCTAGAGGTTATTAAATGCTGAAATATTAATGGAGAGGTGTATTCAGGCTGGTGAGAATGGTGCTCAGGAAGTACAAATAGAAGGGTTTGTTCAGAAAAAGCATGGGTCAGGGAAATAAAAACAAGAGAATGCCAGAGGACAGGAACCAAGTGAAGCAAAAAGGGGAGGCTTTTTATTTAGAATGTTAAAAAAATACTTAACTTGCTTTAGTGTGGGAGCGACTGTTAAGCTTTGGGCCAGGAGAAGAGTGGAGGTTGTAAATGCATGTGTAAAGTGTGTTGCCAGTGAAGTGAGTGCTGCAGATATGAAAGCGTTGCTGCCCAGGGCTGCTGGCTGCTCTGCAAGTTGCTGAGCGCTACACCTCGCCTGAGCTGCAGCTAGTCTCTTCCTCCACACACTGTGTGACAATACAGGGATTTGCTGTTACCTTCCGTGACGCTGCCCTGTATTCTCCCTTCTTACTGAATCTTAACTAGATGTGAATGTTTAGGCAGCCTTTGTAATAAAATAAATACTAAAGGTATACATTTGTTACTCTCACTGTTAGCTGAGATAATTTGGGACATCATTCAAGTTTTTTCTTTCTTTCTGTCCCTCTGCAGGCCCTAGAAGGCTTAGACTATAAAAACCCTTTTTTTTTTTTTGTTTTTTGGAAAACTGTCAAATTTTGACTGAAGTGGCTGAAACAAAAAGTTGAAACAAACAATCAATGGAGCAGAAAACTAAAGGATTTGTGATGCCAATAGCTTTAGAAAAGAAGAGAAAGTGCAAGGCAAAGAAGGTCCAGACGTGTGCTGATTGTGCTGTGTTTTACCCTGAGCAGGTGCCCAGCAGCAGCAGCATATGCACAACTGCTCCAGGACGATCGCTCAAGCCTCGGGAGTTGCATGTAGTCCTAGAGGGTGGCCTGTGGCAGGTGGAGCAAAGGATTACTTCTTCATAGTATGGACCCTTGTTACAGGAGGGTGTGCGAGGAGCAATTGCTTTGGATTTGTGTTCTTTAGAAACCTCAGTTCTTGGTACTTTAGGGCAAAGCATGGATGTGAAATCAATGTGACACTTGGGTCTTGATCCTTTTGTGTCAGTGCATGGCTTTCCTGCTCTTCCATTTGCTGTCCTGTACTGTGCATAGGAAAGAGGACATAAAAAAATTGCAGTGTACTATGTATTTTAGAAGAAAAATCCTTATTCCTTCTGAAAATATACTGGTTTTATCTTACTCTGTGGGGGCTTGCTTCCTTTGGGTCTTGCACTGGAGAAGTCAATGCAAAAGCACCTTAACTCAAGCTCAGCAGTCCGTGTAAGTAGCTCTTTCTAAAATAATGGTTTGTGTTGTCCCAGGCAGTTTAATTGTAGTTGGACTACCACCTGATTGTTGCTTATAAAAAATGAGTATCAGAACACAATTTCAAAGGGCTTAATTTAAGTGTTGAGATGTGTAATGTATCAGCGTAGAAGGGGGAGCAAGCAAGCCTTTGTGAAGTGCACCTAAGGGGCCTTTAGCACCTGTGGAAATCTCCTGGTATTGGAGTTTTCTGTTCTCAAGGAGAGAGAGTCTAAGTGGTGTGGCTTTCCTGAGAGGTTCTGTTTACTTACCACTCAATTTTCTGTTCATTGTGCTTTTTACTTGGATGCTGACTGTCCCATTAGAGCCTCCACTGGTAGATCTGGTCTGGCCCACTTCACACTGTGTGGCCTACAGTCACCTTCTATTTATCACCTCGTTTTTTCCAACCATCTTCTTCCTACCTCTCTATATGTCTCAGTGCAGGGATGAAAATATGTCCTGGAATTTTTTTCCACCTGTTAATAAATGATCACCTTGTGTTTGCGTTTTAGGCCGAATTCACCAAGCTATGGTAACATCCCTAAATGAAGATAATGAAAGCGTAACAGTTGAATGGATTGAAAATGGAGATACTAAAGGGAAAGAGGTAAGCTTATTTATTTAGAACTTTTAAAAAAAGTGTAATCTATGTGAATATTACTTGGAATTTGCACTGGAAACAAAAATGAGACATAAATCCTAATTTACTTCATGATTCTTTGGTTACACACTGTTTTGTACAGAAAGTGTTGAGCAAATTCTGCTTTCTGTTGTACATTTGAATTCCTGAGCTCTGTGTCATAGCTTTTAGGCAATTGTTTTCATCTGTTGATTTTGAACCAGATTACAAAGGCTGACTTTGTTATCCAATTTTTACAAGTACAAAAATCAAATTTTTAAGAGGGAGGATGACACACAATTCAGACAGGAAACTAGTAGGACAGCTAAACTAGAAATTTTCTTGTGTTTGTATTCTTGAGGAATTTAACTGCCAGTTTCTTTGCTCATTCACTTACTCTTGGCAGCAGTTTTCCAGCCTTGCTTTCTTTATGAAACTGTGTCTTTTTGTGTAACACTTTTCTACTGCATCTTCCTTTAAATTTTAAACCATGTTAGCCACTTTCAGCTTGGAGAAATATATCAGAAATAATTGTGCTTTACACTTTACTAGTTTTGTGAAAACACAGGGAAAAGAAAAAACAAGGCCATGAGAAAGTCCTGGACATTTCATTAGCTGAAGACACACAGAATCTGTATAGCACTGAGGTCTTTGAAAGCTTCAGCTAAGAGAAATAGAAGTCTGTAGAGACCAAAGCTCTTCAACATTTTTACAAAATCATATTTTTGAGATCCTTTCTCTCTTCCTTTACATTTTACAGCAGCTTGAGTGACAGTTATACTTGGAAAAAAAAAGTGATAAATTTAACATGGTTTCAGCTATGGTTTGATTTTTCTGGCCCTTTGCAATTTATTTCTTTTGCACTGTCTGGGAAATTTAGGATAACTGAGATCTCCTTCCTTTTATGTTACAGAATGTCTTACATATTTTGCAGTAATTGTCAAATTACCATAATAATAGTAGCTACTTCTCTTTTAGTTTGATCACCTTGCAAAATTATACTATCTTTTGGTAATTTTTAACTCATCCCTTTACTGAATGATGTGTTTTCAAATAATACAAAGACCAAAAGTTAGTCTATTTTTAGTGAACAGAAAATAATTAAGATCTTAGAATGAACAAATTGTGGGGTAAAAACACTAAATATATTTACTGTTCATTGTCAAACATAATAGGAGATAAAGAGAGGATTTATGCCAAGTGTCACTAATGTGTTTTATGCTCTTTTTCACAGATTGATTTAGAGAGCATATTTTCGCTTAACCCAGATCTTGCACCTGATGAAGATATTGAACCTAGCCCAGAGACACTACCACCACCTGCTTCATCAGCCAAAGTAAACAAAATTGTGAAGGTTGGTAATATCTATACAACATGTTCATGGTAACTTTACAGTAGTTCTATACATGATGTTATGCTAGAATTTTTAACTTAACTTTTGTGTCTGTGGTGCTATTTTGTAACTGTGTTGTTTTCTTTTTCCTGTGGTGAATTGGGATTTCTAAATTTTTTTTATGAACAGGCTTGGCAGAGAGGGAGTTGGGAACTAATATTTGTATAACTAAATGTCTTAATGAAGGATAAAGAAAAGGTTTTGGAGTTTTCTGAAAAGTTACATACAGTTCAGTCAGCCTTCACCCCTTCACTTTTCATGGTGGGATTTGGCAGCAATAAGATCTCTTTTGTTCATGTCATGTTATTTTTATTCACTGGAAAAAAGCAGAGGTCAGGCTGCAGTTTATGCTTTCAATAATATGATGATGAAATAAGAGAGACTTCTTTCTTTATAGAGTCGACGAACTGTGTTACCCTCTAAGAATGACACTCCTGCCAGAGATAATAGAGGTAAATGTTATCTCTTTCCATTTCAATGAAGTAAAAAATACGGTAACATTTTAACCTCCTGTTTATCTAGTATTCCGTCATAGTTTTGCATTTCTCATTTGGTATGTATACCTGTGACATGTAAAAGATATGGTATATAATTCCTGGAATTATTCCTATGTATACTTAGGAATTCACACTATACAAATAATATTTATATGCAAGTTTAAGAAATATATCATTATAAAAATTATGCTGAATTAACTGATAGCGCAAAAATTTGAAGATAATTAATTGTGCAATGTTAAATCAGACATGGACTTTTCATATGTAAGTGTCCTCAGCTTATCTGAATGTTTCAATGTACACTAAGTAGTCCACTTTGAATTCTTAACATTTTCAATTTTTCAACTATTTTTGTTAACAGCCTGTTGTTTTGTAACAGGGTGTGTGAACAGTCATAAGAATATAAGAATACTTAAGTCCTATAGGTTTTTTAATCACTCTGCAGTTTATAGTGAAAAAAAGTGAAAAAAATTGCTGAAATACCACAGGAGAATAGGTGAAACGTATGTATTGGATGAATACAGATACAATGCATTTATAACGTGTGAAAGAATAGTTATTGCTTATTGTTTTAATTTTCCCTCCTATGTTCAACTTAACTAACTTGTACTGGTGATGGTGATGATGATGATGATGATTCTTTGTCCAAACATTAATCTACTAAGATTTCTTCAGACTAGATTCCAGTCCATCTGTTTAAACTTGGAAAACAAGTGGGCTTGCTTATCTTTGCAAGTGATCAGACTCTTCTGATGAGGACCACTTTTGCCCTTCTGCCATTTAACTCTAGGGGTATTAAGCAGATTGAAAATACAAGAGTGTTTTGGGTTGTTTTTTCTACCAAGTGTGGTTTAAATATGAGATGTCTTACTGATGGAGTGTCCTCACAGCCATACATTTTGTCATTTGTAGTAAATTATCTGTTTGGTATGAAACAAACCTGTAACTTGTATTTTAATGAGTACCATGCCTCTTACTATTCACTGTTGGCCTAAATATTTTTCTTTTTGGCCTTATAATTCAGCTTTTCTCAGCACGCTGTCTTCTTTTGTGTAGTTAGTTTATACTATAAGCTAGATCCCCTATGATAATGTGGAATGATGGCATTTGTCTTGTCTGTCCTGTTCAAAAGCTGTTTCTGTAGTTGTTTCCGTGTTGTACAGTGAGCTGGCCTTCGCTTGGAGTCTCTGGCTACTGATCAAAGCTGATACCTTCACTTTAGTACTCTTCTGACACACTCTTTTAGAAGTGTGTGCAGGAAATGGGCCAGCTGAAACAGAGCTGATCGAAGCAACTATTTGAAATACAATTTAAAGCATTCAGCTCTATCACACAGGCTTGCATGCTCACCACTCCCGCTGCATTCACTGGAAGAAGATATCACAGCATCTTCAGAAGCTGGCATTCTTAGCACTTATAGTATCAATGCATAAGTTTAGATGTATTGATTGTATCTGTATCCCTTCTGGTATAGAGGCAAAAAGGCTTGTTTCTTCCACTTACAGATTGTGCTGCACTTCACTGGCTTTAATTTCTATTGCTTTACTCCTCCAGTGATCATAGGCTCAAATGGGGTTGGAGCATTTTGGAGAATCTAGAGAATGTGAAACAGTGGGGCTTCTTTTCTTACTAGTTTTTCGGGTATAATTACAATATGAAGAAAATTGAAGCACTTTGTGCTTCAGGACTGCATATCTCCAAGTAAACGCTTCATTCTGTGCATATAGTAAGTTGTACTAATTCTGCAGGATTTAAAAATATGCACATGCAGCATTGGTACTTAATAGTCATGTTGTGTTAGTGTACAGCACTAGGATAAAAAAGTCTGCATACCAGATGTTTTTATTAATAGAATTTCCATGACTATGGCTCCTCCTCATCCACAGTAAATTGTTGTGTTTAGAAAGGGGCCTCATTTTATCTCATCTTAACAAGGCATTTCAGAAATGGGTAGAAAGGTTACTCCTCCATGTCCAGATGAGCTTTTTGCTTTTCCTTTGCAGTGGTTGGTTCTGCACGTGCACGACCTACTCAGCTTCCTGAGCAGTCTTCCTCCTCTCAACAGAATGGTAGTGTTTCAGATATATCTCCAGTTCAAGCTGCAAAAAAGGAATTTGGACCCCCTTGTATGTAAACCGTGTATCAAGGACTCATTCATTCTGGGCATTACATGTACATTCTCTTGGATTATGTTCTTATCCATAAATGACAAATGGTCTACATGCTTAGTTGTCTGTGAGCTTCCTTGAGGAGCTTTTCAGAAAGCTGTGGCTAAACATATGTTCATTTTCATCATAATTATACTAGTATTTGGAATTTGTTTTTCTTTTGTTTTCTTTTAACTACGGTGGTATTGTTTAGCTTCTTTTTTTTCCAATTTTTTTTTAAATTTGTCTGGGCTTACTTTTAATTCAAACCAAGAGATCACATGTATCTGTCCAAATATTTTTTCAAGGTCATATATTTTTGTTTGTGTAATTGTTGTCCCATTCCCATGGCATTTTTCTAATAAATTTTATGCATTTTAAAAATTTAAATGCCAAAATGATTCTATACTAATGAGATTTGCTTGAAAATATAGTTGATAGTTCATGCATTCTAATTATGGATACATTAACTGAACTTTACAGTGTAAATATGGAAAGTATTTTAAAATTGCCTCTTTTTCTTTAAGCACGTAGAAAATCTAACTGTGTAAAAGAGGTTGAAAAATTGCAAGAGAAGCGTGAAAAAAGAAGGTTACAGCAGCAGGAACTTAGAGAAAAGAGAGCTCAGGTTAGTATTTTTAGCTCAACTGAAAATCATATGTCAGCAAGAGAAATTTGCAAAATTGTGCATTTTTAAGTCCTTAATAATTTTTATGAACTGTGGTAATCTTGAAATTAAGTGTTTTCATTCTGTATACAGATTTTACAAATACTTTGGTGTTTGGTAGGATTGCTCTCATAACTACTACTTTAGATGGTTTTCCCCCTCTTTTTCTTCTCACAGAAATCATTGCTTTCAATTGCTGTCTTGCTGCATGTTCTTTAGAGAACAACTAGTGATGATAGCTATTTCTTAGGGAAAATGTATTTTTGGCAATAATCAACCTTTGACTTTTAGAGAGGTCTGTTATTCTAGAGGAGGTAATACAACATTATAAATTGTTCATTATAATCTTTTATGCTTTATAGATCTATTTGAGGCTAAAGTTTGAACAGTGACTTCTAATGTTTCTTTCTTTAAAGTACATTTGTAATTACATCATGCAAGCAGCTTGGCAGCCAGTTGTTAAAAACTTCTGTGAAACAAATGAAGTTGCTAATCCTTTGAGAAAAATCTCTTAATATTAAATTACTTTCTGTCACAATGGTGTAAAAGCTTCAGCAAAGCTAGGAGTGTAATCTTGTTGGCAGCCGTGTGCATATGTGTTAGTCTCTAAAGAGATGGTACCAGTCTGCTGCTAACATAGGTATTACCACCATCAAGTAAATCATTCATACAATTTACTTTTCATGGTTTAATGATGTTTCCAAGTTGACCTAAAATCACCTGTGTTAAAATTTGTGTTTTATAATCTACATCCATTTACACAAAACATTAGTATGTCTTTACGTGTGAGGAATGACCATTTTTGGCTTTATATATTAATACAGTTTGAAGTGGTGTTACTTGTAAAATTATCTTTTTATTGCTTCTGTGAACACTCCTCTTACATCTGAGTCTTAAGCTTTTGTATGAGGAAGTTGTTGTGAAATGCAGCAATAATTCACCAAGCACTGACTTCTAGTAAGCAAGATCTTTAAACAGGGCTTGAAGAATATTAGGTAAATGCTTTCTCCGTGATCAACAATACTCTTTCCGAATGTTATAAAGAAACATTTTTATGAATATTTGCTGTCAGCAGTTTTTAGTTCAGTGTAGTCCAAGTGAATGATCACCAGGACACAGTTTTTTCTGAGGTGAGGATTGGCTGTGTCACAAGTGGAAAGAATGAGCTGGCTCCCTTTCAGCTTAGTAACCCCAATCCTGCTTTCTGAGAGTGCCTACACTGTGTCCACAGCCAGCTGTGATTCAGAAATTTTGTATCATGTGGGGGTAGCCATGCAAAACTTAGTAGGGTCACAGCTGGCTATGTTTGGCATCAGCAGCCTGTCCTGAAGTGTTGTAAAACAGGTATTAGCAGAGAGAAGTGGTGGGAATTTGTTTAATCAGTTCTGCAAAAACAAGGTAGGCTCAGGCTCAGCTTATTGCATGGTCCATTCACTCTGGTACTGATGGCTCCAGGTTTAAGGATGGGTTATTTTCTGTGCCTGTGTCATGGGGTCAGCTGTCCTGGCTGTGTTGACCACCTTGCTAGTGGGGTGGGGTGAGGACCAAAAAAGGACTTTGCTGTGTAAGTGCTGCTCAGAAGTAGCTAAAACATCCATGTATTATCAACCCTGTTTCCAGCACAAATCCAAAACAGAGCTGCATGCCACATTCTACTATGGAGAAAATTAACTCTATCCCAGCCAAAACCATCACAGCCTAGATGTAGCCTATTGAGTATCCTTGGGATTGCGTCTTCTTTGCTGGGGGTCTGGGACCCTTGGAAGAGTTTGCAAGGCATACCGATATGTATGTAAATTAACACAGGACCAATAGTTAGGACCAAACTACTTTAACTGGCTTGTGTCCAGCAGGATTGTGTTTAGAGGAGCTGGGGGTCCTCTGTGGTGTGTGTTGTACCTGTGTAGTGGAATATCTGTGCATCTGTCAGAGTGCCGTATCTGAGATAAGGAAATGTTGACTGTATGTTTCTTCAGTGTGAAGGTGCTGGCAAAGGCAGGAATAATTTCTCTTTCTTGAGTAATTAATGAGTCCTCAATTTATAAGTATTTTCTATTATATGCCAACCAAAATGACATGGGAAGCATGTAATTGTTTCCTTTATAGTTAGTAAATTAGCTAAATCAGAGTGGAAAAAGGCATTAAATTTACATTTAACTTGAAAGAGACATTTCTGGTGTTTTGCAGAAAAAATAACATTTCAGTTAATGTGTATTTTTTAATAGATAATTAATGTAGGCCTTTTCTGAAAACAAAAAGTGTAATAGAAATTCCGTTGCTTACTTTTTCCTAGGATGTTGATGCTACAAACCCAAATTATGAAATTATGTGTATGATCAGAGATTTCAGGGGCAGTTTGGATTATAGACCACTGACAACTGCAGATCCTGTAAGTATATGCCAGCAACACGGAAATGTCTTACCTTTCTATGTTTTTGCTGTGTGTTTTCATTCTTTTTCAATGTATACTTCTGTCTGTTAATGTGAAAAAATACGTATTTTAATATATATTAGTATTCCGTGTAACATAGGTTTACTTTTCCAGTAATTTGTTGATACTGAAATGAGTAGATTTTGGAAGTTCTAGTTACTAAACTATCTTTAAATTATTTAAATATCTTTCTACTATTAAATAATGGCAGTATGTACTAAGTAGTCACTCAGCCTTTGTATGGCAAGTTTTCCTGGGATGCTAAGGGATGTGCACACAAAACCATGAAACTTGAAAAACCCTCTTCAACCTAATGATTACCGTTTGATCTTTGAAGGTGATACGGTCTTTTGGTTTGCAGACAAGTCAGAGGAGTGGAATGCTTAAATGATGAAGACTCAAATTCTCTGGAAATCAGAGAATGTGACAATTTCAATAGCATATTTAACCCTGTTAAAGCTGTATTTGCTTGCATAGTCCAATAGTACCTGCTGATCGGTTGGATTAGATCACTGTCTGAAGGGAGTTTTGTTAACGTATGGTTCTCCCTTTAGGGTTCTTGGCTACTGTGCAGGCACAAGGGTTTTTTGCATGTTCAGATGACCCCCTGTCTTGGAAAGTTCTCTTTGTTTAAATGATTGGTTGTTTAATTCGAAAAGAGAAGTCAAATAAATATTTTGTAACTGGAATTGGGATATAGTTCACTGAAAGACTTTCCTTTGCAGATTGATGAGCACAGGATTTGTGTTTGTGTACGGAAACGACCACTCAATAAAAAAGGTACGATAGTTGAAGATTTTGTTCATTTGTTTATCTGAAAAGCTGCTTCTGATAGTAACATTATTTGTGTTAAACAACTCTAGAAATACTGATCAAAGGTAATATTACTATAAATACTGATCATACTGATCAAAAACTCTTATATTAGACAATATGTGTGATGGACCTAGAAAATTCATAGACTTGTCATAACCTGGGGAGAAAAGTAGTTTACTTGCCAATTTTATGTATTAGGAGCTGAGGCACAGGAAGAGTGTGGTTTTTTCCCAAGGTCATCTAGAATGTATTTAGTTGAATTCATTAGGAAATGAATTGTACTGTAATCTCTTCAGTATTCTTACATTGTATTAGGATCACTGTTATTTTAAAGTAACATTCAAGTGATCTCCTGAGCAGAGAGTTACACAGTGAAAACTTTCATTCATGTTTTTGTGCATATATTTTTATACTTCCAAGTGGTCTTGAATCAGACACCAAGGAATATCTTGTGACATGGTTGGTGCCTAAACATGTCCAAGACATTCTCACAGGGCTAGTGGACTGCAGGCAAACAGAAGACTTGTACACCCTGGAGTTGTTGCTCAGGGCTGGCAAAGTTACTCTAGAGCATTTCAAATGCCACTAAAAAAATGTTAGGTACTAAAAGAACTCGTTAATGACTTTTTATTTTATGTGATGAGTGTTTGAACTATTTTTCTTACTGCCCACTCATCAGACTAGAGTCAGTATTTAAAAAAAAAACCAAAACCAAACAACAGAAAACTGTTCAGCTTTCAATTCCAGTTAAATCCCAATCTTCCTAGGAACTTCTTTTACTTTCAGTGGGACTTTAGGAACACAAATGCATACTGGATTGCAGCCTGTCTGAATCCAGTGCTGGAAGATGTTTCTTTCCTTCTCTTTGTTCAGCTGAAGGACTGAAAAGAGCATCACTCTGATGCTGACACAACATGGGATGCCATTTATTGTTTTTGTACTGTCAGAAATACACATTTAGGATTATCTGAAGCAGAGGAAAATGGGAGAAATGTTTTCCCTTTCCTATTCATATGTTGATACCAATATATAGTTAGGTTTTGTCTTATTTTGCACCTTCACAGTGCTGCTTCTATTTTTTCTTTTCATTTTTACTTTTATTGTTGGGAAAAATGTCACTTTCTGTCTGTGCTGAAGGTGGGGAAAGTGAAATTGCTGTAAATGAAAACAAGTTGTTATGGGACATGAGTTGGGATTCAGAAGTAGGATTCAATTTTGTGAAAGTTGCATAACTTTGGTATTAGTGGTTGGGAGCTATTAAAAAGTAGATCAGAGGTGTTTGTATAAAGATGAATGGCTAAGTAAAATTTGATAGTTAAAGCTGTTTTGCATTTTTAAGAATAAACAGTAGTAAAAAAGGTGTTAACTAAATAATCTAAGCTAGTACCCACGTGATACAATCTCCTGAAATCACTCAGTTCATAAGAAACAGTATTTCTCATAAAATCATAGAAAAGTATAAAAGAATTAAAGATGCTAGACTGTAACACCATGATTAGAAAAAATAAAATTAATTTGTTTTGTCATCTCAAAAATGCAGAATTATCACGAAAAACATTAGGTGTTCTCAGATCAATTGTTCTGTGAATTGACTTTGCAGGAAGTAGGTGTTCAGAGTGACACTTTGAGATTTTAGTTCAGTGACATGTATTTATAATTGTGAAATGTATGATGAGTTTCAGAGGCATTATTCCTAATTTTCATCAGCAAAGAATGCAGGTTCTCATACCAAATAGCTAGGAGGAACTAAATGTCTTACTCGAAACAATTTTTTAAGAAAAATCCTCTTCTGATTGGTTAAACTAAAAAGTTTTTGCTGCAAAGAACTGTCCATCATACATTTCTTTTTGTCACTGTTCCTTACTTTTTATCTGCGATTGCTGCAGAATAATTGCGTTTCATTTTATTGGAGTGCAGTTGAAAAATTGATTATACTTTGACTAGAATGTGCATTTCCATTGGTGTGTAATGTAATGCAATGGTAACCATTGTACTGTGTGATCAGGATGTTAACTTACAAAAAGGTTTCTATCTGGTTGTATAAAGTCACATCAAATTCTTGAACTACATGCCTCTAGAAGTTTTACATGGAAATGCAAGTAGGACATGTTAGTGAATCCTGTCTGTATACACAAAGGGTCTTTATTTTTGTGCATATTATGGATCACTGGGTTCTCTGTTTTGCTGACTCATATACCATACAACAATTAGCAGTAAATTGCAGTGCTGTATAGTAATTATAATCTAGGATCTCACTGTTGAAGTCACAGTGATAGGAAGGATCATTATAATTTTCAGCTTATTCTTCTTACAAGATAATCTTTAGAAAGGATTTTACTATAGAGGAATTATGTATTAAAGACATGTACTATAGTTTCCAGGAGGAATGCACAAATGAAAATGTCTGTGAGGAATGAAAGCAAAATTTAAAGAAAATATCAAGAGAAAATTTTAAAATAAAATATATTATTATAAGGAGGTTAATTTCTTCGTGTTTTCAAGTTTGACAGTCTAAGCAGTATAGTACTAGCATCTAGTTTCTCCACTAGAGAAGATATTTATAAAAACTCAAAGGATATGACAATGAGCTGTAGAAGACTGTAAAATTACTGAGGAACAAGACCTCAAATCCAAGTGTTATAGAAGATATAACAAATAGCTTTGTACCTCTCTTTAATTTCTAGCAATTAGTAGGATAGGATGACTAGACTTCCAAAATAAAGTCTCTTGCTTAGCAGATTTGGCATCAGATACTAGGATTCTAGACATCAGAAGCCCAAATCCATTGCAGTGTTGTTACTTGGAGGAGCTGTGTTATCTGAGATGTTATGAGAGTGTAAACAACGGGAAAATGTAAAAAGTAATGATGTGTTGTTAGTTAAATATATATTTCACTTATTTTATAGAAACTTTAATGAAAGACCTTGATGTAATAACAATTCCTAGTAAAGATGTTGTGATGGTACATGAACCAAAACAAAAGGTGGATTTAACAAGGTACCTAGAAAACCAAACTTTTCGTTTTGATTATGCCTTTGATGACACGGCTCCTAATGAAATGGTTTACAGGTATGTGTATATGCTTTTTTTTAGTGAATCTTTTTTCTCATGTTTTTTCCATACTAATTACTGTTACACGTAACGTTGGTCTTAGACTTTATTCCTATTCTCTGTTTTACCAGATAGTATGCTGCTACCTCCATTCTTTTACCTGTTTACTTTTGTTTTAACTCTTTATCTGTAATTTTTCACCTGCAATGTCATTTCCACCTCTGTGGACCTCAGTCCTACTCCCAGTCCTCCTCCAAGCTCTGCTGCATTCCAGGCTCTAGCAAGTATCGCCTGCCTCCTCAGTTGCTGATTACTTGATCCACGTAATCAGTTCTCCATTTGCTTCCAGGTTATTGTCTTATTAGTATGTGTGCAACACCTGAAAAACCTGAGTCCTGGCTTTTGGTCATCAGGAAACCTGGAGGAAAAGGAGAGCCCTAGCACCAAAGAGCTTGCAGTCTGAATATAGGATAATTAAGAGAAAGAAACAAATCAGTAGAGGGTGAGAAAAGAGTAGAAATAAAGTGAGAGGATGTATATTGCAGTATTGCCGAGATATCTGAGCTAACTTATCTTCTGGAGGCAATCTGGCTGATGTAGTGTGGAAGTGTATGGAGCTAAGTTACCTTGCTGAAAATGCCAAACGTTTCTAATTTAAAAACAAATAGCAACAAAGACACATACATAACCTCTTTTAGGCCCAAGATATTTGGATGTCCATTTTGTTCTTTACTCTTCTGTTTCAGTTCCACTGTTGGTACGAAATAATGCACACAGCACTTTTAAAAGCATGTTTAGAAGTAGCTATTTCTCTTGAGCAAGTAACTAAATGAAGTACATACAGCAGTGGGCCAGGTTAGACACTGTGACATAATATTGGTCAGAATCTTAGTATGCATCTAAATACGGTGAAGCTTTTTGCAGGACATACTGATATTAAAAAGGAATTTGGTGAAGATAATTTTTCTTATGCTTGGGAAGTGCTTCCCATAGCCTTAAAGAGTATTGACAGAGAAATATCTTATTTCTTGTTTTTAATCTACAACTAGGAAGTGAAAGTTAGGATCATGTTGGATCAGTTAGGATTGATAGTGGATAACAAAAAAAGCATAGTAAAAGAATTAGTAAAAGGTTGGGAAAATAAAAACTTTTGTCTTATGCTTGTTATAATTAGAGAAGGGGGAGAAAGGAAAATCTTATAAAATTAATACTAACAAAAGAGTTGTAAACAGCAAAGCAGTGTCCTTGGAGATTTCTGTCTTTGCTGGTTGTCTGCTAGTAGCACCTTTCCTTTCCTTGATACTGAAGAGCTGTGGTAGAGCCAGCTGGTTGATGATGCATGAAATAATTCTCTTGCTTGACAATCCATTCTTCTAGTCTCCCTCCTTCCTTTATTTGTGTGAACATAGTGTTTAATGTGAGCAGTTGTTTTGGTATGCAACATTGTTGTGTTTTTGTACTGATTTTTTTCAGCATTTTTATTAGTTATGTAATACATTAATGGCAATATAGGAATATATTATAAGATTATTGTATTCAAACTGAAACAGTAGATCTCTAGTCTTTCTCCTTCTCCCTCATATGGCACAATAATGATCATTACTTGAAGGGCAGTCTATTTTAAGGTCTTCTGTAATAACAGAAATAAGAGCAAGACAGGTGTTATCATGTGCTCTCATCAGAGCCTCAGGGTCATACTGAGGAAAAAAATACTGTCTCAAGATGCTCCAGATTTTTCCAATATGCTAAATTTACTGTATGTGTATACTGAAAAAATGTTCAGTCCAAGGTAGAAAAGTACCTACTCTATTATTACTACTACTACTACCATTATTATTACCATTATTACTACTGTTATTATTTTGCTTAACCTGTATTTAAGTATTTTTAATCCACGAACCACAACACAGAATTGCAAATCTTTGTTGATATTAAAAAACACTCACTAACTAGTTGGAATGGATAAGCCTTATGAGTTTTAAAGGAGAAACAGTTTATGTTTCTGAAAGACTAAGATTGCAAATAAAAGTTCTAGTAAAAGTAAAGTTGGACTCTTCTAACATAATACCATTTGGAGTTGTGTAATCCCTTATGAAAATGTTTTAACATATGTTTGTATTTTGTCTCACTTTAAAATAGATACGTTTAAGTCCCTTTTTCATAAATCAGCAAAATAAACAGTTTCAAATTCAATCAAACAGAAGTAATGGAGTGTGCTTCTAAGGTGGATAGACTTTGTGAATTTTTCAATTTTTATATATAGAAAGAACAAACATCAAAATATGGGAATATCCTCTTGAGAAGACAGATGGTATATACTTAGAAGAAGCAAAGAAAGAAAGAGTAAGGCTGTTCAGGAATCATCTGGTGTATTCTTGATGAAAATTCATGATTCAGCTAGATGTAGATCCCTTACATAACCCTGGGTTGCTGCTGAATGGCTCAGTCTTGCCCATATTTTTTTGTAAGTGATCTTGTGTTTGAAAGCAGAATGAAAGAAGGTTGTAGCATCTAAGTGTTTCTGTAGTTAATTTCTTCCTTTTTTGGTCACTTATAGGTTATTTATGTGTAAACAACTGGAAAAAGTTTAAAAAGAGTTTTACAGAGAGAATCATCTCCATGTGTAACTCTCCATTATTTTACCCTTTGCTTTTGGAGTTTACAATGAAATGATGGCGATAAGCAGCTGAAGTATAAACAATAGCTCTATGTTTCTTAAAATGAAATTAATTATCTAAAAAAAAGAAATGATACTTCAGATAATACTTTTGACACAGCAGATAGTACCTCAGAGATAAGTAGATTTTTTTCATTCTCAAGAGCTTTGCTATGCATTATCTTGAGGCCTTTCTTAATGTATGCATGTTCTCAAAAATTGAGAGGTGCAATGTTGTTTTGGCCTCTTGTCTTTCAAATTTAATCTTGACAGTTGATTTGGGGAAGAAAAAAAACTGCAGCAGAAATTTAGTATTGACAAAACTCCTATCTGTTACACTGTCCTACTTCAATATCTTCTTATTCTGGCATCTTGAGGGAGCTCCAGACTGTTTAGTAAACTGTGGGGTTTTGGATCATTAAAACAAGGAAATCATTATTTTAGGGTTTAAAGGAAGATAATATTGTTGTAAAACAAGTGAGAGAGACCTTGTAGTTTGTGATGGTTTGGAAAATTTTAATACTTTAGAGCTGGTAGTCTCCTTACTTCAGAAATTAATGTATAAATGTCCTTTGACCTGTCAAAGTACAGGACCAATTTTGTCACTTCTGGCCTTAACATTTTAATTTTCCTTGGGGTAGTGGCATCTTAAAGTACTTCAATTTTTTAAGTACAGGTTTTTTTGCATTTAAGGTTTACAGCTCGACCATTAGTAGAGACCATATTTGAAAGGGGAATGGCCACTTGCTTTGCATATGGACAAACAGGCAGTGGGAAAACCCATGTAAGTAGTTCTTCTACAAGTCAGCAATACTCTTTTTTTACATGACACACTTAGATGAGTTCTAATAAATAAGAAGTATGTGAATTACAGTTCTGTGATTTTTATGGTGCTTGTCTTTTTTTTTTTTTTTAGACTATGGGTGGCGACTTTTCAGGAAAGAACCAAGATTGTTCTAAAGGCATATATGCACTTGCAGGTGAGACTTCATCTATCAGTTGGCTTCGGGCAGATCACTTGAGATCAATAAATTTTCTACTCTTTGTCATACAAGTATAACAGTTTACATACTTTGCATTGCAGTAGAGCTTTGGTACCATCAAAAGTTGTCCCTAGATGTGTATCCTGTACACAGTAATGTAAATATAGACTACTTATCAAAAACGTAATAACAGATTATTTAAGTTTATCATTTTGGTGTCTTCTGCATCTTCCAGTGTAACGGCGCCATTTAGATTTCATTGTTTTAGGCTTGGTTGACTAACCCTATCTGTGCTTCTTGCAAAATATGAGGTGCTGTAAAATAGACTGTTACACATGAATGAATCTTCACTAGATGAAAACACATGATGAGATTTCTTTTTATTCTGGAAATGTATTCACAGCTCGAGATGTTTTTTTAATGCTAAAGAAGCCAAACTATAAGAAGTTAGAACTTCAAGTATATGCAACATTTTTTGAGATCTACAGTGGTAAGGTAAGTACCTGGTCTTTTTCTGAGAAAGAAGTAATTTCTCATACACAAAATTTTGAGCTTGTCACATAAAATATTTTTTCCCTCTTTGTATTAAAAGCTATATTTCGAAGAATTCTTTACATTTCCTTTCGAATCATGTATTTCCATGGGATGTTTTGCATTATTTAAAATGGAATTCAAAACAGGAATTTTTTTTAAAGCTCCTCTTTTAACTGTTCTGTTTTCCTCCTTCCCTAAGGTTTTTGACTTGTTGAACAGGAAGACAAAATTAAGAGTGCTAGAAGATGGTAAACAGCAAGTCCAGGTTGTGGGATTACAGGAGCGGGAAGTCAAATGTGTTGAAGATGTTCTTAAGCTTATTGAAGTAGGCAACAGCTGCAGGTATCTTCCATAGCTTACACCAGTTTTTCATTGTACGTTAAAAAATCAGAACAAGATTTTTTGGGGGTATCTTTGTAGTGATGCCTCTTAATATGCAAGTGATTTTTTGATGATGTTGTCTGCAAGTAAGGAATCTACCTATGTTTTAAATTGAGACGTTTAGAGTTTCTCTGTCTCCTAGAGAGAACTGATTTTTCAAGAGGATGTGATTTGCATGCATTATGTAAGCAGCTTACTGACTTAAATTCACATTATTTAAAAACTGGAATGCTGCCAGGTTCTTCATCTCTAAAAGGCCTTGATGCACAGTGGCAGAGGTTAAGCACAGTTTTTTCTACTTTTTTTTTTAAGACTTCAGCTTCATTGTTTTTAAAATTAGCTTTGAGCATGGACTGCTGCATGACCAGATAAAAGTGCCATCAGCATTTTTTGTGTAAGCTCTCTGATAATCTGAAATCCATGAAGATCTGATTTTAAAAGGGAGGCAAAATGTTACTAATCTTCCATTTCCATTCAAAGACATGGAAAAAGAGGCATAATTGTACTATGTATATCCAATTACTAGTGTTCTATGTCTGGTGTCCACAAGAGTGTTACACATGCTGTCAACATGTAAGAAAATACAGGAATCTGCCCCGAAAACCTGTCATTGTGAGGTTAGTGTTTAACTCATATCGTCCTCCACTGGTTAATGTCTTTCTTTGCTTGTCTCCTGTTTAAAGGACATCTGGCCAGACATCTGCAAATGCCCACTCATCTCGAAGCCATGCAGTGTTTCAGATTATTCTCAGAAGGAAAGGGAAATTGCATGGTAAATTTTCTCTGATTGATTTGGCTGGCAATGAAAGAGGAGCAGATACATCGAGTGCAGATAGGCAGACACGACTGGAAGGTGCAGAAATTAACAAGAGCCTTTTAGCACTCAAGGTAACTGATACGTTTCTCTTGCCTTGGAGTAGGTGGAAGCCTACATAAAATAGCAGTGACAAGTAAAATTAGTGTTTTTACAGGCTTTGCTACATTGTCTACATTGTCTATTGATATGACAGGTAAAACAGTGTATTGATTTTTCCTCTACATGCCTGAGGGAACACTTAGTAGGTCCCAAGTAGAAACAATGCAGAAACATTGTGCTGTCAACTTACATGTAGTTTTAGTAAAACAGAATCAAAATACCCCAGCAAAACCCCCAAACAAACAAGAAAACATCCCAAAAAACCAAGTTCACAAAAAGTCCCCAGTGGTTGAATTTGTAGACATTTCTGATATATATCTAAAATAGGAAGGCAAATTACTTACTTTGGTACTTAGGATATGAAATACTAACGGGAAGTATCCTTACTGATCTCACTATTTATTTCTTTTTTTAAGTAAAAAAATAAAACTGCACTGACAACATATTTACTGCTATTAATATATTGACTAAAGCAAAACAGCAGGAGCATGTCCAGAAAAAAACTAGCAAATAATTAAAATAAACTTTGAAAGGTGAAATCCATTTTTGTCAACTCTTCTGCATAGCAAATTGTCTAATACAGTCACTTTCCAGATTTTCACATATCCGATACAGGACATATAAACAGAGCTAAGAAATACTACTTAAATATTCATCTGCCTTTTTTGTTTGATGTTTTATAGTGATTAAAAGAGGCTCAGTCTGAATAGGGGAAATAATTTTTTTATTTCAAACTGGAGAAACAGTAGTTTTGAATGTCTTAGAATTTATCTCTGGTTTTGGTTAGTTTTGCTTAGGTTTACTACTTTAAGCACCAACAGTGGTTTTATATAAAAAACCTGAACCCCAGGATCTGGGTGCTTACTTTTTTATTCCCAGTATAAACTTGGGAGAAGACTGGCATCTGACTAAACAGATCTCACAACACAAAAAAATTGTGATGTATAATGTGTCATTACAAAATTCTGTGGCATGTTGAAAAATTGGAAGCAGCAGTTCCAAAACTTCGGCCTATTCTGATTTAACATTGAACTAAGCAATGCAGGGACCATTGGGTTGATGTTACTACTTATTTTCAAATGTAATTGAATAAAGATATTTTGTTTTGGGGGTTCGGCTTGAGGGGGTTTTTTTTCAGTTTATTTATTTTGTACTGGATAGTGCTCATACAACATATTTGGTTAATTTTTATACAACTTGTCTTTTTAATTATAGCAAAAGGTTCTAGTGCTGCTGTACTAGTGATTTTCATCCAAATTATATGGAGAAGAGGGAAATAAAAATAAATTGAGGTCTTGCAGAGGTCTAAAAGGTGGTACAAAAAGATAAAAGTTTCTCAATTACATGTTTGCCATTTTTCATCTATCCCAAAAACATTACACAACCTTTTCCATTTGTATTCAGGAGCCATGAAGTTATTGTCAAGTTCCAATTAAGCTAGTACATTCTGACAAAGTGGTCTTTGTTCCTAATCCAAGATTTGCTATTTCCATCTGGATATGAGTCCTGTCTTAACCTGTTCAGGATTTTGGCGCGGAAGTTATTTCTCTAGTAATGTTGCTGCCTGGGACTAGTGTTGTCATTTTGTTACCTAGTTTTCAGAGAAGTAATGGAAACCAGACATAGTTTAAAACTCTGTTACAAATTTAGAAGCGGGTGGTGTCCTTCTATAATCTTTTACTAATAAGATAATCCAATTCTAATTTTTCAGGAGTAAGCAAACTAAAAAATTTTATAGTACATTAAAATTTCAATTAAAAACTTGGTGATTGCCATATCAGTAATTCAATATAGGATATGTCTGCAGCTGGGGGATTAGTTGAACTTCTGTAGAATTATTCATGTAACACAAAGGCCATTCCATCTATTCGTGCAGCTAAAAGCAAAGCTCTAATTTGAAATACATTTGAATTGGTTGGTTGGTTGTAGAAGTTTTGTGTGTAGATTCTTTAAAGTGCTCCAAGGAAGTCTTGCATCTGAAGAGATGTCTGTTAAGGAAGAGTCTGGAATTAACAGTCAAAATATTATGGTGACAACAATGAAAAAATTTAAAATTAAAATTTCTTTGCATAAGAGTAACTTGTAAGACAATATTAGAGTGCTGAGTGGACAGAAGTGATGGTTAGATTAATGCTGTCATGGTGTCACTGTTGTACTTATTTGCTGCTGTAACTTCTGTAGTAATTTTGTAATATTTACATCTCTACAGTATTGCTTACTGGAATCCAGTCAGTTGTAACTGTTAGTGTAGCCCCTTGCCTCTGGGAATGGAAGAGAAGATCTTATTCCTGTTTCTTCACATAAAGAGTATTTTAAAACAGGAAGTGACCTAATGTTTTCAAGTGTCTTCCAATGCTAAGTAGAGAGCTTGCTTCCAGTAGAGAGCCTATGCCTACTTGGTTTGTGACCTGTGGAAGCTTTCAGAAACTTTGTTTTCTTCTAAGCTGTATAGAAAGACAGTGGTAAAATCAAAGCCACTGCTTTCAACTGATACAGTTAGCCCACGTTCTTGCCTGTACTGCAGCTACTGGCAGGGGTTGTTGCTCATTCAGGCTTTTGTAGTTGATAATCAGGAATAATTGTTAGCCTGAACATTTCACGTCAATACTGTTTAGTTTTGTTGTTGGATAAAAAAGATGTAAACAATTTGGATGACATTGAGACAGTTTTTAGGCTTCTAATCCATTTTAGATACTTTCCTGTCTACTGAGCTTAATGAGAAGTAGAAGCCTAATGCTTTTTGAATCCAAGCTTTAGCAGTACATTTTAATGATACTTTTGGGGAAGTGCATCAGATATAAGGCATGTATTTTCTGATTCTGAAATGCATTTTTATTATATTTATTTAACCCATAATAAAGAATCTCTTTGTTCTTTCAGGAGTGCATTAGAGCCTTAGGCCGAAATAAACCTCACACACCCTTCAGAGCAAGTAAACTTACTCAGGTGCTAAGAGATTCATTCATTGGAGAAAACTCACGTACCTGTATGGTAAGTTGATTGGGTTAACTGTTCTAACAATTACAAAGAGAAAAGACACTGCAAATTTAGGCTTTTATTAAGCCTAAAAAAATGGTTGCTTGCTACTGGTGGTGTGTTGGACTTAAATTTATTCTCTAATTGACATTATATGTGGAGGGGGATTTCAAAAGAGACATTTTTCAATGGTTTAGATTGAATATTAGGAGAAATTTCTTCACCAAAGGGGTTTTCAAGCATTGGAACCGGCTGCTCAGGGAAGTGGTCTAGTCACAATCTTTAGAGATCTTTAAAAGATGTGCAGAGGTGGTAGTTAGGGTCATGGTGGTGGGCTTGGCTGGGTTAATAGTTGGACTAAATGATTTTAGAGGTCTTCTCCAACCCAAGTAGTTCTATGATTCTGTGATTCTGTGATTTTAGGTAACTTGTTCCCTTCTCACTTTTTGTAGACCTTTCTTACTGCTTGTTCTAGTTTTCTAGCTAGACTCGCAACTAGAAGCACTTCTACCTTGAGAAGTTTGTTTGTTTGTTTGTTTTTAACAGTGTCTTAATTATAAAAGAGTCTTGTTTGTTTTGCAGAATTCTAGAAAAGAGGGTGTAGACTGGAAATACAGTGATGAGTTGTGATTTTTAAATGATAAAGATTATACTAAAAGTTGGTATCAAGGTCATCAGAATATGCTTCAGGCTGTTGAGGAGGAAGTTGTTGGGATAGATGAGATGAATAGCTGTTGTAAATACATAAAATATATATAAGAGTATATGAATATATAAAATAGAACATAAATCAAAATTATTGTAAATATTATAAATTATGAACTATTATAAATATATACGTATTTATAAATATGTAAATAATTGTTGAATAGCTGTAAATGTGCATTTACACCAGTCTGAAAAACAGAATTCTTCTGACAGATGAGCGAAAAGACAGATAAAAGTCCCGATGTCCAGTTGTTTTATTTGTGCATCCTTAACATTTCTCTTTATGAGAATGCAAACACTCTGCAGTACATATTGATTACTAGGCTTATTTGTGTTGGTTACTTTTCACAGGCTCCTTTGAATTAATTAGTCTAGAGGCCAGAGAAATCTGAAGACCACAATGTGAAAACCATGGTCTTAGGACAGCTTAATCTTTTAGCTGTTAGGTATGGTTCTAATTAAAAAATGGTGGTAAAATAGCATTTTTATTGACCTTTTTCCCTTCAGTTTTCTAATGAAACAACAGGGTGGTTTTCTTTCCCACTGAGACATACCTGACCAAGCTGAAGATGTCCCTCTCACTGCATGGGGGTTGAACTAAATGACCTTTAGAGGTCTCTTCCAACTCAAATCATTGTATGACTCTATAACTTCATGAATCCTGTGCAGGTTAGATAGCTAGATGGTGCAAGTGTATCCACACTGATGAAGGAGGTTTGAAAAATTAGCCTGTTGGAAGTTACTCTCTGCACATAAAATAATTAGCATTTGTGAATATTTCATGGAAGTTCTTAATTAATAAAAAGAATCCCCTCTGAAAGTGGAAATATGCTTGAATTATTTTTTTATTTTCTCATTCACATAACTACATAACTAATCTCTTCACAATTAAGCTTAAGAAACCTCTTTGAGGATAAGATACTGCTTTCAAATTAATTCTTCAGCTATTTTTCTTAGTAGTAGGACCACTTGTGGCATTCTGGTTTTAGTGTTTATTTACATGAATTTTTTTGATTGAGAATGTAATCAGCAGAGTTTCATCTTAACATAGTGTTATGGTTTAACCCCAGCCAGGAATGGGGGTTGTTACTAAGGACTTTCTCAACAAGACAGATTTGATCCACTGTTCAAACATGCTGTTTGAATAACACATTTTGCAACTATGTGGAGCTTTTCAATATGGAATGCATATAAAATGATGTAGTAAAATCTTGTGATTTTTAACTTACTAAATGATTCCTGAAATAATAAAATACCTGCTGTATGTTTTCCACTTGCTTTCTGATATACGAGTCTGTAAGGAGGATGTTCGAGTACAACTCATTGGGTCGTTTCTACGACCCAATAAAAATGAGTCACATTTTTATGTGACTTTTCCTTTTATTATTAATGGATATGTTGCAGTGGTAAAAGTTACATCTTTAGAGATGGCGTATTCTCTCTGTATATAACATTAAATTATTATTTAGGAACTCCTTGTTTTTTCAAATTTGTTCAGAAAAATATTTTGTAAGTTTATAAAGTTTTGAAACTTCATAACGTGGACAGTTATGACTAGGATTTGCTTCCTTCAAAAGAAATCCAGAGACTTATAGTCAGCATAAATATGTATTTTTTAATTTTACCTGTCATTGCAGTTTTACTGTTCTTGTCTTTAAATATTTTGAGAAAACATTCAAAGGTTTTGAAGAGTTGCATTGTAGGATAATGAATTGTCATTTGAAAGTTGCAGTGTGACTACACAGAATAGTCTCATTTTTTAACCAGTGCTGCTCCTTGACATGTTGCATCCTTCATGTGCTGCAGTCATTGCTGAAGTGGTCAGACCCCTCAGCCCTCCAGGGTGGGAGTAGGAACCTGTAGACTTACTTCTGTGTCTCAGCAGGGCCATTGATCACACTGTGATGGCTTACAAGGAATGTAGATAGGTTCAAAATAGGAAGAATGATTATTACAGGTCTTAAAGATACTACTGTCCATAAGTAGTGCTGCTTTTTACATCCTCATTTGGAATTAGGAACAAGAAGGTGAGCAACAGAGAGGTCTGAGTCCTCCTGTCCTGCCTGGACTGGGCTTGTTGGGGTCTGAGGAGAGGTCATACATCAAGACTTGTGAACAGGTTCATGTGTCCTGAACAGGGTATTCACACAGGCCAAGGCATCAGTGTGCCAATACAATGGCACTTCCCTGGAGCAGCTGTACCTTATGCTCTTCAAAGTGTTGGAGCAGTCTCCTAGTGGTAGTAAATAGGTAAAGCAAAAGTAAATAGTAAAGCAGCAGTGGTAGTAAATAGGTAAAGCAAAAGTAAATAGTAAAGCAGCAGTGGTAGTAAATAGGTAAAGCAAAAGCCACACGGACAAAGCAAAGGAAAACATGGGATTCATTCACCACTTCCAATTGTCACGATAGTCCAGCTGTACCCAGGCTGTATCACATGTAACAATGCCTTGGGAAAACAAACATCATCAATCTAAACATCACTGTCTGTGGCATGCTCTGACCATTAAACTGGTGGAAGAGATGTATGCATTTTTCATGTTGTTTAAGCTTGGAAAGGCTTTAGGAACTTTCAGATTTTTCTTAATTAGCACCCAGAACAAGAGACATGCAGTTGTGTGATCTCAAATGTAAGCTTGTTGTTTTCCTTAGTAATTGATGTGTACCAGTATTAGAGGTTTAAACTTAGGTCTGTATGGTCACTTCTACCACATATTTTTCCTTTCTCCCCAGAAGGAGAAATTCCTCTTGGGATGACTATCTCTGCTTTTATACAGGAATGTCAGAAGCAGGATGAAAGAAAAGACTGGAATTATTTAATTACCATCAATTTCAGTCTCCTGAGTCTCTGATGCCACAAAAAGATTAGTGTGTAGGATCATAGAGTTGTTTGTTCTGGGTAGAGCCTTTATGACTGACTGTTCAGGAAAGGGCACAGATGGAAAAATTGGACTATTGAGAGAAACTAGGATGGATAATGGTCCCACTTTTCCTAATCTCACTTCTAATTTTTGCTGATTTTGGGAAGGGTGGTGCTATCTTCAGAGTAGTTAATTTAACTGGAAAAAGAAAGATTCCAGATAGGTCTCGTGAAAGGTTTACCATCAAATATTGTTTTCAGATAACTTCTAATTGAGAAAAAATATATCTCAATGTAGAAAAATAGTTAAACTCAAGCTTATCTTTATTACTATTGAGTTCAGTTTCTGATGTGGCCAAAATCAGCATAGAATCTCCTTGAACAGAAGAGTCTCAAAAGATACATAAAAAAACTAATATGGATGTAGTAGACTAAGGGTCTGCTGAGTTGCGTATTTCCTTTTTTAAGGAATGTATTTTGTAAGTTACAATTTCACATTTACACAGTATGTTACCAAGATGGTTAGGGAAATTGAATTTCTATGAATTTTTGATGTTCCTTGTAGGGTTAAAAAAATTAAATTGGAGCTTTGACTGGACATTTGTGTCCCTGAGATATCATTGTATAAGGACAGCTGTACATAGCAGACATTTTTTGTAGAAGATCGTAGATGAAACTGGAGATTAAAAAATATATACATTTAAATTTATCTACCCCTTCATGTCTATAAAGTGATTTACTAATCTTGTTTTCTCCAGATCGCTACAATTTCTCCAGGGATGGCATCATGTGAAAACACTCTAAATACATTGAGATATGCAAATAGGTATGAAAAACTTTATTTCTTAAAGTTATACTGGCTGTTGATGACTGACATTTGAAATAGTATTGTTCCATGATGTATGATTATTTTAGCTACTTGAATAATTTAATGGTAGTTGTGTTTCTTAGTAAGACTAAAACCAAATTACTGTTCCAGACTCACATTTAATTTAAATTGTCACTTTGTGCAATCATTACAAAAGAATCTATTAAAGCTACATCTATGCCATTAGGCAGAGATGGATAATGTGGATTGCAAGGTACGTGGGACATGGTACTATTAGTTTTGCCCGTGCTTTGAAAGTACCATCTCTTGCATTAGAGATAGTTGGTGTTCATGATGATTCCCTGTGGTGTTGGCTGATATACCTTTCTGTGGTGTGATCTTTTTTTTTCCTATCCCTTTGGTGGAATTGTGTGCAGTTGCCAGTGTATATTATATTTTCATGCTTCCCAAATTCAAGCAAATATCTGAGAACCCTAAGTAAAGGCTTAAAAAGGCAGAAAATCAAACAGGCTTTATGATCACTGTAGAGAAAATAGCACCTCCAGAGGCAAATGCATCACTTGAGACCTGTGCTGCTCTAAGAAAGTGTTCAACTCTCTCCAGTGAGTGTGAAAGGAGCCCTCACCTGCTGCAGTTCTCCTGTGTTTAAAGTCCGTGGAGATGGTGCAGTCAGATCCTGTGTGTCCCTGCAGCCCAGTCCTGTGACTCAGAGATGCCCCACGCTTTGCTGCAAAGGACAGAGGTGGCAGACAGCCTCTGGGCTATCACAAGCCCTGGCTTTGCCAGAAGAGGCCACTATCTGGAGGTCTGTTTGCCCCAGGGAGAGGTCAGGCAGAACCACAACTGTTTCTGCTTGGCTAGGCACAAAGGCCTGCTAGGAAGGCTTACTGCCTGCTTCTCTCAATCTCCACATGTCCCTGTGTCTGGGTTAATGGAGCTAGTAGTGGCTGCCTGGCTTGGACCAGTCTGTCTCATTTCCTCTCTGAAGAGAATGAAGCACCTACTTCTTTGCTTAGAGTAACATGATGCAGGACCTTGCACATTCAAGACTTGTTGGAACTTAATGTTGCTGAAGTGACTCCATAAAAAGTCACTACAAAACAAATTAAGCACCTCTTTCTAGTGTACTAAATAGTTGTGCTGAAACTGTTTCCTTCTCTTAGTGTTAAAATGGTATGTTGTTATGGAGTGTATACCTGTCACTGTAATGTTGCTTCATGTGTTTTGTATAGTTTTTCATTTTTTTCTAACAATACATAATTTTCGTAGTAGTTAGTTTTAGGTGCTGGACACTAGTGTGTGGGCAGTGACAACAGGAGGTGAAATAGAATTTACGCTTTTGTACCTGTACTGATTTGATACTTTAAAAGGAGCCATTTAGTGGAATATTGAATGTAGACCAAATCATATTAACTATGCAAACGGAAATCTGGAATTACTCTTCTCAAAACACTGCTGTTACAGTCTCCTGCAAATTAGCAGCACTGGTTTTGCTCAGTTTTGCTAGTGATCTGAACTGTTTGCAGAGAGTTTAAATATGTTGAAACACTTGTGTTATAAAAATAGTTCTGTAGTTAAACTATTAAAGAAGTATGCTAAACAAAGAGTTGTCATTTTAACTGTATTTATGAGAACATTTTCTTTTAATTTGCCACTGTATTTTGCTGCTGCAGAGTAAAGGAATTTGGAATTAGTCCTTCAGACATTCCCTTCTCACAGGGTAGTGGCAGTCGCTCTGATCTCTCTCCTTCCTATGAGTATGACGACTTTTCTCCTTCAAACACCAGGTCTACTTCATTCTATACATGGAACTTTATTTTTAAGTTTTCTTTTTGGCTATGTAATTTTACAGACCAACCTTTCATTAGTCCCCTTGCCTTGAGTCACACATACTCTGTTTTTATTTTGGTTTGGCAGGTGATGGTTCTGCATGATATGCAATCATCTTCCCAGTATTTTGTTTACCCTTCTTAAACATCCACATTCTGTATCCAGGCTTGCTAGTTTCCTTCATACATTTAAAAAAATTAGAAATGGTGATGTCATCTTTGTACATTTAGTGGACCAAATCTAACAATTCTGTGTTTAGGGTAATTTGAATATCTCTGAAAGGGAAAATTTTCTTACATATATATATATGTATGTTATTAAAGCTTTTCAGCACTGTGAAGATAAATGAAAAATATTTTCCATTGCAGTAAACAAGTAAATAAGTTGAATGAACATGTTTCCCATTTAAGAAATTAAGAATATGTTTTAAAACTTGCTTTCAGACTTTCATGCATCTTTCATAAACTTGCTTTTAAATAGGCTTTTTTTGACATAATCATGATCAATCTTTAAATTACTTACATGCTGCAAGAGCCTACCATTTTATTAAAATAATTTCACCTTTGAAATTAATGAAAGGATCTATTTATTTTCCAAAATACTCGCTTTCAAGTTATTACTTTCTTCAGAATTTCTTGGTTGATTTGCTTATAACAGCTAGTGCGGAGCTGATTGACTAACATTTTTAAAGCACAACTGTGTATGCAGAAAAATATAGATTGTCATATCTGGGGTGCTAAATGACCTTTTCTTTGAAATATCACCCATTGTCAAAGAGTTAATGTTGAGGGGTTTGAAATTTTTGCCCTCCTAACTGTTAACAAATAGTAAGATTTCTATCAGAAAATACTTTGTGCTAGATTTACTTTCATCCACATGCAAGTAGTAAAAATGCAAGGGTCCATACCATTTAGGAACTGGACTAACATCTTTTTGTCACTGAAAGTACATTAAATTTGTGAAGCTGACATCATCATCTTCCTTATTAAATGAATTGATGGCGCATAAACCCGTAGAGCTTTATTTTTGGTTGTGACTCTTTTTCACAGGACGTTGCTAATTTTCAAATGAAACATTTTCTGCCCATAGGGTGAAGGAGCTGACGGTTGATCCTAGTGCTGCAGGAGATATCCGTTCCATTATACACCATACTCCCAATCAGATGGACGACTTGGAGACTCAGTGGGGTGTGGGAAGCTCTCCTCAGAGAGATGATCTCAAACTGCTTTGTGAACAAAATGTGAGTGGTTTACAGAATTACATGGAAAGAGATGATGACATACAGTGGGCAGAACAAATCCAGATCAATAGCCTGTTATTAAGATCTTAAATACATACAGCATGCCTTTTCACCTTTTCTCTTTATCGTGTTACACTCATTTCCGTACAAAAGAAAAACCAGACCCAAAAATGTTTCTTGAATGGTTTCTTTATCTTCCATGCTGATAACGGCTTTTAATGTCTAGGCAGGCTGTGGTGATGATCTATAGTATGCATTTTTTCCACTATACCATCACATTTTTTTAGGCAGATGGAAGTACCCTAAAACTCATCTGTTTTATTTAACATCCTTTTGGGTTCTGAGCATTATTTTCCCTGCATGCAAATTTCAATTGAGTTTGCCTCCATTTCAGTTGAGTTTGCCTTTCCCTGCATGTAGAAATCTGGCTACTCATCATTCCTCCTCCTAGCATTCTGGTTTTCCTACGGTGAAACCTCAGTGTAGTGTTTGGGAAGACAGCCACATGATGTTCCCAATATATCTCCCTGGGCTGGAGGAGTAGGGAGCTGAGAGATGTCTTCTAAAGGGCATTCTCCCTTATTGCTGATTATCAGCTTTAGTCCTGGTCCTTTAATATTCAAAAGAGAGTAAAACTCTATTTGTAAAAATGCCCATGAAAAATAGAAAGGAAAAATCCTTACAGTCCTAACGTTTTTCACAAGATTCTCGGTCTTGTCAGACATCTCTTTGTGATACCTGCGTTTTATCTCACTTTAGTAAATGACTTTTTTTCCAGGACTCTGTTTCAGAAGAACATGGTAGTGATTCCTAGAGCTTCCCATTGGATGTTCCTTCCAATCAGATATCATATCATCACTTTCTCATTGCTCATGTTGAATGAATTTAAGCCCTTCTTAATGTTTTAAAAAATATTTAAAAGGCATTGTGTAAGGAACTACACTGTCTTGCTAAACATTAATTACAGCCTGCAGTACTTTCCTCTTCCATTATTGACTATTCATTTCTAAAGAAGCATTCTTTATCCCAGTTTGTAAATCGATGTGTGCATTCTTATAATTTATCAATCACTGTGTACATTTTAGATTTCTCCGTTCACATTTATTTGACTTATTTTTTCCCAAAGGTTTGAATGTGTTGGATGTAATAGCTGTTCTCTTTTTTTGAAAATGTTTTCCTATCTGTTGCAGCATGCGCAGCAAAAAGCCCTGACAGAAACCCAAAGTTTTCTTTAGGCATTAAAATCTAATAGAAATTATAATTCTTCCCTTGCGAGTTCCTCTTTCCATTATTTTAATTTGTTGTTTTTATGTGGAATATTCTGATTTCCAGTATTTGCTAGGATTAGTGACTGGAAATTTTTGGTGAATATTGATTAAATTTAATTCTGTAAATATTTTGAATTTATTGCCCCTTCTATTAATTCCTGGAGATTTTTGTAATATTTATGAGAAGTATTCTATTTTTGACAGGTTTTGCCTTCTGCATTTTTTTTCCATGTTCTGTGATGAAATGGGTCACATTCAACATTTTTCTGTAGCCACGGTTCTTTCCAGGCTAACAAGGCTAACTACTGTTTTTAGGAAGAAGAAGTTTCTCCGCAGTTGTTTAGTTTCCATGAAGCTGTATCACAAATGGTAGAAATGGAAGAGCAAGTAGTAGAAGACCACAGGACTGTCTTCCAGGTAAAAGATGGACCTCCACTTTGTTTTATCCTAATTCAGGTTTTCCCAATGAAAGTGCACACTCTTGAAGATGGAGGAGCATCTGATCTGTAACCATTCTGTCTGTCAAAGATTCCTAAACTGATTCATTATGTTAAACTGATTGTATTAAATAAACAGGAACAGAATCCGTAACACCTGGTCTTTGTCCCCATGATTAAAGAGAAGTACATTTCTTTGTCATTCCAGAAATTTAGTCGTTTTCCTTTGCTGGGCTGGTGATGACAGAGACATAAACAGTTATGTCTCTGTCATCACCATTTCTGTTTGGTCATCTCCCTCCAAGTACTGTGTCTGAATCTGAGTAGTCTTTTGTGACATCTCCCTCTGAGATCCAGAAGAGGCACATGTATTTCAAACTGCCTATTTGCTTCCATGTTGCAGCTACATAAAGATGTCACTTGCTGTTAGTCAGGGCTTTTGGAAGGAATACTTCCCATGTAGTGCTGGTCAGTGCTATGGAACCTTTTACACTCACAAAATCATGGCAAATAAGTATGAGTTACTTCTTTTCAGGAGGAAATGTGGATTGCTTCTGTTCATAGCCTTAAAGCCTTTAGGCCAGCTGTCTGTTTGGCATATCTGTTCCTAGAGAACAGCAGACCATCAAACCTGTAGGGAATACACATTATCTACTCAGCTTAGGTATCTAGCTTATTGGAACATTGATGTGTGTTCATAATAAAGCAAGATGCTAAATAAAACATCTTACAGTGGATAGAGATCTATAATGGAACATTAGCCCTGAAGTAAAACATACAGAAGTGTGAAAGTCATGTGCCATATACTGTGTCCTAATGCGGCTTCTGGAGAGACAAGCTGCATTAGTTTAAGATGTAATTGCCTCTGTGTGTCCATCTGGCTTTCTGCTGGAGATTACTGCTCCTTCTGGCTCTCTCTGGGAGGAAATGTGTCTGAGCTTCAGGTCCCTTCCTTCACAGCATGGCCTGTTAGTTTATGCTGTGTATGTAGGTGGGCTGCACCAATACAAAGTCCGACAGCTGTACTAGTCATCTTTGTTAGTGTTCTCCTGAAAGCAGCTGATACTCAACCTCCTTTCCTAACAAAAATGGCTAAAATACACCAGTGCAACTAACAGTGCTCTACGTGTTCAGCAGTCTTTGTCCTCAATGTACAAGGTTATGTTAGATGAGATGAATCTTACCCCAGTGTAAGTTCCATCTCTCCTGAAAGCCAAAAAGCAGACAAGGGATTTGGAGTACATTTTCAGTTTTGCTTGGGCTATGGAGCACGGAGGGAAAGACTTCATCTTAATATGTCAAACCAAGCTTTCTAGTATGCCTGGAACTGTCAGCTGCTTTCTCTTTTTTAAACCAAAGCATTTCCAATGGACTCAGTTCTTCTGATCACAATTTTGCATGGTTATGTAACATTTAAACTCCTGGCTGCATTCTTCTTTGCTACAAGATTTTTTTCCCCCTCTTATTTTTTTGTAATGCTCAGAGTGCAAAGATGAGCTTCTTTAACCAACCTTTATTGTATTCCTGTGTGTGGATTTAGATCATATAACAGTGAGTTTAAAATAGGTATCCTTTTATACAGCTTCTCTCTAAACAGGGCAGAATTCTCTTGGCTCCTTGAATGTAATAATGACTGTGTGACTATATAGTGGTAAGCAGCTCATACTCTAAAGCCTGACTTCAAAGTTCGACTCTTGTCTAAGGGGACACAAACATGACAAAGTTCTGTTCCCTAAATTTCTTGGCTTTACAACGATCTAATGTTCTGAATTTGAAGAGAACTGGGTAGCTGGGGTTGGCCTGTGATGATATGACCACTGAAATTAAAAAATAATGTAGAAAAAATGCAGTTTTGCTGAATTAGGAATAAGGTTTCATTTCTTGATTGAAATCTGTTTTATTGAGGTGACTAGGCAGTAAAATGTCTGGTCATTGTGTGAAAAAGTCTTAATCAGCTCTTTGTCTTGACACTTTGCTGATGTATTTTGTTGTATTTTTAAACTTTTATCTAGGAATCCATTAGATGGTTGGAAGTTGAAAAACTGCTTCTTGAGATGACAGAAGAAGTAGACTATGATGTGGATTCTTACGCTACCCAACTTGAAGCAATTCTAGATCAAAAAATTGATATTCTGACCGAACTTAGAGGTAAGTTGCTTTTAATCACTTCTCTGCATTATTAGCATATGTGATGGAGACTTGCAGTAAAAACAAAGAGAAAAAAAATTGTTATAGTCTAGGGTCTTTTTTCCCTGCTTATGCTAGCCTTCAGTGAAAGGAACATTTTTCTGCAGTCTAAGAACAAATTCACATCTATGATCAGTTCATCCTAATGTAAAGGAAGAGACAATGCTTTACTTCCAGGAAGTACAAACTCAGTCTTGCAACTTTTCTTTTTTTTCCAGAACACTAAATGAAGGTAAGAAAATCCAAACCAACTGTATGAAAAAGAATAGAAGCTCATGCAATGAGGAAAAAGTAGTAGGAACTCCCAGTCCCTGCTGTTGTGTTGTGTAGTGTAGCAGGGAGCCTGCTGTCATTTTTAAGACTGTGCTTAAGAGTGCCATCAAGCTCTGTGTATTTTAGTTGTTAGTTTACTTTTTTTTTCAACAGCCTTTGTTTGAATTTTGTCGGCCTGTCTTCACTGAAAAACAAATTGCAGCTAATTCTTAGTGTCCAAAATTAAGTCTTCTACCTGTCTTCTAAAATCAGCTTGTCAGTTGGATACGTCCTGGTGACAAATTTTCCTTTTCATTTTTTGTTAGCTCTTTAGTCTCCAGGAGACATACTGCTATACTGGCAAAAGCTCAGGGGTGGGTTTGGGGGCCTGATGGAGCAGTTTTCTTGATCTGTGTTAAAAAACTGAGTTAAAATCTCACTTCTTACTCAGTCTGAGTATCTGCTCAGAATACAACAAGCAGATCAGATGTGGCCTGCTTGCTTCCTGAGCATGCCAGTTACACTTTTGATAGGAGTTGGAGTTTCCTTTTTTTTTATGGATCATGGCTTTGTCTTCAGAAGATGACAATTTGAGATACCAGCAGGGAAAAAATGCAGTTTAGGTGACTACATGTTCTTCAGAAACTTAGCAGATACTGTTTCTGAAAAGGCTGCTGGACGTAAAATGCTAAGAGATCTCTCATCTTTACAGCCAGCTTAATATAACTGTAGTTTTACAGGAAGTGACACGTATATGTGTTACTTCAAAAATGCTGTCTTGGTATCGTCTGTGTTGTGCTCATGGCATGTAATGGTCACTGAATCGTTCAGCCTTTACTTCTGTCACTGTGGGACTGATGTATTTTTGCCATAATTTTGGTTTCCTTCTTCCTGTTCTTGGGCATATTACTGGGGAATGGAAGGGATAGGAATAGAAAGACGAGGATGCCACACTTCCTTGCTTAGGTTTCTCCCATTCTTACTGAATTACAATGAAACCAGTGAATGATGCCTTTAAGGATTTACAGTAAGTTCCAAAACTTATTCCCAAATGTTTTTCACATTCATAAGAAAACAGAGGGGACTAGAATTTATTTTTTCTGGGTTTTAGAATGTACAGAAATGGCAGACTGTACACTAAATATGATTTTGTATGTCTCTAAGAGTGGTTTGGAAGGTGCTGGGAAGGAAAAGGATATAGGTGGTATGTATCTCCCTAGACTCTCTAAGCTAGGAGGAGAATGGAAGTGTGAACAGTTTACATGCTGGGAATACAATTGTGCAGTTTACAAACCTGTCCTGCCTACAGACAGGAGTAGTATCCAAGAAGAGACTTAAGTTGCTAAGCAACTTGTTTGTATGGTTTTGAATGCAAGCTTAGCTCAATCCCCTTGTAGTTTGTAGTGTCAGCTATTTTTATGGAGGAATGTTCTTTGTTGTTTGTTAGGTCTGGGATGTGGAGGATCAGGGCTTACTTTCAATATCTGTTGAGCACAGACACATCAGTACTCATTCTTGTGTTTTTTCCTTAAAGACAAAGTGAAATCTTTCCGGGCAGCTCTACAAGAAGAGGAGCAGGCCAGTAAACAGATCAACCCGAAAAGACCACGTGCCCTTTGAAAAGGGCCTCTGCTGCTAAAGGAATTCACAAACCTGTACTGCTGTAGCACACATTTGTTACAAAACCCAGTGACCGAGAGAACTCACCTACTTGAAAGTGTGAAAATGTTAGAAATGTTTGTGGAAATGTCCTGTTTCTTATTCACCTGAATGACATTTTCAGTTTTATGTGAAATGCTCCTGATGTCTACAAAATGCTTCTAGACCAGACAGTACAACCATGCAGGGTTCAGATCTGTGAAGCACTTTGTTTTAAATATTTCATTTATTAAAATAGTGAAACGTTTGGAAATACTTGCCATATTTTTAATAAAGTAAAACTGTGGCCATTAAAAAGTCACAGCACTTCCTTCTGACCATGATCAGTTTTATGACAAAGACCAGCTGTGCAGTTTAAAATTGTGGCGTGCATGCCCTCCTCACTAGTGGTTTTACGTAACTTCTCTTCCACAGATGGCTGTGCTTAACTCTTCCCATTCTGTGCCTTGATGAAGGCTACTTAACCCTAAATATCCTCTTTCTGAAGCACAGCATTAAAAAATACATTCCTTATTTGTCAATATAAATTACTTTAGTGTGTGTGTTTCAGGAAGACTTATTTTTTGGTGGATAGTTTCATTTCATAGGATGTGCCATATCATTTTAAGAGGAACTGCAGGCTGTTAAGAGTGGACAAACAGCTGGACATTCCATTTTTCTTGTAAAAATCTGGAATCTTGATTTATTTGAATACCATAAAGACTGGTTATATAATTCTAACAGTTTATCTGTAACAATTAAAAAAAAACCAAAAAAACCAACAAATCAACAAAAACCCACAAAAATATAAATTAGTTGATGTATATTAAAGGGTAATGTTTTAAGTACTGAGGAGAGTTGTATCTTAGGATAATGCAGATAATATGATATGTGGTATGGTGTGATAATGCTATGTATGGATAAGTTAACTATCAAACTTTGGGGATAAATATGTCCATACTGGCCTTTCACATACTGTTTTAAAAACTTGGATTTTGATGCATGACAAAGTTACATGTACATTAACCGTAGTTTGCAGGTAGCTTGAGTAGTTCTGTTGCTTTAAGAAGTAGCTAATATCTATTTTTCCCTTTGTTCAGTGCCAGCAGCTGAAAAGTGGGGTGAAATTGCATCATTTGACGATTTTGCACAATACTTCTTACCTAGCGCTAATAGAAATCCCACAAGTACCTGAATTCTCACAAATGGCGCCATGTGTATCAGCACTTTTTAGGTGGTGGCACTCAAGTTATTTTTGCAAGTCAGTATGCAAAAAAGATTGACCTTTCATGTAAGAACTTCTTGTCAAATGAAGAACTGTCGACCTCTCTAGTTCTCCCTCTTTCCAGGAGTTTGTATCAGCAGGCTTTCCCTTGGAAATGTTTAAAAATTACTTTTGGAATACAAGCCTGTTTGTTTGTGCCAGGCCTGGTGGGGGTGGGGAACAAAGGGAAGGCAATGAAAAGAGAGTTAAATGAGCCAGAACTTCTTGTAGTGTTTAATGTTTGTATCTCCCATAGAAAGGTAGGCTATGGGAAGCTCTTGTCGCATCATGGTTAAAAATAAAAAATCCTCCTGTGTGTAAACATGAAAACTGAAACAATGTAGATTTTACATAATGTGTTTAATAAATTAAGCTATTAAATGAATTACATCTGAGAATTTCTATTAAGCTTTGGGAAGGGTTTCAATTTTTGAGTACATCAGTAACATTTTTGAAAAGGCCTCTGATTTCAAAATAAAGCCAACTCCTCTGTACAAGCTTATTATATAGAAAGAAGCTCCCCAAACCACTGTCCTGACTTTAGTTTTGCAGCAGATCTTAAAAAAAAATCACACCTCTTTCTGAACATTTTTTTAAGCTCATCACCCATCACAGCTTAAAGAAAAAAACAATGGAAGGCAATAGCTTCTGACAGCAGGTGATAGTACAGGTTAACATATAATATCAGAAGTTTTCTCTGAAGCTGCTCTAAACAATTCTTACTTTCTAAAAAGCTTCTGAAGACTGAGGCATCCTACAGGAGTAACACTGGCTTCCATACTATTCGTCCATGCAAGCATAGCACCACAACCAGGCTGTGGCTTACTGTGGGTCCAAAAAGGACAGAAAGGACAGTCAGCTTTCAGCACCTTTTTTCACAGCCCCGTACACGACATGTGTCCTGTCAAGTAGCATATGCAAGCTGAAACTGTGTCTACTGCCAGGCTTTGTGCCAGAGCCTGCTTTAAGTCAGAGCTACACTGATATTGAAGCAGTTAGAATCAAGAAAAATTTATAGGGCTGGTTGTGACACTTGAATTTCTGCAGCCCATTGATTGCCAGAATGGACTGAAATTAATTGAACAGGATTCAGAAAAGCTTATCCTCTACTCCTCTCCAGTAAAACAAAAGCATTAAGGAAGTGTGACACGCATCTTCAGCGCTTGTTCATTCTGTATTAGTCCAACCATATTCCTTTGTGGCTGCTTACCTAACTCATCTCTTGGTTCTGCATGAAGTGAAGCAGCACTAGAATTACTGAATTAATAAATTGTGAAATAAATGTGCAATTCAGTTTTTGCAGTCAATGCTTCAGGATGCTTGTAAATTTCAGTGCCTATTCCTATACATGCTTCTGAATCAATTACTTTTAAAAAACGGACGGGATGTCAGTGGGGCTGCTAGCTGGACTCAGGACATCTTTTCCAACGTTAATGATTCAATGATGTGTATAAATAAAGTTTTTCTTAGAGGAGGTTTTGCTAATTTGCATGCATTGCTCTAAATCTTACTGAAAGGTATGATCTGTGCTAAGACTTTTCCCTGCCTTAACAGTGAAGTAGTTACCTTAAAAAATAGCTACTTGAATTTAGTTAACAAAATCCCAACCCTGCTGTCTGTGTTTATGAGCCCTGGCCCACTGGTAGTTTTTTTCCAGTTCCTACAGTGGAGGAGAAGGTAAAGGCAACTCTGTAAATGATATCAAGCCCACAAGGTAAATTCTTTTGTTTTCTGAAAAATACTCACTGGGATTTTGTAAGAGAAGCAGATTGCTTACAGGCTTGGAGTGCTGATAGTTACCAGAGAGATGAGAGAGACAGGCATCTCAAATCAAAAGGAAGTGTTTAAATACACTTTAAAACAAACACACAAATGACTGATACAAAAAAAAAAAAAAAGGAATTACTACAACTTTCATTTTGTTGTCCAGACCCCTTATGATAAGTTGTACTGTTGAGTATTGTGCATGAATATACTGAGGTGAAGTCCATCATAGGAGAACACAGATTTCAATTATCATCAATCCATGTTTTGGATATATACAAAAAATGCAGTTGGGAGGTAGTCCAGCACCTCACTTCAGCTCTGAAAGAATTTACTGCTTTTAAAATACTGAAGAACAGCTTCTTGCCTACTGTCTGTGATAAAACCACATCTTACATTTTATTTTGAGTCCAACCATACACACTGTATTCTGTTCATTGCTTTTATGCGGAGCTTGTCCCATTGCACTCACTCTGGCTTGGGTAACACTTTGGTGAAAAAATACAGCACCTTTCATTCTTCTAGCAGTATCTATGAAAAATGGATGCCTTCTGAATTGAAGCCATGTAGCAATCTGAAAGAGTGAAATATGTATATTACAATTCTAGCAACTTAAACTTTAGCTTGAGGCATTTTTAAGACATGCAGAGAAAATAGCATGAAAGCAGCCATCACTGATCAGCTGCAAAGAAAGAATTTTTACAAATCTAGAAGTTATTAGCAAATTCGCCATTTTAGAGATGCAGGTTTATTTTCAATGCAGTTACTGATGTTCAATCCTACCAGGTTCACTATGTTTCTTCAGAGAACATTACCTGTCTTAGTTCTCCAAATAAGAAACAGCTAGGAACTTTTATCTTGAATTATGAGAGGAATCATTATGCTACCGGTAGTAAGAGCAGAATATAGCAGTTAATTATTCATATTTAAAATTATGCTATAGACTACAGCCTAATCCTCAAGGCAGAGAAAAGCTGTGTAAGACTCCAGGGAAATTTTAATAACCAATTTACACTGTGGCCATTTTTAAAGGAGACACAGAAGCATCTAGTACATGAACACCTGAAATAGGGATCCTTAGCTGGTTGCTCCTCAGTATTATAAACAGCATTTAAAATTACGTAAGTAGGCCTCGAGTGTATGCTCATGTTCAGGACTGGAAGCAAGGAGTATCTGGTAGTAAGAGGGAAACCCCTATTCCTGTGCAACCCAATACTAATCTGTGCTATGCAGATGGAATTTAAAGAAGCTTAAAAGAAGACGTGAAGAGAAAAAAAAGAATACCGAATGAAATCATCTATATCCATTGAACGAGCTCGTTTTTCAGAGTAACCTGTATCTTTTAGAACTGTCTGTATTTTCTCTGCAATTTTGAAGTTTTCAGGGATTTCCTGTCAATGAAAAATGGGATAGAAATTATTTTCTACTCGTAACACAGAAAAAAGTTCATTTCAATAATCTAATTCTCTCCTGCTCTTAGAAAAATTCTTCTTTGAAGTGATAAAAAGTAAGTTACACTTTTTCTATTATGGATTATTGTGTTATTCTATTGTATCTGAATTTTTGTATTTCAGTTCATTCATTAGATATGAATCACAACAGTATTGAAAAGCAGACATGAAATGTTTTATTAAATTAGTAAAAGACCTTGAGACATACATATCTGGACAATATTGTAATAATATACTCGATCTTAAGCTTTTTCACTATGATTTAATGACCCTTTTAGATTTTTCCCTAAGAAAGAGGCAAGTTCCTCCCACCTTCTAACTCTTTTGGAAAACCTTTGATACATTAAGCCTTTCAATGTTAATTTTTTACTCTTATAAAAGTCAGTATGTAGGTCACAGTACCCAGAAATAGAATGTGATAGATTAAGAAGGAACTTACCATATTATGTAAGGAACAATGAATTCGGTAATTATGATCCAGCAACTGCTCTACAGCACTTGATCTGAAAGAAATATGTGTTTAGCACGAAAGCTGAGCTGTAACTATGGTTTGCTTGATTGGTTGTTAATGTCTACTACAAAAAACTGTAACGATTACACAGAACTGCTCTTTTAAAACAGCTGCCTAGTTTTCTTCTAAAGGAAAAAGTTTGTGACATCTGCATAAATCGTCCACCAGGGTTTATCACTGACTATGTAACGCTGCTATGCATTTGCACAAAAGAAATGGTTAACTCAATAGGCTTTCAAGCTTCAAAAACGTTTCCTCTGATAGAAGTTACTTACTTAAATGCTGCAGAGAGTGTCTTGTTTTTCCTAACAAAGGCTATCCTTACCAGACCATCCCACTCCTGAAATTAAAAATTTCAGAATTTTAGAAAGTAACATACAGCTACTACAAACACGAACAGTCACTACTGACAGCTTCAGAACAATACTGAACACAAAGGAAAATCCTTCACAAAAATGTCCTTCTAAACAACACAAATCAGTTGTGTCTTGGACAAAGCAATACAAATGAAGGAGAAAATACTTCACTTCCAAAACCCTTTGAATTCTAGTTTTTTGTGCATAGGTGCTATTATGTGCAGAGAAGGCAAATACTTGAAGAAAATCTGGCTAACCTTGAGCAAGGCTGAAATGGTCTTGAACTGTTTAGAAATTAAGAATACTCTTCTATAACATTTGTCTTCTGAGAATACACACACTCGTCTGAAGATAAATCTCATATATTTCTTTGACCAGAACCTGCAAAATCATCAGCCAGAAACATCTCTGGGAGACGTAAACCATGATGAAAGGGACAATATTACTAACAGTTCTCCAACTGACCTTGGTCTTATGAGAAATACTGTACACAAAGCTGCACCCAGTTGACAGTAGCATGTTCTGCTCATGTCCTAACATAAGCCTGATCAACAGAGAAATAAGCATTTTGGAAACTCCAATGAACAGCTGGTAGTTTTTACTAGTATCAGCACATGGAATTGAGTAGTCAGTGGAAAGAAAAATGCAATTATCACTAATGTTATGTAGTGTTGAGTACACACTGCTCACCTGGAAGTTGATAGGTGGTGGTGGGTTCTTTGGCTCTATTCTGACCACACTGGATTCGACTTTGGGAGGAGGCCTGAAGTTGTTCTTTCCAACCTGTTGCAGTCAAGCAGCTATGTGAATAAGCAGCAAATTCCTCACATCCCTTGCAACACTTTTCTGTGTTTGACAGCCGAGTTACCTAAATGCAGAATGACGTACCTTCATCAGATGGTCCACCCGAGCCAATAACTGAGTATTAATAGAGAGTCTGCAGTACAGTTTACTTCCTGGTTTTGCAACCAAACGAAGTGCAAATTCCCTTTGAAACATAAGGATTGCACACCTGAGAGTGACAGAAGTGAGAAAATTGATTCTAAGTAATCAATTTTTATGTCAGAAACCAACTAACACACTTGGAAAATAAACAATTTGCCTCAGCACTTAAAAAAGTAAACTTTCATAATAAACAACTCTGCCTTGATTAGTGTGTTGAAAAAAACCCAAAACCCATCACAGAACTTGGTGAAGACATCTAAGTCTCCTTAAAGCTGTTACATAATTTGATTATTTATACTCCTGGATGGATCAGGATCAAAGAGACAGTCTAGTCTCAAGACTTGCTTGACTGTAATAAATAATTTTTAGTAACTCTATGCTGAGTCCTTCAAATCCAAGCTTTCCAAAAAATTGACCGGTAATGTTACCAATGTTCCTCTGAGAGAAATCAAGAGCTGCTGTCATAATGATGTCTGACACACAGACAGGGCAGTTACATTTTTAGATCAGACAACAAGAAAGTGACTTGGCATTGATTCTACCCTTTCCAGCCTAACTTAGATAGGAAGGTATTTGAAATGCTATGATGACCTACTTATCCCTGGAATAATGCTTAGATGTAATACTAAGGAAGTGTAGCTCCTGTTTTTATCTGCTGGGTACTCACTGTTGCCAAGTTTAAATTTTCTCCTCATGCTTAATATATCAACGTTATTTCCAGGCACTGTCAGGCTATGTATTACAGAAAAATTTTAGTGCAGCTCTGATCCATCAAACTGCTATTTTAGGAACTAAGGAAAAGTATTTGATTTGAAAATATTTTTAAAACTATTTTCCCTCCTCCCAGATAATACAGAGCTCTCTTCTTCCACATACCTGAAAAAAGGTCTATGAAGCAGTAACTTGAAAACAAAAGGTGAAGAAATCTGAGAAAAAAAAATTAATAATGTTAGTATAATTTCTGGGAAATCAGCATCTAAAAAGAAATTTTTTTATGTTGTTGTATGCTGTGTTGTTTGTCCCATACCTGGTAAGGCAAGTTAGCCACACATGCATCAAAGAATGGTAAATCTGTTTTCAAGATATCTCCAACCTTGATTTCAAGTTTGTTTGCTAGACATCTGGGGGAAAACATACATTGTGGTTATCCTCAGATAAACACTGTTGCCAAAATTTGTACTTAAGTACCTCCATTGCTTTAAGTGCTCCCTATTTCCATAATTGATACTTACGTGCCCTGGACTCTCTTCTGAAGCTCACCAACAAGTCTAGGGTCAATTTCACATGCAATAACCTAAAAAAAAAGCATATATTTGCAAGTCCATGCAACTCCTAACTGGAATTTAATCATAAAATCCCTAACCCTGTATCTGTGGCTATGGGTTTAAAGAACCCTTTAAAAATCCGTGTTAGGCTATGCACCTTCCTCCCTCTCCAAATACACACAAGCTTTACCACATAAATGGATAACAGCAATGTAGTTTGATAGAACCACACAAAATTTATGTGGTCAGCTAAAACCCATTTGGATTATTCATATGTTAAGAAAAATATCAATGGAGTAATTCTACTTATGTTCATCATGCCTATGAAGACCCTTCCATTTGCCATAGCCTAAGCCACAGTGTAGTCAGAGCTTGGGAAAGGAGTGTACGTGAGAGAATTTGCACTTACTTTTTTGACTTTCTCCAGCATCTTTACTGTCAGGTTTCCAGTTCCCGGGCCCACTTCCAGAATGACATCTGTGCGGCGCAGGGCAGCCTAAGGACAAACAGCATTTCGAGTGCTTCCCTAGCACCAATTTCGTGCTTTTTCATTTGACTTTATGAAAGTCAACCGCTTTTTTCACAGCAAAAAGTTGGAACTGGGTATCAAGGGAGCGTGAGAATCGCTTAGGAAGGAACGAGCTGGAAACGGGGAGAACAAGAATGTCCTGGAGCTGGTTTATGCCGCATCGCTGGCCACGTGTAAAGAACCAGCGAGCAGCCACGTTAAGAGAAAAACAAGCACTAAGGCCACCACACACACGAACAGGCGGCATGATGGCACTAGCCGCGGCCCAGCGGCAGTTCGCCCCGCAGCCCGGGGAAGGCCGGAGCCAAGCCGCGGGCCACGCTTTCCAGCACGTCCCGCCAGCCCCGGCTCCGCGGGCCCGCCGTCGCTCCCACCTTATCGATGATGCTGTTCACCACGAGGGGATTCTTCAGGATGTGCTGCCCGGCCCCGGTGTTGAAGAGGATGCCTAGGGCAGAGACCCGCGTGTTATCGTGGGCAGCCGTGATCGGCCGGCACCCCGCCGGCACCCACTCGGGTGCCAGCGCTGGCCCGGCCTCGGCTCCCAGGATCCTGCCCGCCCGCCCGGCCGGCCTGGTCCGGTCCACACTCACCGCCAGCGCGGCCCTCCCGGCGCTCCGGCCGCTTCCCGGCCCGCGCCTTGGGCATAGCGGCGGCTCCGCTGGGATCCCTGCAGGTCCGGCTGGTCTCGCCTCGGCCCCCTCGGTCGGGATCGGCTAGGCTCGGCCCCACTCGGTCAGGATCGGCTGGG
>VZSE01000361.1:194928-283864 GCA_013398275.1 Promerops cafer
CCCAGGCCCCGCCCCCGTTTCGCGTTTGCCGGCGGAGCGGCGCGGCCTGCGCTCTACTGTCGCGGGGCAGTGACGTCAGTGCCGCGCGCGGGGAGGCGGTGGTGCCGCCGCGGCATTCGCTGGTTCCGGTTCGTGGGAGGCCGGGAGGCGACGGGGAGAGGGGGAAAGGGGGAAAGGCGCCGGCGGCTTCCAGCGAGGCACCTCTCGGGACACGGAGCCCCGTGGCTGTGTCGCTGCGGGCGGCGCTGCTCCTACGCACTCGCTTCGGCTGCTGCTCCGCCGGCTGTTCCCCCGTTTGCGCTGCCTGAGCCGGCGCGGCTACGGCGTGGAGTGCCCGCCACGGCGCCGGCTCCGGGGCACCGCCCCCGGCATGAAGGCAGCGAGGCCTTCCGTAGCTATTATACTGGCAGCGGCAAAGGGCCTTCTCGGAGCTGGAAGGAAATAATTGTTACCTAATTCTAGGGAACAGTTTCCTGCTTTCTCCTTGAAACAGTTTTTAGTCAGGATAGAATTAATGGGAAGGCATGGGAGGAAGATGAGGCGTTAACCTGAGAGAACTTGTTTTTTGCGAGAAGGGACGTGTACTGGCCTTTATTCTAGGTGGTTGTTTTTTTCCTGCAGGCTGAAGAACAGCAGTTTTTCTGCAGAGCAGAGTCTTCCCTTAATCAGAGGCAGGCTCAGTGCAGCAGTGGTGAGTTATTTCTCCAGTTTGTTACCGTAGAAGACAGCAGTGTGTGTAAAATACAAGAAGGAGGCCCGAAGTGCAATAGTGTTGCTGCTTCCCACTTATGCTTCCGTGTGCCTTGCTTCCCATGTCTCATACATTAAGTCATGTCTGTAACATATTTGACATGCCTTTTACATCAGCCCACAGAGCACATCAGCAAAACGCTGCTGAATTAAAATTATTTTCGTAGTATATAAGATACCTGAATTTTTGCAAATAGCACGTTCCTTATGGAGTTTGGTTTCTTCAAACTTCATGGCAACACCAGATTTGTCACTGCTCTCTATTTTTCTCATTCTTTCACTGTACTGCTCTCATCAAGGGCATTTACTATCGTGTGTATAAATGATAAAATAAAGGTTTTTGTCCTAAAACCCGTGTTTTACATACAACATTTCAAAACTGTATCATCAGAAGTGGGATTTAACTGTAGTTAAAATGAAAGGGTTTAAACCTGTTCCAGCCCATGAGGGCTGACTGAAACTTGCATTTCCATCCCAGCTGTTTGGCACTAGTTTGTTCTTGAGTGGTCTGTCAGGTCTTTCTGAAAATCTATTAAATTAGGTAAATTAGGAAAAAGTCAAGGGAAGGAGATTAACTTTGTAGTATTGGTCATCGTACAAAGTTACTATTAAATGTTAAAATGTTAAAAATATTTGTTTCTATATCCATTTGGCTTTTCCTATGTCATCAGTTTTGAACCTTGTGACAGTCATTTTTGAGTTAATCCTTGGAATTGTCTCACTCATTTCTTTACTCCCTGTTTTTTCTGTTGGGACGTTTTGGTCACTTTGGTGCTTACTGTTTAATATGAAAGATCATTCTTCTCAGAATTTTTAATATAATCTGTTTGACTTTCCTTAACATGGTTGTCAGCCTTGCTTGTTGCTGTCCTTTGTTGCTGTGGCCCTTCTTAGTTCTTGTATCTTTCGTGTCTTCTGCATGCTTTTTTCAGACCTAGGTTTTAATTTTAATGTTAAATTTTTGTAAAAATGAAATTTTGGAAATTTTACTCCTGTATTTCTGTCACTAGCAGTATGGGAAAAAAATACCTCTGACTCTTTCCTGCTCAGACATTTTTATTTGTCTTCTGTGGCTTAAATTGGGCAAACTACAGATAGCTTAGTTCAATTACGTAAAGAAAAATTAATATGTAGGTTTTGAAAAATCTTAGTAACGCTTAGCATTAGTCATTGTGTTGGTTTTGGGTGATTGCTGTAGTTATTAGTGAGTTTAAGTAGTATCTTCAATAATCGGGATACTTTCAGTTCTTTTGGGTGCACTTCTCAGTAGGACTCCTAGCATGTCGCATGGTTGATAGATACTGCAATGCTAGAAAAGAGATTAATGGCAAAGTTTGTAGAAGGCTGGAGAGACATCAGTGTAACTACCAACTTTTCTGGAAGGTGACAGTATCCTTGCTAATGTATCATATCTATATGACTGAATGCCAGCATTTGTGTTATTTATTTCAGGAGTGGCTTTCAGGAGTTCTTGTGGCTTTTCAGCATGGAAACTTTGTTTTTCCTCTTTTCCCTGAAACAAATGTGCTGTAAAAGACAGTCCCAGTTTTCTACTTGGACTTTCTGAGACTCCGGGCGTAACTTTATAGTTGTTCATTAGTTGTATAATCTGTTGATAAGAAGCAGCAGGTCCTTTTTTGTAAGCACTCTTCAGGGAGTTAGTTTTAAGTGTCTGCGAAGTCTTCCTTTGGTTCCACTGTCTTAAACAATGTTAAACATTATCTCCTCACAGATAATTTGCTTTAGACCACAGATTATCTTAGTAGCTCTGGCCTCTCTCCAGTTTGTTCCTTCTTGAACTGAGGAAAGGGAGAACTGTGAGAACCAAGCTGGAAATGGTGTCCTAGAAGCCCTCTCAGACACTGGATAAAGAAGGATAACAACATCCACAGAGCTGCTTGTGCTCTTGAAGTAGGCCAGAATGTATTTGCACTATGATCAGGGAGAGCACATTGTATTTTATATTATGTGTTTTTATGGCTTTGTCTTCTGATTTTATAAAATCTTAACTGAATTTATTCTTGCACCTTCTTACAGTGAGAAAGAATTAATTGAATTCTTAACAAAAGAGAACAAAAATACACAGAACTAATTATCTGGAATTGAGTGAGTTGTTACACTGCATTCTCTCAGAAAAAGTGAATAGGGAGGTGTTTAGTGATGAAATCCTTTATTTTGTACCCTTTCAGATGTTTAGCAGTCACCGATTTCTTTTCATAGCTGATGTGATTTTAAAATTAGGACGTATTTTAGTGTGATAGGAAAAGTTCCTAGATACCTCTTTGTCTGTATCAGAAGAATTGACTGTTCAGGAAAAACATTGAACTGGTATGGCTAGTATAAAACTAGAACATATAAGACACTTGGAGTAGTCTTGAAAGGAAAATGTGTTTGTAGATACCCCCTGAGAAAGGGAATTGAAGAGTAAAGAATAGAACAGAAATGAGACTTGGATTTTTGCCACTTAAAAGGAGATGAAGGAGTTTGAAAGTGGGGATGGAAGTATAGGACATTGGATGATAATGATGAGGAACTGTTATTGGTATTTGTGGTCTTTGAAGACACTAACTCATTGTGCTAAAGGGTGGCATTTGGTGTGTTGTTTTTATTCTAGGTGTAGCTGTGCTTGGTTTTTTTCCTGCCAGCTGAGACTTGAGAATATGCTATTGTCAATTTCAGATTGTCATATCCAGTGGGATCTTGGAGATCAGCTTTTTCTTGTGGGGTGTGGATAGTCTCTTTTTCCTTTTGCAAGAGAGAATTCTGGCATGGCAATAAGAGTAATGCTTAGGTTTGCAGCTGACGGCATTGAACACTTTTCTAGTGAAAGGGATTTCTTTTCCTTCCTCCAAAATGTTTGTGTGCAGTTTGGTTGTTATAGCAATGGTGTGGACCACAGAAAAGCAGGAGAAAGCAATGAACATTCCTGATACTACTCAGTGTTCATTGGGAAGACACAGACTGACATTAATAAGTAAAAAACTAAAATGGCACCCTTATTCAGTAATCAAACCTGTAAATTCTGGCTGTTGTGACACAAATGCAGACCTACCTTCCTTCTAAGAATGTGCTGTTTATAAGGTTGACAGACTCTGCCAAAATTTCTATACGTGCCTCATGTCTCTGAAAGTACCCGAAAGACAGTAGCTATTTAATACTCACCTCCTGAGTTTCATCTCTAGGACAGTCTTGTAGAAATAGCTCAGTAGTGAGTAAAGCTGTAGAAGTCCCATGAACTATGGAGAAAGTCCTTGTCTGTGTGATTTAACGAATCTGTGGGGTAACCTATGTCCCTTTTGCCTTCCCCATGCAACAGTGAAGTCGGATATGTAAAAGGTGAAGATTGTCTCTATCCCATAGTATTAGAGCCAGTATTCATAGCCTTTGCAGTTCTGTGGGGTTAAGAGCATTTGTATATCTTCTGTGTAAATTAGGGTCTGAAGAGCCCTGGTTCATCAATTAAAAAAGAAAAAACAAAGAGGGCAGTGTGAGGGTATCATGACAAACTAAGATTGGAGAGATCTGGGTTTAAACTTCAGAAGTACAGCTGTGTCTGTCTGCAGGAGTAACTTTCACATGTGCATCTGTACATGGGAGTAATTAAAAGTGTATTTTGAGATAGATCCCACTAAGATAGGAGCTGGTGCCCTGCCTGAGTCAATTATCTTTACAGGGGGCATACAGAGAATAAGTTCCCCACAGAAATCCTGTTGGTGAGAAGGGAAGGTAAGGACTCTGTCAGAACTGAAATTACATGCTAGGACTTGCTAGGACCTTGTTGAAAGTCATGTATTCCTCCTTGCTCCCGTAGTGTCCTCTGGTGTCTGTGGAACAGTGTGCTTAGATGGCTTGACTTTTTGGCTTGTTTGGGTTTTTTTGTTGTGTGTGACCCCAGTATCCCACCCCTGCCTTTTGCCTTTTGGTAGGCAGTTACAGCTCAGTCACAATTTGAAAGTTTAAGTTTACATCACATTTTGACAAGAGGCTGAAATAAAAGCTGCTTGCTGTTCTGTCTGCTTTTTATGCACAGCACATTTACCTGTCTAGCAATGTGGTGTGAAAATGATTGGAAAACTTGATCAAAACCAAACCTGCATTTTTCCTGCTCCTTCCATCTTTGAGTATTTAAGGGATTCTGGGAGAAGCAGAGGGTTGTACTATTTATTTTGGTGACTGTAGCTCTTTCTTTTAGCTTAACTTATTTGTAGGTAGCTTAAACTGCAAATTCGAGTTTTGTGCAGGAAGAATTGATTCAAAATCGTTTCTTGAAAATCTATTTCTTTTTATTTTCTTTCTGCTTTTTTAAAAATAGAAATTAATACAAGTAAGACTAGTGACTTACTAGAAGAAAACAGAAACTGTTCAGAGGAATTTTTAAAAAGTAGTAACAATAGACAGCTCTTTGTATTTGCTCCACATTTATTAGATGTTTTTCCAGTTAATTTTTTGCTGTCTGAATCATACAGAATATACCACTTCCTTAAATATTTTACAGTATTTGTAAACCTTATCTAAAAGTTGACCCATCTTCAGGAGATTATTATTTTCTAATTCAGTTTTCCTATTTGGCTTGTGACAGCCTCATCCAGTGTTCTTTACATGGGATCAAAAAGCAACTGTGCAAATTCATTGAAGACTAAATCTTGAGGACTGTTAAATTCCCTGCCTCCTAATAGAAAATTCTTGAACCAGAGTTTTCTGGATGACAGGCCAGCATTATGTAGAAATGTCCTGACCTGGGTGTCTGCTGTGGTTTTGACAGAGAAAGAGCATTGGGTTAAATAAATTTTTGTTCTGACCCACTAAGCTTAATTTGATTTTTCTTGAGGTTTTTTTGAGCAGTAGCTCAAACAGTAGCTGCTCCAGTTTTTACATGGAAATAAAAACCTTTTCAAGAATGAGAAACATTATTAAAAAAGAAGCGAATATTTCACTTTGATTTTAGTTGTTGTTCTTTGTTGTTATCTTTAGAACTGCCAGCTAATTGTTTTGAAATAAGAAACTGAAAGAGTCACCCATTTCTTGTGCTTACATTTTAAGTAAGTATGAGAACTGTTCTAGATGGAGTGTATAAATTTCCAGTAGAAGCAAAAGCCATCAGGTTTTTCCTCCCCTTCTTAAACATATAATCCTAGAGGTGCTACCACTGTTGATGATGAGTTCAGCCTTGGTCAGTGGTAGCTGTGTCTTGGAGCCATCTGTCACTGCCTCTGTCAGGCATGGGGAAAGCTTCTTGCAGCTTTTCACAGACGACACCCCTGTAGTATCCCCCTTCTTCTACCTTGTGCACAACTGGTTAAAGCAGAAAGATTGAAAGATGCTTCACATGGGAAGTATAAAGCAGAGATGGAGTCATGTGTTCAATTACTGCTGTAAAGAGAGATGTGATTTTGTGTTTCATGGGTTTAAATGTAGACTTTCTTTAACCTTAGGACTTTAAAATTTTAGTCAGCTTTTGTTGAGGTTGACTGAAGATTTGGAGATGAAGAATTTTTTTTTAAGGGTGTAATATTTTTTTTTTCAATTGTGCAATGCTATTACTGGTATAAAAGGTCTTCAGTATTGTGGCTAGTTTTGTTGTTAAGGTGATTTTTCTAAAAAAAATCAAAATTTTAAACCCATGTCAGAATTAATTTAATTTCTGCCACTTTCTTACCATTACTGTAACTATTTTATTCTTGATGTTTTTTCCCCAAAGGTGGAAAACTAGATCTTTTTTTCCCATTAAACAAAAGCAAATCACAGATTCATTACTATTGGAAAAGACCTCCGAGACTGAGTCCAGCCTTTGACAGATCACTACCGTGTCAGCTACAGCACTGCACTGAGTGCCACATCCAGTCATTTCTTGACCACCTCCAGGGATGACAACTCCATGACTTCTCTGGGCAGCCCATTACAATGCTTAACAATCCTTTCCATGAAGAAATTCCTCCTGATGCCCCACCTGAACCTCCTCCTCTCTTCTCTTTGAAGAGGAGCTGTTCTTTGTTGTTTATTTAGAAAACCTAAGTATATGAATATTTAGCTCTGTGTGCTGTATTAAAAGTTAACATAGGCTTTAAACATAGTCTTTTAACATAGTCTTTTTTATAAGCACAAAACAGACTTCATAGTTTCTTTCATATATGTGTCTTTTTCTTCTTGTAACACTGTTTATGTGGTCATTATAAATTTAATTTCTGTCAACTGGAGAGTAGTGTTTTGTTTTGCCTTTATAGAGTACAAGGGTGCAAAAGGATGTATATACATTGGAAATTTGGCAATATGCATTCATAGTTTAGCTGATTAGCATTTGTATGCTAAATAAGAAGGAAACCAAATATATTGAGGAAAATTCTGTATCATATAGGACTAACTGTGATACTTAATGCTTTCTTTTTTAATTAATATGAATTGTTTGGGTGAATTTGAATTATAGAATTTAACTATATGAATGTGTCATTTTCTCTCTTGAAGGAAAAATAAAATGCGAAAATGTTAATAATCTGCATCTTTGCCTCTTTCAGACAACCCCATGGTTTGCTCTGCTTACAGCTGAGTAATTATCTCTAGTTGCAGTTTTGCTCTTAGCTCCTGTGCTTCACAAGAGAGGTAACTGTTTTACAATCAAAGTATTTCCTACAGTTCCTCAAATCTAGCAAATGTGCTTGTAATTATAGATTAATGCTTCCTCCTTCTGCTGAGAGATTTCTGAAAGCCAGTAGTTCTATCCCTGTACCTCAACTGCCTGTGAGTGGGTGTCTTGCTATCTTTACACTGGGTAGTCTAATGAAAAATGAGCGTGGGGTGTTTGGATAATAAGGATGGAAAAGACCTGTCTATATTTGTTATCTTTTTGTCATTAAGTGTTTTTTCTCCTTTTTAAATGTTTTCAGATTTTCATGGATCTCAATAGTGCTAGCACTGTTGTTTTGCAAGTCTTGACACAAGCTACTAGCCAAGATACTGCAGTGTTGAAGCCAGCTGAGGAACAACTGAAGCAGTGGGAGACACAGCCAGGTTTTTATTCAGTCTTGTTGGTAAGATACAGTGGAAAAGTGCTACTAAGTAAACTCTGAATAATTTTGAGTACTGGTCTCTAGAACACGGTTGAACCCTGAGCTCTGGCTGAGAGAAGCCCTGAGTTGTCATGGTCCAGCCACTAGAATCATTATGCTGAAGGATATGGTAGGTAGGATATGACAGTGATAGGCGTTGTCATCACTGTGTCTCAAAGTAAGCTCTTTTCTCAGGCTTTCAGAAGGTGGAAATCCAGCCTCTAGTAGTATGAGTGAGTAGTAGTGCTAAATCTTTTATTAGCCTGTTGTGAATTGTAGACGGTAGAAGGCCTAGAGGGCCCTTGTCAAAGGAATTGCCTTTACTACCTCAAGAGGTAGGGACCTTTTTATGTACCAAGGCAGTAATGACCTTTTCTTTTGTGTGGAGGTGATCTTTTACGAACATTTTAATAGAAGTTCCCTCGTGCTTTCCATCGCATTGTGTGTTACCTCTCTGGGATTGCTTTCCTTTTTGTTAGTGGACGGAGACTCCCAGGGAGATGAGCTGACCTGGCTGTGGTAGTAAGATCCTGGAATGGGGAAGGGGAATACTTCTAAAAGTACTATCACCATTGGTGAAATAGATGCATTAATATGGTCAAACTGATGACAGCACAGTCAAAAAGGAAATGAAACAGTTTCAGCAAGGACGCTTGAAAGTTACCACCATTGTTATTCTCCAGTATCTATGCATGTTTAGAGTAGTCTTAAAAACACAGGTAAAATGTTTTTCTACAAACATCTGTCCTCAGTGTATATTTTGAATGACTCAAATTTGTAGGGTGACATGTTCTGTTCTCTGTAGACCCTCTCATTTGTTTGGGAAGTTGAAGGTGAGCCTGAGGATTAAGGGAAAGGAGTAGAAGATATTTTGAGCTGTCCGCTTTCCTTTTATGCACTGCCTTTGCCATATTGTAGCTCAGGTGGTAAATGATCTTCATAGAAAACAGCAGAAATTGCCACTAGTGACTTTTTTTCCCCTGGATGTTTGCTTTGAGACTTTACACCTCAAGGTATAGACAAGTTGAGCACTCACAGGTGTAAGTGGAACAGATATGAGTTAATTTTAAATATAAGGGCTAAAAGTTCAGGTGTTGAAATGCTTATCAAAGAGGATCGAATGCTGATAATTCCTTTTACGTGGTTAGGTGGATTTGCTGGGGCCATATCAGCCCTTCTTTAAGAATCAATATAGTCAAGACTACATCAATATAGTCTTCTAAACTAAACAAGTGAAGTGTCTGTTTAACATGTGAAGTGTTCTTTGTTTAACATGATCATGACAGGTGGGCTGTCTGGGAGAGATAGCTGGAACCGTCTTGATGGACCAGAAAAATGTGCAGGGAAACAGGTTAATGTAAATTGAGAGTGGTTAAGACAGCTAATATCTGTGGGATGTGGAGGTAATATAATTACTTACTGTGAGATACACTTGCTTCTGGGACAATCAGAGTAGAGAAAATCATGAAGAAGCATGAGACATGCATCCTTGATCCTACCATTTTTAGTACCTAGTGAAGTTGCTATCATTACTTTTGCATTTCTCTTTTGGAGCTATTATATATCTCTCTTTGGATTCGGAGATAAATTGGATGGTTTTGAAAAGAACCTTTGTGCAAGTTATATCAGTTTGTATACTGGCTTCATTCCTGTTATTTCTTTGACAGCATTACTGTGTTATATAAAGTACTTTATGATTTAGGAAGTTCATATGAAGATACAGAGTATAAAGAGAAGTTCTACTTGTTTTTGTGTAGATTCTTTGGTCTTTTGTTTTCATTTTTTCCTTAGGTCTGGTATAGTTTCAGGGTGTTTTTTATCTGTGGAAGCTTTGCTTCTGCTAAATCTTTTAGCAAGGAGAGGAATAGTTGTTTGTAAGATCAATGGAAGTTTCAGTATGAGTAGTTTGGGTTTTCCACGTTTCATTTATTTTGAAATGTTTATGATACAGAAGTGGTGTTCGAAGTCACCTGTTCGTATTTTAATATGCTTAAGTTGCATTTGGGAAAGTCAGAGATTCAGTCTGTCTTCCTAAATGAGCTTTGGGGAAGGAGGGCATGTTACATATGGATCATTTTCATGTTGTGTGGCATTTATTGGTGGATTACCACCTTTGTGATATTTTTCTACGATTTGCTAGTTTTGAAGTCAGTATCATTGGTGGCATGTAAGTCTGTTTACTTTCTAGTGATTGGAGTGTGTTACGGTATTTTTTGGGTTGGCCATTAACTCTAGAAAGATGTTACTATTAATAGAAACAGATTTTGAGAGAAAGTTAGGTTTTGAATTTATAGTGAAAATGAGGTTCCAGGTTTCTTCAGTGCTGAGATATTTGAAAGGTTTTTTTAATGCCTGTGTCTGTGGGCATGGCGCCCAAAAGTAGCAGATGCTTTTGACCAGAATCCCTGCACTTCTCAAGTCTCTTCATACTGGACTTGTAAAAGCAAGGAATACAAGTGGTTCACTCTTTCTGCAGTGCACTGCAGTGCACTGAGCTCACACATGCTTGCTCTCTAAAGGAGAGGGTAATGATGTCTCACCCCTTGAGAAGGATCCATCTGATGCAGTAGAAAACAGGAGGAGAGCTGCTAGTAGAACCTGTGCTTAGATTCAATAGCCTACCTTTATTTTAGTTTTTCTTGGTTGGTTAATTTTACGACACTACCATACAAAATAACTCCTCTGTGTTTGTCTGTATGTACATACAGATATATAAAAGCGTATATAGATAGATACATATGTATGTATTGTCTTAGATATATAGCTTTTTATTGGTGGAAACTAATTTCCTAGAATAAGCATAGTCGAATTTGAGAATTGCAGACCTACCAAGTCACAGTACTGATAGACAAGATGGTTCTTTGCGTATGAAAACATAATGAATAAATAACGTGAAAACTGGGTTCTGACTAGAATAAGGAATTATGCTGTATTCTGCAGTGGCATGAACTTCTGACAGCTATGTCATTAAAGAATGTAAAAATTGTCTGATTCTAGTAATTACTACCTTTATAATTCCTTCTCTGCCAGACAAGATTAGCAATACATTTGCCTTATATGTTGTTTTTTCTAAATATATCAAAATTTGGGCTAGCTATAAACATTTTTTTAATGTCTAAAAATTTATGTTTAGCTCAGTGTTTTCACTTTTCTGTCAAAGGATGATTAAGACTTTTTGTTTATGTACACCCATATCACAGAAGTGTATGTATTTCTACATATACCAGGGCATGCACTGATACAATTTCTGTCTTGCTTGTGGTATCTTGAGCAGTTTTTTTTTGGTGTTGTTTTTTTTTTTTTTTAAACAGAATATCTTTACAAATCATAGCCTGGATGTGAATGTAAGATGGTTAGCTGTGCTGTACTTCAAAAATGGAATTGATCGCTACTGGAGACGGGTTGCACCACAGTAAGTTTTGAGTTCTTCCACTTAACAGTCTTAAAGTTGGCTTTGTTATGGTTGCCAGGCTGGAAAAACAGCAGGTCCTTAGTTAATAGAAGTTACTTTAGAATTTATGGTGAAGCTGACAACATGCTTCAAACTTCAGGACTTGCTGATAAAACATTTTGTCTTCATAGTGCTTCTTGTGACTCTGTTCATGGTTTACTTTTGAGAACTGAGTTAGAAGGCTGTTTCATAGATAAGAGGTTTTCAAGTGATGCAGTAAGTGTTACAACATTAATACCTGGATTTACTGATAGTGACAGAAGTGAAAGGTAGTCAGTCTCTGGGAGAGCGAGAGAGACATTTCATTTTGTTTAAGCTGATTTGTATTGAATGTATACATGGGAAAGAGACAGTAATTATCATACTGAAATGTTCTGGTCTTCATTTTTTGTTGTTCTGATATGTGGGTTCTGATAATGCATGACAAAAAGTTCTTCGAAGATGATGAGAAATACAAGCACTTTTCATGAGCACCATGTAATTTACTTAGAAGTTACAAAAAGTGCCATTTTAATATGTAACCCATAGAATTATATACTTCCCAGTCTTTTGTGTGAAGTGCTTATTTTTCCTTTAAAAACAGGTGTGATTTCACAAAGTGTTTCAATTCCAGAACTCATAAAGGCTTGCAAGTGTTCAGTCTCTCTTAAATGCTAGTAATAGGTGGGACTGTCACTGTCAGATGTGGGGTATTAGATGGAATTCTAGGTATGGTTTTTCTGGATCACAAATCTAAGTTAGTGTTATGGTACAAAATACGATTTTCATTGTTCATTGTTTGAGATAGTTCAGTGTATTTTGCTTTGCATTGTAAGCCTTTCCAAAGATCTACCAAAAGAGGGAAAAATTATAAAATTCTTTATCCACAGTACATTTTAAGCAGTGTAGTAGTCCTTCATTATTGCGCAGAGCACTAGAGTATTTGTATGTGTGAATTAGTATATAATTGCAAAACATCTGCAAACGTTTGGATTCTTTTTTATGTGAAAGGAAAATACCACCTTTTTCACGAAAGATGGCATATATCTGACATTTCTGGTTAACAGGATTCTGCTTACAATACTGGTACTTCACAAGACCTGTTGGAAGAAGTTAAACCTTGTTTCAATTTGTTAATATTTTTAGACACTAGTAGCATTTCCGGCAAAAAAGCATAGTTTATCTCTTGCAGAACTAAAGACTAGAATTTTACTGTTTGAGGTAAAAAATTAAATAAAAATCTTTTAGTGTAGTTTTCCTGTAGTTTTAAATTAAATGTAATTTTATAAATAAATTTTTTGTTGGCTATTAAAGATTCCTTGTGTTAAATCTGTATTAAATTTCCAGTGCAACCCTATTTTTCCCCATTTCTAATTTTTCTGCCACAAATTTAATGCAACTAAATTATAAAATAAATTTTAAAAATTGTTGGCTGCTGTTAAGGAGTCAATGGAGTAATGGCATACTAATTTTTAGTCTGTGTCCAACTGTTTTTCTTTCTAAATTTGTTAGATGTGACATTTTGTGAGCTCTCAGCCAGATCACGTTTCTCTTAGAATATGTTGAGGTTATTTTGAGAAATCCTGATTTAAACTAAATTCTCAGTTGATTATTTTGTGAACCAGCCATACTTTGAATGTCATGATTTTTTGAAGGCTTCATTGTAGAGGCTGCATTCTTGTTATCTTTGCAAAATTCTTGTCTTTTGACTTGTGTCTCACTTCAGCAGCTGCCCGTCTCCATCCATAGTAGTACATCAGAGCATGTTTTGACGTACAGATTAGGCTTAAAACCGCACTTTACGGTGACAGTGATTTTGAGGATGAGCCTGTGGACTTCCTCCCTCCTGCTTTTTCAGGCAGCTTTTCATATGGCTGTGGCAAAGAGCCTAGAGTTGTCATAGCCTCTTTTCAGGCACAATTTGGCCTCTTCTTTTGAAATTTGTTGTCAGCCTCCTCAAAAGCTGGTCTCACAGGATGATTTTGTATATGTTTTTATTTTCTTCAGAAATGGTTTGTCTTGAATTCAAGAGTTGAACATGTTTTTGATTTCACAGACAATTACTTTTGTATCCTGTCTCTTGTGGACTTTGTTGTCTTATTTGAGTACCGTGTTAGCAACTTTAACAATACTTTTCAAATACATGTTCTTACTTGTGTGATGACTCCTCATAAGCCAGATACCCAAATGCAGAATATCAGACTTTATTAAAAAAGCTCCAAAATAATTTTTAAAGTTTTGGATATGTATTTCACCATACCACAACCACAGAGAAAGATTGAAGTAATGTTGAACTTGCAAACTGTGAAGGACTACAGCATAGTAGATAGTGCTTAGAAGTTGGTGTGTAGATGAAGTTGTTTTAATTTTTGGGCACGTATAATTCAATGCTGAAGGGAAATAACTGGCTGAGTGAGGCACATTCTTCCTGACTTCTCAGCTGCCTATAACTTTTACAGATGCAGTTGTGGAATTGGCTTTCTTGCGAGGCCTTAAGGGAGGCCGAGGGCAGTGGTGCGGGTCTGTGTCCCCTGCAGGGGCTGAGGGTGTCGCTGTTCTCCAGCAGATGTCACTCTCGTGCTGTTGAAACGCTGAATTCCTCCACCCATGGTCCGGCAAACCCTTAGGGACTCTGCGCACAGTGCTGTGTGACATTTGCATCGGCCGTGATCTCCTAGATTTTTTTTTTTTTTTTCATTACTGTTTTCCAGTTTTGCTTATCACAAGCTTGTGTATTTGAGGCGTTCATCCTCATGATCTATTTATTTTCTTTCCTTTGTTTTGTCTGCAATGGCAAAAGCTTAATTACAGCATTTTTATTTACAGTAAGTAATGAACTGAATTCTTGCTGCTCTTATGCTATGCATATGATCAGTTTAATATAATTATGAAAAAGTGTTTAAGACTAGGTGCCTTGTGAGCCCACAAACAATGTAAATGAAGTAATATAGTAAAGCAGGGTATTTTTTTTCTTTACAAACTAGCTTTTAAGTGCTTTCTATTGTCTATGAAAGTGAGGTATTATACAATCTACATTTAATTGAGAATAGATTTTTAACTTTTATTAATAAGAGCTTTTAAGTTTTAGAAACCACTTAGAGAATGCCTGCATCTGTGGAAATTATATACGGTATTTTCATAGTATAAAAGAAAAACCCACAAAAATTTATTTTCTTGGTATGTCATCTCATGGCTTTAGATTAATAAATTAAATAGTTACATACAGAAAAGTTTTTACTGTTGCAGAAATCTCTGTAAATGTTAACCAAAATGTTTTTAGGCATAATTTAATTTTATGTGGAAAAAATCTTAAAGCTTACATCTTGATTTAAAAAATAAAAAATAAAATTGTGGCTCCTAAATGCTATAATTACCTTGGAAAATAAGAGTTAGTGTGCAGTTCTGAGTCACCAGCAAAACAATGAATTGCACTTCTTTTGTATTTTACTTCAAATGATAAGTCTTTGATCTAGGAAGTGGTGAGTACTTGTGTTTTGTGCAGGGATGAAGGGAAAGTGAAATCTAGAATATTTTTGCAAATGTTTGTTCTTATGGCAATTCCTGCCTCTATTGTTTTATTATTTTGAGGTTAATATTTAGTATTTGTCTAGATTAGTGTAAAACCTATGCTTTAGGGAGCTTTAGACATCATTTTAAACCTCAATATATAAAACTAGCTGGTTAATGTCTGTGCCTGAGGTCAGACAAGAGGAAGTGGTAGTGTTGGTGTGTTTAATCTTATTTTCCAGCCACTAGTCTTCACTGTGATGTTTGCATGCATGCTTCTAAGTCATTGCAGTGTTAGGTGAAACTTCCATCTCAACAACCTTGGCTTACAGGCCTTTTATGAAGAAGAAACAGCTTTCTAGGTGCTATCAGTAAATGAAAATGTGTTGGGGTTTTTTATTTGGTTTGGTTTTGGTTTTCTTTTTCCCCAATAGTATGATCTGTAAATACCAACAAAGCCTTTTTTTAAACCAGTGTGTTTTGTTTCCTGCCTGGAAATTATTAGAATATCACATAAATCATACAAAGTCTGTAGTAATACAGGAGTGATATCATACTGTAACTTGTAGTCTTTAACTGATAGAGGTAACTTAAAATTAAATATTAAGATACCACAATGCTGCATTTGAACAAAAATTAATCTTTATGGCTTAGAATTTGCCCTGCTCACCATTTTCCCCTGCATTTTATGGAGAATGTATCAACATACTTTTCACACAAAGGTGTAATTTTCAAAGGATCTGTACTTTTAAGTGTAAATACATTACTTGTACAAGAGGATTTATAATAGAAAAGACTTCCTGCTTTTACAAGAAGTACTGTTATCTGATATGGTGATTGCCTTATTCTGGACACTTTTTGGCCATTGTCCATTCATATACATGGGCAAATTGATGTTCAAATCCTCAGTTTTGGCAGTAATAACTGAATGACAATTGTCCATGAGCAATCTACATTTTGTACAGTTTTGCGTTTTTTCACTATATATCTGTGTATCTCACTCTGTCAACTCTTTTGCCTTTTATCTTTAAAAAGGTCACTTTGAGTCTCAAAACGTGAGACTGAAATGCCTTATAAGTATTTTTTTCACTGTTATCTCTCTTTTTAAAGATTCTGGAGATGATGGAAGAACAAAGGATCTTCTTTTGTTAGTTTTGATGTGTTTTTGATAGTTACATATGAACTGATAGTAGTTTTTTAATTGAAAATAAATAATATTTTAATAAATGTATCCTGGCAGTGCTCTTTCTGAAGAAGAAAAAACTACATTGCGTGCTGGACTTATCACCAACTTTAATGAGCCAGTGAATCAGGTTAGTGGTGGTTGTTTATTACTCTCCCAAGAAATGATTGTATTGATAGATAGCTTGGTTTCTTTCTTTACAAAGTATTTAATTATAATAATAAAGTTGCAGTTTACATATTGCTTTTCAGACAGATCTTGAAGTGAGATCTTTTAACAGATTATAATTCATTGAATTACAGAACCACTTTGGTTGGAAACAACATGTTTTGTCTCTGTGGTTTGTTTCTTTCGGTGTTGCAGTGGCAGTTTGTTGTCCCTTGCTGTTTATGCGTCCACTTGGTGAAATGGTTCAGGGAATGGATGTAGTTCAAAAATAACCTTTCCCTGAGTGATTTTTGTTTTCTTCAGCTGTGTCTGTTCTCTCACCTGACTCCCAGTGTGGCCATGCAAGGAAGTGTCGCAGCAGCATAGCAGGAATGAGATAATGAGATTGCTGCTACATAAACCCACCCAAGCAGTATTGCTGTCACATGTCTAGTTACAGCATCAGTGAATTTAAATAAGCTTAATAAAGCTTCAGTGTGATAGTGTCTTTTCTTATATAAAGTGACTAATTGTAAGCTGTTATTTTGATTAGAATAAGAATTTATTATTGTATTGAGTACAGAACTAATGTTAGGGGCACAGAATATGCCCATACTAGATGAATCAATCTTAGTTCTGCTAACTTCTTCATCATGTAAGTATAAGATTCTGCAAGGAAGTATTTGTTAATATTTTGAGCTGGATCTTAAATAACTTTGTCAAGGAAATACAGAAATGATAGGCATAAAGTAAAGATTAAAAATAAAAGGCATTGGAAATAAACTTCTGTTCTGCAGACAGTTCAGTTTTAACTTTTCAGGATTTCTTGACAAGATTAATGTAACTTCTAGGATTAGAGCAATTTATCAAATTTAGGGTCATTTAGTCTTTGTAGAAGCCCATTGTAAAATGACAATTTTGACTAAAGTTAAAAATTTTCATTGCAAATGCAATTTTTAAAAAAGCATATAAAGTATTTTAAAATTTGTTCTGTGTGTCTAGTTTCAATGTAAACAATATGACCAAATATTACTTGTTTCTGTATTTTAACTAAAAAGAACTATGACGTATGTCGAGCTGAGCCATAGTGTGTGTCATTTATGCTTCTACTAGGTAACATATAATTTATCAAATATTTAATTTTGAAGTTTGTGTGGTTTTTGCACATATAAATAGGTAAATTAACTATAAAACTCTAATATTAGCTACACTTTTTGTAAAACAATTAAAACCTTTTATCAGTACTTTTTTCCATACATTCTCTAGTGTTTCATGAGCTTGCCTGCTAAGATGATAGCATAGCATGTTTTGTAGTTAAAAATGCCACTGCTGATGAACAGTTCTGGAGTTCTCTGAGCGTAGTTGCAGTTGAGATTGGAACCTTTTTAACTGACATTTTAAAGACTAGTGGCTCCATGTTTAGATTTGTGTGTCCTTACGATATTTTTTGGGATGTTATGTTTTAAGATGTGGAGATTTTTGTTTGTTTTTATGGCAGCAGTCTAAATAATTGCTCTAACAACTATGTGCGATATTGAAATATGTTTACAGAGTCTATATCCCTTTCTTCCCCCGTGTTCCCCAATCTGTATTGTAGGTATCCTGAGGTGTCCTTTCAGAGGAATCTTTCGTTTAGTTCCCAGCCTGCTTGATATGTCTGAGTTTTGATATCCTGTGTTCCTGATAACTGCACTTTTCCAGTCACAGATAGTTCATAACACAGTTGCTATCTGGTTATGCTTTTTGCATCACTGAAGGCAGAAAAAATTGACTCTTCTATAGAAAGAAAAACAACACAAAAAAGTGAGAAATAGGCATAGTATGGAGATGTGATGATACAATTTGACTTTCAGGGGAGGTGGAGAAGCAAAAGAGAACATACCATCTGCTAAGAGCATAATTTCCATGCCCTCTGAAGATATTTAGCATATGGAGGGAACAGTGAAACAAAGTTCTTCTTCAAATGTATGACAGCAAATTCTCTTTCTTCTTTCTCCCCATTTAAAAAGCCAGTCCTCAAGATAAAAGCACTTTTGGCCTTCCTGGGAGGTTGCTTCTTGTATCACATAGGGAGAAGAATTTATTTGCTCCCCCTGTCAATTGACATAATTTGATATTGTAATAAGTAGGACTCCCAGCTCTTCCTTGCTAATGCTGACATTATTTTCGTGAAGCAATTCTTCTAAGTAGTGCGGTAGGAATAAATATTGCAGAAAACTTGGTGGGGTTGTTGGACTCCAGATGAGACAGCTCAGGAAGTAGTAAAGAAGGAGAAGGGCACAGCTCTATCCTTCTTAGGCCTATAAATTGCTTGGATTCCTTTTGGTAGCCTAAGAAGGTGACTTCTTCCCCGGGCTGGAAGTGTGATTGTTCTAGCGTGTTGAAGGAGAGAGTGTCTGCTTCACTAATCCAGTGCTTTTCAATTAGAATGGGATAAGAACAGGGAAAACAAGAATGTGAAATTTTTGGGTATTTGAGGTAGGGTTTTGAGGGACCATACAAAATACGTTAAGGAATGTTTAGGGGAAGGGAGTTGCACACCAGCCACGTGTGGCATAGACATGAGAAGGGCAGTCATGTGTAAACCGTGGGTGGTCTGTATCTGTGTCTGAACAAACCCTGTGCCTGATGACCACTGCCTGTCCTGTGCTCTGATTGCATCCCTTACCCGTTTTACTGTGTAATCTCACTCTGTTCATCATGCATGTGTGCTGCGAGGACCAGGTTCCAGCTGCTGGCAGGACTGGTGAGAGTGGGATTTGGGCCCAGCAACTGAAGTCAGATGGTATGAGTGCTGCAGGTGCCTCTAGCCTGTGGTTCTGAAGATCTGGAGCAAGAGAGAGTCTCCAGTTCCAGTTACTGGGGTAGGGTTTAGGCTTACACATATGTGTGTCTGGGACTGGGAATGGCTCTATCTAAAAGTCAGGTAGAGCAGAATTAAGGGTAATACGTATTCAGCTGTGTATGTTCATAGAAAGTGATAGAAAAGATCACTAAGTAAAAAGCGGTTCCCAAATATTTGTTTCTTCATTTATGTGATTTCTGGAATAAATATAGTTACTGGTCTTCCTGTACAATTTAAACGAGGTATTAAGTTCAGTATTCTGTGTAAATAAAATACTACAAACATAAAATAGAATACTTTTTCTCTACATTCATTTGCATTCAGCAAACTTAAAAACAGCTTGAGAAAAAGCATACAAAAATCTAGCAATCCATACTAGTCTTTTGTTGCTCAGGTTTTATTTGGCTGTGGATCTCATCGTTATAATTTCCTTAATGCCCTTTGACTTAGTGGTGTCCATGTTTTTTTTGCAGATAGCGACTCAGATCTCTGTACTGATTGCTAAAGTTGCCAGAGTGGACTGCCCAAGGCAATGGCCAGAACTTATACCTACTCTTGTAGAGTCTGTGAAGGTGCAGGATGATCTTCAACAGCACAGGGCACTACTTACATTTTACCATGTTACAAAGACCCTGGCATCCAAACGGCTTGCTGCAGATAGGAAGCTTTTCTATGATGTAAGTAATGTGATGCAGTATTGTAGAGCATGCAAACTGTGTACTGCATGTGCTTGCTTCTTCCTGAGTTTAGCTGGCAGGGCATTAATGGCATCACTGTGGACTTAAATGTCTGCGCTTGGGACAGAAGTGCGCTTATGTTGTGGGTATCCATATACTATGGAATAACTGGAAGTCAGTTTCTGGGTGAGATGTTTGAGATCTTTAGTAATTTTGCATACAGCTTGAACGTTGTTATGTTAATTTGTGTAAAGAAGCAGAGCTTCATCTACAGAACAATATCTGCATATCAACCTTATGATGTACCTGATCTTACTTTTCTAGGAATTTATGGAGTTTTTTTGGAAGTGTGTTCTAAATTCTTAAGTCAGTATAGTCTTTAAGAAACACTGGGGTTTAGACTTCCAGACTACCATATTTTAGTTTTTTATCATCAGCAGGAATGTGTTTGAGGTTTTCTCCAGGCCATCTCTTCAGGTTAATGAAAAGGCAAGATGTGAGTGCAAATGCCAAATCTTGTGTCATTCAGCTTACATTCTCCACTGTAAAAATCCACTGATTAGAACACAGCTGTAACTTTGGCTGTAGGTCATGTATCTCCAAACCCACTTGGAGCTGGGCAAAGATGTAGTACAGTTAACTGAATTTAGTGAATTAAACATTTTTTATAAACATGTTACTCTTGAATTTTTGAAATTTCCTTCATTTTAAAGGAAAGAGTGAGCACTGAAAATGAATGTTTATGGAGTTTTACCTACTTACCTATGTAGAGATTTATGTCTATGTAACCAATAAGATGAAATTTTAACCATCAGGAGTCTGAGGCATTGAAGACTGACTTGTAAATAGGACCTTTACTAACCTTTTCTCAGTCAAAGCAACTAAATAAACAGGTCATGTGCTTTGACTCCGTTGTAGCAGACTAAGTGCAGATTTCCATAATTATGAAGCTATCAATTGTCACCATAACTGAGTGAGAAAACCTTGATCTTCTGTTTGTAATTTGGATATCTTTATCAGTTAGGCACTGTGTGTTAACTGTAATATGAATTAAGTTTGAGACTTGTTCAGTTCTACCTGATTAAAAACTATTTGTCATTCTGTGTTTTAAAAAAATTGAGGCAAAAAGTCAGTGTTTGCAGCTATTGACAAAGTAAAGTTAGTTTTGGAGTAGACATTGTTCAATACTATTGCACCTGTATCTGCTAAGTGTACCCAGAGTAAGCTGATTCAGACATTAATTTAACAGTAAGATGGACAGCTTGTCTTTGTGGGAGAAAAGGTGATGAGGAAGGCTGATAGTTTTTTAAAATGTCATACTGTATTATACACCAGCAGCTGTATTTACTGAAAATCAGGTAAGAAAGGAGCCCTAAATAGTTTCCTTTAAGGTGAGAGTCATAGACCCAAGTAGTCAGGGAAACCAGTGAGCCTATCATAACATCTTCAAATTAAGGCAAGGTATTTTTCTGGAAAATGTCACTAGATTAGTACAACTCATTACAACAAAGAAGGAAATTAAACATTGTGGTCTGTGATACATACAAGAAGCTGGATTAAATATTTTAATAGTCTAAAACAGCCTTTGAAGTTTAGGGATTTATTATGGTATAGCAAAATTCAGGAAACAAAATATATTCTTGATCTTCTTTTTGCAGCTTACATCAAGTATTTACAGCTTTGCATGTTCCTTGTGGAATCATCATACAGATACATTCCTACAGCAGATTTGTACAGGGGATGAAGCTGCAGCTGCAAATTCACTTGAAAGGACCTTGCTGTCGTTGAAAGGTAATAATATGGAATGATGTTAAGTGTAAGGAATCAAATAACTTTATTCACAGGGAATATGTAGAACTTCTTTGGTGAATCGTTTCCATTCTCTAACAAAGCCATGCCCATTGGGAATAACTGTATTCTTGGTTTATATTACCTGTACATTTAGCAAGGCAGAAGGAGGATTGCTCATGCAGAAGGGGGAGAGAGTCTTGTTTCTCAGTACGTGAGAAACTGCATTCTGCTGTGCATATTGTAAGAAGTCAGTGTCTAGGAGGTTGGAGAGTGGGTGGCACAACAGGATGTTTTCTTATGTGTGTTGTAATTTAGGCTTGTCTGTCTTTAGCGCTTAATTGAGGAAGCTGAACTACAAATTTCATTTCACCCTGTGTCCAGTGAAAAGCTAGCCTTAGCAGTTAGTTTATGTCTTAGGTTGATGCTCAAAGGCTTATGAGTGGACTAAGTGCATATCCTGACTACTTTGCTGCTTTGAACACCTGAGATTTTTGTATGCAATGCTTGCAATGTAGATAATACATGTCCTGAATTGTTTCAGAAGATGCAGTGTTCAGCTTTTGCTGGGTTACAGGCAGTGATAAACCTGAGAGAATTTACAAGTGGATGTTACCTGACTGACTGTACTTGGCCCTTTTCCTACTGCAGGATCTTTCAGGATCCAAAGTTTTGGTAGAATTCTTCCTGATTGAGTAATTCTTGGAGTTCTCTTCATTATTTTACACAAGACGTATTTTAAAGTAATTTCAATGTGGTGAATGTTAGGTATGGATGAGGCATTTGGGACCTAAAATTATGTGTATTTTTTAAAGCGTTGAGTTGAAAGAAAGGCACGGCAAGTGGAATTGTAATTGTGTTCTGAAATTTGTTGAAACAAGAGCTAATAAATAGCTACATAAGTAATTTCTTTTCCTAGTACTTCGGAAACTAACGGTCCATGGCTTTGTAGAACCTCATTGGAATGCAGAGGTGATGGTAAGTGTGTTTCTAGTTCTAGATTAGAGATCTTTTGTGGTGGTTTCAGGTGTTATTAGAGCTGTGTTTGAATTGTTGAAAGGCACACATTTGTATTATGCAAAGGAAGATCAAACAGTCTTCTCTCAAAGTTGTCCTCCCGTCAGTCAAGAACTCTCAAATCCTCGGTAGATTCTAAACACTATGACACTAATGGCATCATGCTTAAAAAAAGAAGACACCCTTTCCAATTTACACACCACATGATGGTGACACTTGTCGCTTACTGAAAGATGTTTTACATGTGCTTTCCTCTCCCAGTTAAAAGCATTTTGTTTAGTGATGAATGTGATGCCATGCTTGCCCTATCACATTTGTTTGATTGAGATAAAAGCCTGTGGTGTGCAGCCCATGGAGAGGGTAGGGTCAGACACAGAAACCCCAGGCACCTTCCTTAACCCCCAGTGCTGCCTGTTTTGCTGGAGAAATTCAGTACCTCTGACCTAGGGCCTACACTAGGAAGTTGAGAACAGGGTAGAACTGGATAAGCATATTTTAAAGGACATATCTATAGTTACCTATCCTTCCTTCTACTAGAATTTCTATGCTGTTTATGTGATACTAATAAGGTTGGTTTGGATCATCTATGCAGCCGGCTTGCTAGCTAATTGTTAATTTCTCAAGGAAATTGTTTGTTCAAAATAATCAAAGAGTTCAGTTAAAAGTTACGAGGTCATGTCTGAGCTGGTAACACATCTGAACTGACTTCAGTCTGACATAACTTTGTTCTCTTAATATAGTGCAGAATAAGCTTCATATTTCAAAGATGTTTGTTTTTCAGGGTTTTCTACATGCTGTATTTGAACGGCTGAAACAGTTTCTGGAATGTAGTAAGTATCTGAGTATTTTTCTTTGTATTCATTGTTAAACATTAGAAGCCGGATGAAAATGTGCAGGCTAGTGCGTCATCAATAATCATTTAGGTGCAAGGTATTTTTGTATAAGTCAAAACTCTTTCTTTAAATGCTGCTGAAACTATCAAAAAAAAATTCAGTAGAAGTGTCTTTGTATCAACAGACTAAAATCACACCGAAATTGTATTTAGTGCTGCATTTCAGCAACACTTTTTATGGGAATAGATGTCTAACTGAATAGGAAGAATTTTTTTTAAAATAAGTTATATGTAATTTTGATGTATTGATGAAGTTCCTGGGTTCAGGAGCCTGTACTTCAGTAAGAGGGCTGATCGGGGCTTTGAGCCTCATTTTTAGAAGAGATGGAAACTTCCCCCATTTGCCACTTCCACTATACTACAGTCAGACTCCTTCTGGCTCTTTTTTCATTTTTGACAAGAAAGATGCAGAGTTTGAATAAAAGGAATTGAAGGCCATCCCATACTCAAGTTTGGTATTTATTGTAGTCCCCTGGGGACTTCAGGGTTTCTGTGTCCTAAGACAAGAACTGAGCTGAACCTTCCCATTTCCACTTTTCTAATCAATAAATTGTTTTGCAAAAGCAGGTACAACTACCTTACAGGATTAGTGTTTACATTTATTATATTGTTTCTGCCCATATGCCTTCAATGTGGCCCTTTCTGGTTTTTATTTTTTTTTATAAAAGTTTTGTCGGGTTTTTTTTGTAATTCAGAAAGTTTCTAATGTCCATAATAAATTATTCTTTAAGGTGAAGCTTCTAGAAAAGCACATGGTAGTATGTAGTAATTGTTTTATTAAAAGGACATATTTATATTGTCAATGCATAATTATTTTTTGTCTATACTAGCATTGGCTTGCATTATTTTAACTGCCTTTTATCACTGAATTTTCAATAATGATGTCATAATTATTACGGCCTGATCAAGTGCAGTGAATCTCACTACGGTTCAGAGTTTAGTTCAAGATTTTTTATTCCCAGTCATTACCTTGAATTTGACTTGGAATTTGTTTTGCCCTAGAACATTTTTCAGGCTTAACTACAGTAAAAATAAGTTCTTCAGTGTTAATTATTTAAAACTTAGCTATCCAGAAGGAAAATGAAAGTCTGAAAAATGATAGTTGTGAAATGTCTAATTTACCAGGTAGAAGTGTAAGAGCAGAAAGCATATGCAGAGATCGTCTAGAAAAGACCATAATTCTGTTTACTAAAGTGGTAAGTAAAATCTCCTTTCAATTACTGTATAGTTTATAGTTCTGGAGGAGCAGTCCCCATCCAGACACATATGTGCCTTAAAGTGAATCTGTTTCACACCTTTCAAAAAAATGGAGGGTACTGCAACTTAAAACTTCCTTGTTATAAGATATATTTTTGAAGAAAAGGGTGTCTGTTTACTCATGCTGATGTAAGTTGCAGCAGTGAAGAGTGAATTTTCTTAGCTCAAAGAAAATTAGGTGCATTCTGTAAGTGAATCATTTAGGTAGGATTTGTTTAAAGAAGCATTCTGGAAGCACAGGTAAAACAATGGTAATGGTATTAAGGAATAAAGAAGAGATATGCTTTTCATCTTATCTTTTATAGGTAGTTAGATCACTGTTTCTATGGCTTTGCCAGTTGTGGAATTGCTGGCCACACTAATTAATCAAAAGAAAACGAACAATATACTCTTTTGCCCTCTGAGACTTGTATTGTGTAATGCACTTGGACTTGTCAGCTGATTCTGTGTAAAGGTTAAATGCATATTTTATTGAAGGTAATTTTAACATAGACACTTGGTCTGGTTTTTTTGGGGTTTTTTTGTTTGTTTTTCTTTTTTTTTTTTTTTTTTAAGTTACAAAACCTACAGAGTTCCCATTGTTTTCAGATTCTGTCTAGAGGCCATGGGTGTATTTTAAATATTCAGCCTAGTTATCAGAAGTAAAAAGCACCTATCAGCTTCACCAGAATTGAGCTGAAGATGCTCTGACACATTATTTTTGGTCTTTGTCATAGTACTTAGATTGCAAATGTGCATCTTTTTTCACAGACCTGAAGAGAAAGTAAACTTGATTAATAGGTAATCTACCACGTATAGAAATTCACATGCAAGAATATAGGTTTAGCCATTTTTGCAGTACTAAAGGAGGTTAAAGGATTGCACCAGTGTATTTTAGATCACTGATTGGAAAAACTAAGTTGAGGAAGCAAGTGCTTGTACTGCATTGGTGATGTTGAGGGGGAAGTTATATATCCCTCATACTTCTTTACATTGATTCTAATAGGGGTGAATTATCTGCCGAAATACTGTTTTAATTATGGCTGATACATTTTTTTTGCTACTAGCAAGCTGGTCCATTTGAAAACAGGTATTGTTCCTCATACTTAAAAAAAAAAAGTAATTTTGATCCCAAACCAAGAATTTTGCTGTTAAATAATGCTTCATTAACAATTGATACTGATCTCTTCCTAATTTTCTGTCCATGTTCAGTTTTCTATAATTTTATATAAATTGGCACCTGTTTTTGATAACTAGTTTACTAAAGCATTTAATAAGACTTCACTAAAAGTGTTTTGATTTCTCTTTTTCTACTTCCTTTTTTTTTAGCTTTTGGACTTCCTGGATCAACATCCTTTCTCATTCACTGCTTTGATTCAGAGATCACTGGAGTTCTCTGTAAGCTATGTTTTCACAGAGGCTGGTGAAGGAGTTGTATTTGAGCAGTTTATTGTACAGTGCATGAATCTCATTAAGATGATTGTAAAAAATTACGCATACAAGCCATCCAAAAATATTGAAGGTACTGTTACTATTTATTAAAATAATTTTTTGTCTTGAGAAACATTTTGCTAGCTATTCTCAATAGTTAAACTACTTTATTAATATTTTAATAATTAATGAAATATTCACGGTTCTGCCTCTATATTGATAATTGTTATTTTAACTTTTAAAGTATTAATGTATATAGATAATGACAATCCAAAGGAATTTTAAATGCAAAAGGAACACAATTATCTTTTGTCTTTTGGTTGTTTCAGTTTCCATTAAACTAATTTTAAAATGTCCTGAGGTATAAAGTTTGGTTTATTTTCATCAACTAGTTTGTTGCATCTTTCCCATGAGATATGTTTGATAAAATGGTGTATTTGCTGTAATTAACTAATACCAGTACAATGAAATACAGAAACACAGTGGACTGGAGATGCAGTTGAATATAAAGGAGTTCATATGTTTTGCTTTGTAGGACTGTTTCATTTTGAAACTTCATACACTGCTGTATGTGTGAATTAAAAATGTATTCCAACCTTTCACATTAGTTTTACATGTGGCAGTGACTAGATAACAACTAGCATTCTCTATGAATTTGAAAAAAAGTTTTATATACGTACTGGTATGTGTCAGAATAGATTACTGGCTTAAAAACCTGTTTTACCAGCTGAAAGCCAGTTAAAATCTGCCATGAAAATACAATTTTTTTGTTTTTCTCAGAGGATAAGAATTTTTTATTGATTGACTTCTTTCTAATTTTACTAGATTAGTCTTTGATCATTAAGCCACTTAATTGTAATCTGAAATCTTCATGTTTTATTTCAGACAGCAGTCCTGAAACTCTTGAAGCACATAAGATAAAGACAGCTTTTTTCACATACCCAACACTAATGGAAATATGTAGGAGATTAGTCACTCACTATTTCCTGCTGACAAAGGAAGAATTGACCATGTGGGAAGAGGATCCAGAAAGCTTCAGTAAGAAACATGTTATATAGTTGGTTGTAGTGTAATTAGATACTTGTATAAGTGTGTCGTATCCACGTTGTCTCTGCATATTGCCTACTGCAATATTGACCATTTTATTTCCTGCAGTCTTCTTACACGGAAATACTCCCTCTAGACATTCTTTTTGTAATTAAAGATTTCTCAGGAGTCTATGATACCCTCGTATCCTAACACTAAACTTTGTTTGAACCATAGTTGAAATAATACTTTTATCTTTTCTTTGTGAAATAATAGCTGTAGAAGAGACTGGAGGAGATTCTTGGAAGTACAGCCTTAGAGTAAGTTCAATTTGAAAGAAATCCATTAAACATTCCTGAATGCAATTCTTAATAGTTTTTTAACCAAGACAGATAATATTTGAAAAAAATCCTTATGTCTTCAGATGCAGCTAAATCTGAATCTTCAGATTTAGTAAAGTTTAACTTCGTTGTTTTTTCAGTGTTCAAACTTGGTGAAATACAAGGGGAATCTATGCACTTCATATTTTAGGAGGGACGGAAAAGGAGTTTGCTTCAGCATTTGAATTATGTAGCATCTGGTTAAAGCCAGCAGAAGTTCTCTCTTTTTTAAACTGATAACTGATGTAATCACTTATGACTTTGTTAGTAGACGTGACGAGTGAAGGAAGTTCCAGATGCATCTTTATTAGTTAATAATGTTCATTAATTAGTTATTATATTAGTTAAATTAGTTCAGATCAGAAATATGCTATTGTAGCATATCTCCCAATTGTAACTGCTGTGGTTTGCTTTGCAGAGAGATCTCAAAGTTTATTTGCTGGATTACTTTTATTTTAAAACTAAGAAACCCAGCGTGGTGCATATAGAATGTTCTGTTTGTGAAAGGCTCTTCAGTCCAATTCCCTGACCTAGAGCCAATAAGCCAATATAGAAACAACCTGGAATGCCTACGGTAGTGTGGTCACTGGCAACACAGCACCAGCTGTTTCACTCCGCAGATGCATTGTTCTTCTGCCACAGAACTGGTTGATATAGATGCAGCCATCAAAATCTTGCTATAGTTACACACAATGTATAGTATACATAGTATAGTAGAAAGAGTGATATTTCTTACAACATTAATTTTGCTACTATATAATGTGCTTTAAATAGTCATCTTCAGTGCGAGGTATTCAGCACTTAAAATTCTAACATGAAATGTATTTTGATTGCCTTTATTTTAATAGATTCTAACCAGATCTTTTAATTTTTCAGCCATGCACAGAAGTTCTTTTTATTGATATTTTTCATGAATATAATCAGACTCTTACCCCAGTTCTTTTAGAAATGGTTCACAGTCTACAAGGTAAGTTCTTTAAAAAAATAAGGGAAGTATAAAATCTAGAATTGTTTATGTTCATTTCATACTCTTGTCAACTATTAAACAATTTGACCTTGTAACATCTAATTTTATATAGTGCGTTCTCTCTGTATGTTTGAAAGGACATGCTAATATTCCAAAATTATTTCTAAACCGACCATAACAGAATGCACTGTTTATCTAGGAGGAGGAAGTCCTAAAGGCTCTTTGGTTTTCATAGTAACTATTCCAGATGATTGACAAATGTTGTGGTATTTCTAATTTTGTGAGGTTGCAGGCTTTCTTGGGAGTGATCCACAAGCTTAATGAATTCTTTGGGTTGTTTTTAGTTGGGAAAATCCTGAAGGTCATGCTGTGTCTCTGCCAAAATCTTGGGGGGAGAAAAAACTTTAAAAGAAAAAGTTTAAGTTATGCTGTCATTTTGTAGAGTCTAGATAGACTTTCCAAATGGGAAGAATCTGCTTCAAAAATTTATGGGTTTTATGAAGACTGAATTATTCATAGGTTGAGGAGTGATTCATATTTTCTTTGTTTTACTTTATGATTCTTTGCCCCTAAACTAAGTTTTATAATTGCCAGGAACGATAATAAGTGGTAGTGGGTTTTTTTTCCCATGTTAGTTCAACTCAGTGCGTTTCCCCCATTTTTCGTAGTTGACTTACAGTATTTTGTATTTGAGCTTATCAGAAAGGATCATTACATTTTATTTAAATAAGATAAATACTCATTTACTGAGAGTGGTTTCTGACTTCACAAAATCTGTTCATAAAGTACTTTGTGTGCATAGGTCTTGGAATGGCTTGTTGTGCTGTAATATGGGGAGTAGTAAACGGTTCCTTATAATAGGGTTGACAGTTAATGTGTTTTTCTTTTCCAAAAATTACTTAAGTTACTACTGCCGTGCTAAAAGATACGCCTGTGCTTTAATTCTCCTGGGGCCCATAGCAGTTTTCTTCTGCTCTTCATGTTTTCAAATTGACATTTACTGTTGAAGTACTAGATGATATGAAGAATCCATTAGTCCTTAAAACTTCAGAAAATATTTCCTTTTAGGCACACTTATATAAAAAAATCAGGGAACTAGGTCCAGGACCCTTTTGGATGTAGTACTGTGTGGTTGACAATTGTCTGCAATGTGCAGGTTTTGAGTCTGTTAATTTAAAATACTTGCTTCTAACTTATGTATATGTTGTTATTAAAAATGCTCGTCTCCAAAGAGGTAAGTCAGAAATAGAGTGTGAAAGCAGAGATTTGATTTTGATATAGTCACTGAACAAAGTATCAAAACTGAAATGACTGAACTTATAAATTGAGTAAAAGCAGTGAAAGCAGTCTTAATTCATGTCTTCCTTTCTTAAAGCATTTAAGTGCAAAGTTGTTTGCATTCCTTGTTGTAGTGACACTTTTTTATTTAACTTTGGCTTGTAGGATCTACCAACATGGAAAATACCAATGCTATACTGATTAAAGATGCGGGTAAATTAAGTTTTACTTTATCTTTGAAGTAACAGAGCCACTTCCGTGTATGTGTTTTACTTCTTAAAAATTGCATGAAGAATTTGCAAGGTTTTTTATAGTAATTGGGAAAGTGGGACCTAAATCCTAATTCTCCTTTCATTGATGTTGGCCTTCACTTTTGTAAATGTTCATGTAAAAATACACCGCTTTTTGGCTTTTTTGTGTAACAAGCAGTCTAGTTTACTGTCCTGTCCTGTTCTTTCTGCTGTGCCAAGTAAATGACTTTGTGTTTTCATGGACATACTCTGTCCATTTTACAAGTAAGGAGATTTTATGGCAAAAGATAAGATTTGTTTCTTATGGAACTGTCCTTGATGATAGAATAAGATCCTCATTGTTCTTTTGGCTTCTAGCTGTTTTCAAGAATCTAACCTTTCTTCTGTAGTGTCTTTTTTTTTACTAATAATTTCCACCAGAGTTCCTTTCACCATGATCTGATCAAACTTTCTAAAGAAAGATATGCTTTAGTTTTGTTTTCTTTCTTATGTACAGGTTACCAAAATGTGGTTTGAATTGAACTAAATTAATCTATTTAGTATTAAAAAATCAACACTGAAGCAAACAATAAGCATAACTATTATTTTTCCCCAGTGTATAATGCGGTTGGACTGGCTGCTTATGAACTGTTTGATAGTGTGGATTTTGATCAATGGTTTAAAAATCAACTATTAGCAGAACTACAGGTTTCTCATGACAGGTAAACACTTTGGTTTGTTATGCCTTCATCATTTAAATACAAACTGTTGATACAAATCTGATAAGTTATAATGCCTAATAGTTGCTGAGCTGAAAAATACTCAACCTTGAAACATATCCACTAAATGAGGAGAGGTATGAAATGCATACAGATAACTGACAGCAGTCACAGAAGCAAGTGTTCTTGACAGTTCGTGTTTAAATTACTATGTGGTAAATACTACCATGGTTCTGTAAAAGTACATTGTCTGTCTTCTTGCATACATTAGAGTTGACTAAACCTTCTCAGGATAACCACCTTTGCTCGTTTAAAAAAGGTTTTTTCGGCCTCCGGAGACCCTGGAGTCCTCTAGGCAGCAAAGTCCAACTGAAATCTGTGGAAATTGTCCCTGTAAAACTGTAGTTTAGCCAAGATAGTGATTTGTTCTTCTAAGTTTAAATACAAGCCCTCTGTAATTCTGTTCAGTTAATTTTGCTGCAGTAAAGAGGGGAAATAAGGGTTTAGGTTGTGTTGTAAAGTGTGAATGACTGCAGCTTGTTCTACATGAAGAGTTTTGTATAGTCCATCTGCTGTGGTGTTTCCTTCTCACCAAGGTCACCCTCACTTGGATGGCCTTCACACGCGTATCTCCCATTGTTTAGTGGATATCATGGGGTATTTTGAAAGATCATTTTTGGCATCTCAGTACAGGCTGAGCTGTCATTCTTTGTAACTGTCTGGAAGCCACTGTTCCTCCCTTTCCCTCAAGCTCACTCTTTCCCCAGGGGAAGGACAGTGACCACTATTGTGCATGCTAATCCTTATCAGATAAGTTCAAATCAGCCATTGACTCTAAATAAGTATGTCCTATTTTTTTCAACACAGACATTAGCAGTGACCCAAATGTCCTTTGAAGACTGTCACTATGTTTTTCTTCTACATTTGCAATTCATCTTACCAGTGGCAGTTTTTATGTGAAACATAAACTAATTTGTTTCCTTATACCCTTAGGAGCTACTATAAATTGTAAATGATTCTCCATAATGGGTCGCTAGTCAGCTCTTTGATTTCCAAATGCTCTATTTACAAAGAAAGTTCAGTTTCCTGTAGAGTGGAACTTAAAATATTAAAATGCTTCTTTCCACTACAATAAACTTTGAAAAAATTGATTACTTACTTTTGGATGTATAACCTTAGTGTCAAAGAATGGTAGCCAGAGTTTACCTGCTGTCTCCTAATGTTTTTATTCTTCTTCTCATTAGACTATTTTTTTTACTAAGATTTCACTTACTATTTACAAGTGGCCAAGTACTCTAATGATCAGGCTAAATGTCAGAAGAGCAGGAAAAAATGGGAGATCTTGTATAAGATTGTTCATTTACAGTTGTGCTCCAAAAGCAGCAGTCTCTAAATAAAGCTGCCATGATCTTTGAAGCTCATGCCAGCTATGGCATTTTTATGCTATTTACCCATATAGCGTAAGTAAAACTGACAAGTTTTTGTATTGTTGATGCAGTTGTATTGCAGCCAGGAAGACATCTGATCTAACCTTTTGGTTGGCATTTGTGATATCCCAGGATGAAATTCCTGTGGGGACAGAAGCTTGCAGTAGAAGTTGTCCAGAATTTTGAAGCCCTGTTTACTTTAACTGCTTATAATGCCTTCATCATTGGAGACCACCACAGCAATAAGGGAGGGCAGTGTTAGTGGCTTGAATGGAGTACTGCTTTAACAGCAGCTTTGGGAATACGTATGCAGTTCAGATAAAGTGAGTTGGAGGTTATCCTCTGCTGTTCCACAGAATGTCCCGTGGTTACTAGAATGCTTGTTCAGATCTGGTTGATGTTTGGAAAAACAAAACTGTGTGGTCAGCAGTGAGCATGGAGTTTGCAATGTTTTGTTTTCTCTGAATATTTTGTTACCCGTTGATAGTAAACCCATCAACCATGGCCATAGAAATAGAAGAAATATAGAATTAATAAAGAAGTTGTTAGAAAAGATTGTTAGAAATAGTGCGTTGCCAAATTTATCAAATTTATTTGCCATGATGCTTAGTTTTGTGCTGATTAATGAGAAACTTTTCCATAACATGAAAGCAGTTTAGTGAATACCCTTTTTTTTTTTTTTAATAACTCATTCATAAAGCAACATTTCCTGCTGAGAGAGAAAGTAAAGTACTTTTGACTTGAATATCTGATGCAGTCCAGCCTGCTTAAAGGTACTGTCCTATGACTAAAGGAGCACAGGTTGCCTTATTTTGGAATATGGTCACTTTTCCTATGTGAGCTTTAGGTCCACCAGGCTTAGTGGTGGACCTATGCTCAGTCACTGTGTGCTCTTTTTGTAAAAGCTAATCTTCTGGGGCGAGCTTTTCCCAGAAGTAGTGAATGTAGAAAAATTAGGACTGGAAAAATGAGCACCTCTGAGAAACTTCAGTGTTAAAAAACACAAAAATACACCAAAAAAACCTCAATGCAGACAAAACCCAAACACGCACCTAGCCAAAAACATGCTGTATTTTCTCTACTATGGTGAGAGAGAAATAATATAGAGAAGCAGTGGTAGGATGTATGTATTGAACAATAGATGCCACCAGACTCAGAAATCTTTGCTATCAACAGACAGTTATGTACTTACGTCATGTAATTTAATTTTCTTTATGTGATAGTCGTTTGAAAACTAAGCAACTCCAATCTCAAGAAAATCACTTAGTTTTCTAAATACTCTGATGTTTACAAGATTAAGTGTCAGATACAGGCCTTCAAAGAGTAGAAAAAGTTGTATCATCACAGCTTCTTAAATAAATCAAAGGGTGTGTTAATAAGGCCATGTTTTGTCTAAGTCATTTTTGAGTATGCGTTATTTATGCTTCACTGCCACTCAGTGAACATCATGCAACACTGGACTGTTATTCCTCATTAGATATGTGTTCCAGTCTAATGAATTGCTTTATATATGCCATTTCGACAATTTCTATGTTGTCTGAAGATGTTCTTTGTTTATAGTCGTATAGTTACATAAATATTTAATAAAACACACTTATTAAATGTAGAGAAACCTCAATAACTTCAGTTTAAATGGCTTCTTGATGACTTGCAAGGCTGTAATTAATCAGTTGAAAAATACATTTATGATAACAATATATTAGTTAAAATTCTCTAAATATGGTTCATCTTTCTTAACTTTATACATCTGTAAGCTAAACATATAGATCTGAGTATTTGATCAGTGGAGAAGAATAGCAGCTCTGTGAAATGCTATTCTCAGTCATTGTTCTGGTTTATTCTTCCCATGAACTCTAAAGCTGTTTGATTTTTGCCCTTGCTGTGGCACTAGTGCAAGATTAGGTAATGTCTGTTCTTAGAATAGTTTTAGACTGATGAAGTGAACTACTCTGACAGTTGCTGTAGTGCAGGCCTTAAGTTTGCATTTTTAAATTGTATCTGACTTGAAATTTTTGAGCATAAACAGAATGTCAAAGGAATTGCTGGGAACTGTAGTGAAAGCAGTAGATACCATGATTGCAGTAATAAGTGTAACATTCACTTTTATTTTTTTAATTGGTGTGCTGTGTGCAGAATGAACTGTATTTCTAGGGAGACATTCAAGATTCAGTCGTTTAGGATGAAAATTATCTTTTCCAGACTAAGCTGTTTTTTCCTGAGCCTTCTTGTGAAGAATTTTAATGGAAAGTTCAGTTTTTGCACTGAGGTTGATCTTGACAAACTAAAGCTTTTAATTGTTTTGGGCACTAACATTTTCATCATGATTCTTGAATTTCTTTTTCATCAAAGTATAACAACTAGTGTAATAAGTTAACGAGTGCAATTTTTTTCCTCCTTCTTTTAAGGTATAAGCCAATACGCCGACGAGTAATATGGCTGATTGGACAGTGGATTTCTGTAAAATTCAAATCAGACTTGAGACCTGTTTTATATGAAGCAATTCGTAACTTGCTTCAAGATCGTGACTTAGTGGTAAGCATAAATAATTAATCTTTTGGACTACACATATGTTATAACCACAGATGAAACAGAAATACCTCACTTTGTTTACACTTGATTGAGAATTTCATAACGTCATGCCTTAAAGTCTGCTGTGTCTTGCAAAAGATAAACCATTGGGAAGATGTGGTGATGTTTAATTGTGGAGATACTGAACAGTAATGTCAAAGACATTAAATGAGGCCTGAAGGTGTTCAATAAGTGATGATTTTCGTGGGAAAATTAATTCCAAGAGCAACAATCTGGTTTTTATAGGAATACAATTATGAAATGTGTTACAGTAATATATAAACTAATGGATACTTTGTGTAGATAGAGTTATTCTGTGACTAGTCCCTTTACTACACAGCATTGATGAAGTCAGTTTGCAGACCACACCAAGCTGGGTGGGTTATTCATCTGCTGGAGGGCAGGAAGGTTCTGCAGAGGGATCTGGACAGGCTGGACCATGGGCTGAGGCCGATGGTGTGAGCTTCAACAAGGCCCAGTGCTGGGTCCTGCCCTTGGGTCATAGCAACCCCAGGCAGTGCCACAGGCTGGGACAGAGTGGCTGGAAAGGACCTGGGGGTGCTGGTGACAGTGACTGAACATGAGCCAGGGTGTGCCCAGGTGGCCAAGAAGGCCAATGGCATCCTGGCCTGGATCAGTCAACAGTGTGGCCAGCAGGGCCAGGGCAGGGATTGTCCCCCTGTCCTGGGCACTGGTGAGGCCACACCTTGGGTTCTGTATCCAGTTCTGGGCCTCTCAATTCAGAAGAGACATTGAGGTGTGCTGGAGCATGTCCAGAGAAGGGCAGCAGATCTGGGGCAGGGTCTGGAGCACAAGTCCTGTGAGGAGCAGCTGAGGGAGCTGGGGGTGTTTAGCCTGGAGAAAAGGAGGCTCTACAGCTGCCTGAAAGGAGTTTGTGGCCAGATGCGGTCAGGCTCTTACTCCCAGACAACCAGTGACAGGACCAGAAGAATTGGCCTGGAGCTGCACCAAGTGAGGTTCAGGTTGAACATTAGGAAAAATTTCTTCACTGAAAGAGCTGTCAAACATTGGAGCAGGTCATCTGGAAGTGTTTCAATGATGTGTGGATATGGCAGCTGGAGACATGTTTTAGTGATGGTGGTGCTGGTTTGATGGTTGGACTAGATGATTTTAAAGGTTTTTTACATCCATAATGATTCTACGATTCTATGGTTATTTAGGCATTAAAATTACCTGCTAACAGGATATGATTCATGGCATTGGTTGCTAAACTGCTTGAGTACAAATCTGTAGTTTTAAGCTACAACTTCAGTTTACCAGGACGTGAGATGAAGTTGAGATGCTGGTTTTGCTATTGTTTTGTTTTGTTTTGTTTTTAAACAAACTGGGCTAGCAGCCCACAAAAAAAAACCAGTAAATAAACTTTGCTAGTTTGGTAGGTACATATTAATTAGCAGTTGCCAGTCATGACAATAATTTCTGTGATTCCAGACAGTTTTAGCAGAGTAGTGTATGTTTCTGTGTCAGCTGTTTGTATTTAATGCTTTCTAAGGCATTTCTAAGCATCTACAGGAAGAACAGTCTAACTTGCTGAGTTTATTTGATTCTGTGCTTCTTGGTTGACAGCAAGCTGTGAGATAATTCCAAGTAAAAGTCCTCCTCTATTGCAAAGAGTTTTTATCACAGTCTAGATAGGTAACTTCTTGTTTAATTATTTCTTGTCCTTGAAGGTTTTGACTAAGTAGCTCTTTCAATTTCTACCACCTTAGCAATGACAAATAAAATGTAAAGAATACTAAAATGAAAGTGAATAAAAATGAACTAACTACATTTCTTAGAGGATGATAAAACACAGAGAGTGATTCAATTGCCAAAACATCAAGTGATTTGATATTGTCAGGTACTCTGTAGATAATCCAAGTGTTTAATGGACATATGCATGATGGTTCTTGACTTCTGTTTTTCAGGTCCGTATTGAGACAGCTACGACACTGAAGTTAAATATCCTTATTTGCAAAGCTGTTTGATTAGTTCTTAATTCTGAGTTACTTACAACCAAATTCTTCGCGTTATATTTTTGAGTATCCATGAAGTATTTGCTCATTTGAGTCTTGGTATCTGTCTGCAGTGTGTATTTTTTTTCCTTAATGTTTGTTTACCTGTAGATGACTTTGAGTTCAGAACTGACCAGTTCTTGCCAGTAAGAGCATTTATATATTCTGAAGAGTAGACAAATACATAGAGAAGAGCAGGAAAAAATACTTTCCGATTTCATTTTGAACAACATGGTTCAGTAATTGCTGTGTGTGCATGTTTGTATTGTATGTTCAGTCTTCACAGACCCAAATATATACTCATACTGCTGCTGTTAAGGCTGCTAATGTGTAGATGCTTTTTAGTATTATGCTATTACAATTTCATAGCTGTGTGTTTAGTGCTCTATATACTCGGTGTTGCCAGATAGTAAGTTTGTTTATGATAAGAAAATACTAAAACTGTATCTAACAAATATATCTCCACACCACTGTGGCTTTCCCACGTGCCTGTTTCACACAGTATTTTCCAACCTGCTGCTTCTTAAAAATATTAAATACAAGCGTGTGCTTACAGTAGTGCCTTAAAAAGGTACTGCTTTCTGATTCTCCTATATTTGTGTTCTTTACCATGGTCATTCCTGCTGTCAGTACGTAAACAGTGGAAAGAGATAAGTACACCAAAGTTTTATTTTGGTCACTCAAATTTAGCAGATATTTTTTTCTTGTTTCATTTTGACTTCCATGTTAATTTCAACTCTCTTGAGAACAAACAAACCAAAAATGCAGAGTGCATGTAGACTGTAAACACTGGAATTTTCTAAGATGTCTTTCTTAGTTCAATATTTAACTTTTATCTACTGGCCCAAAAGCTGAGAGACTGTACTTTTGATTTGACTCTAATGAAGTTCTCCTTCTGGACAGACAATCTATTTTATCTATGAAATCATATTTACACTTGTCAAAATGTGAAAATGGTATATGTTCAAACTGATCATGTTTGTTCTGATATGTAGGAGTAGATCTTAATTTTTTTACCTTGCTTAGGCAGTGATTGGATAATGTGCTTTTTTGCAAGTGAAAGAGTAACATCTTGCACACTTTGTGTTTTTTTTAAAGTTTATGGATATCTTAGAGTTTTAAGCATACAGGAAAATTACCAGTTCATGTGACCAGTTGTATTTTTGATGATCTAATCTGTGGCTTTTTATTTTTCTTTTAGTACCTGGAGTCCATGTTTACACTGCTCTTTCAGCTACTTCAGGAAGTTACACAGTGTGACACCAAAATGCATGTTCTTCATGTTCTGTCCTGTGTGATTGAAAGAGTCAATATGCAGGTATTTTTTAATATATATTTCAGTTTCAGCTTTGTCCTAAGAATACAGAGAAGGACTTGTTGTGGAAGGAAAATATCATCAGTTAGTAGATTGGTTGTTGTTGTCAGAGATGCCTGCACTGTTGGCATTACTTGGTCCTCTTTTCAATTCTCATTTATCGTTTGTGTAACATTTTTCTTAAGTTATGTATTTTTTATATTGAATCAGCTTTTAGACTACCGAAGGATTTTTACATCTTGTGGCATTTCTTGCAATTTTTTTTGAATTTGTGATTTATTCTAATTATCTCATATCTGAACTAATATTTTAATCTATCTTACATTATCTTATTTTAATGCCTATTAAAAAAGGCATTTTTGGGGAAAAATGCTTTGCTCTCGTTGGGAGTGTGCAATTAAATTTGTAATTTCTTGTTGATACTGATATGGGTCAGAGTTGCCTCTACAGCACTCTCCTTAATTGCATGACAAGTTTCAAATTCACATTATGAATTCTCAGTACTTTAGTGTTAAAGTATGTGCTTCTTTTACATAAAGAATTTGAAGGTAGTTTTGCAGAATTAAACAATGAATAGTTGGCTGCTTTTGTCTCAGGTTTTGTTGTGGTGGGTTTGGTTTCGGGATTTTTTCAGTATTACTCTATTAAGGACAGAGATAATGCATGTGTTTGAGTTTGTCTTGTCTTTCTACAAGTAGTCCTGTCTGAGAGACAGATGAAGCTTTCATAATTGTCCCTTGTAGAAAAAGTCAACATGACAGCAGATTCCCCTGCAGTTTAAATAAGCAGCATTAAAAACAAGCTGAGAAAGAGCCCTTGAATATGTTTAGGTTAATTCCTAATTAAATACTTTTGAAGACAAATAGATTCACCTTTTAGTATTGAAGACCATAATAGAAAATAATATAGGCTAGAACAAATCTCTAAAAGTTACATAGTCTAACTCCTGCTCAAAGGCTAGGTGACTCCAGAGGTTATTCAGCTTTTTTTTTTTTTTTTTTTTCCTGGGACTGTTTCTGGTTTTAAAGAATGCTGTTTAGGAATCCTGTCTAAGTGAAGAATATACTAATATGAAAATATCTCTGCGTATCAAGCTTTAAATATTTTTTATGTCCTATTTACTACATAAGCTTGATTGCCATGCACAAATGTCACCAAAAGTAATATGTTCTTTTCAAACTACTCTGCAGTCAGAAGTTACTTCAGTCACAGAGTAAAGAATACAGTGTTTTAGAAAGATTTAAGCAAACTCTGTGTTTTTACTGAGACAAAACCAACTCCTATATTTTTCAGAAACTATGCTTGGGATAAATTATTAGTCTTGTTTTACATATTAAGAAACCAGTCTGTGTTCTGAACTTTAGATACGACCATACGTAGGCTGTTTGGTCCAGTATTTACCACTCCTTTGGAAGCAGAGTGAGGAGCACAATATGCTACGGTGTGCCATTCTAACCACCCTAATCCATCTCGTCCAGGTAAGGAATCTGAGTCACATAAACGTTGTCAGTACCTCCTACAGTTCTTTCTTGATGATAAAACAGTATGTGGTTATACTGCCTGCAGAATCTGTGACATTAACTACTTCTTTAATACAGACTGCATCCCACACTACCTTCTCCAACCCCTGCTGCAACTCAAAGAAAATGTAATAGGAGTACTAGAGACCAAGAGAAGTGCTCCTAGGACAGTGTCTGTACAGGAACAGACTTAATGTGCAGGCAGACTTGAACTTGGGCATACTTGTGCATGACTTAAAAGGATGGTATTGTAGAGGCTAACAGTGGAGAGAAAGTGAAAGGGCAATGACAAATATTATAAAAGGAGAAATAAAGTTTCTTTCCAATGTGGTGTAACTTTAAATGAAGTGTAAGTAGATTTTTACCATTAACAAATTGTGGAAATTCTTCTTTCTGTCCCCTGTAGAGACTAAAATATGAGTATTTTTTTACCGAAGGTGTATCCCTTGGTGTAGGTAGACACCAAAAAGATGAGACAGATTTGTACAAGAATCCTTGCCTAAGGCATGTTTGTTAAGTAGATAAATCCACAAAGAAGCTGCAACTTAGAAATATCAAATAATTTTAAATTTTCCATTATCAAAATACAGGAATTATGCAAATTCGGCATTCCATTAGCCTCAGTTCTCTTAAGTAGTAATATTACAATATTTTGTAATGCTGTTCAGTAATTGGCAGTTGTTCCCAATTTACTCTTCATTGTTCAAAAGTCTCATGGATCATTTAAAAACTGGATCACTGTCATCAGTCTGTGAATCTTTGTGTAGCTATAAAAGCAAACCTTTTCCCTGAATATTAGAATATATCAAATGATTTTGTAAATTATAAGAACCAAAGAGTAATCATTTTCTTGACCTATGAGACCTCAGCTTTTAGTCATTTGGTATTTGTTAGACCCATGATTTCTACAAGAAAGAGAATGACCAGTGAATGTTTTTAGGAATGTATGTTCTTTATCATTTTTTCTTGCAGACTATTGATAAGTGGATGGTTTTCAAAAAACATAACCTTCTCAAGACATGTTGAGAGAAAGCTTAGGAATATCAGACTATTTTATTGTTGTATGAAATAGAAGCAAGTTCAACCTTTGATTTCTTGAATGCATGTTTAGATGTGAATGTAACAGCAGAGTAGATCTTTTCCATACTATTTTTCAAATGCTTGATTTAAGGCTTTTGACATATTTTATGTTACTTATTTTGTAGGGATTGGGAGCAGACAGCAAAAATCTCTATCCTTTTCTACTTCCAGTTATCCAACTAAGCACAGATGTTTCTCAGCCTCCACATGTCTATCTTCTGGAAGATGGTTTAGAGCTGTGGTAAGAATGTTTTCTTTCTGTTTCTAATTTTAAAACAGTTATTTTTGTATCCCCAGAAGAAAAAAGTTGTAAAAAGCTTAGAATACTAAAATTGATATGTTCTTTTTACCTTACCTTGACATTGCCAGCATCACACCTTTTCTCAGAAGACAGGAAATTAGGAAATTTATATACTCAGCTATTTTTAGTTGTGTTTCTTCTATAATTCATTTTCAGGCAGTTGATCCTGAAGATACCATTCTTTAGTGATAATGAACAGCACGACAAAAAGTCTAGATTCACTATAATGTGCATGCTAATTTAACAATTTGGTGTGCTTGACTTTGGGAGAACAGTGAGCCGGTGGATCAGAGGTGATTGCAGGAAGAGATGTCTTAATTACAAGGATAAAATGTAGAAGTTACTTTCTATATTTCAGACTATTTGGTGACTGAACATAAAACAAGAAGTGACACTGTGCTCAGTTTGCCATGAGCCTGATTTATTTATTTCTGGTGCAGCTGATGCTATAAGAGGGGAGAATGGTTAGCTGGACCAAATTCTGGAGAATAGGAATACATAGAATTTGTCTTTAAATAGTGAGTGATTCCCTTGATCTAAATTGTAAATGAGCATTTCAGTTGCAAGTACTTAACCTACAAACAATCTGTTCCAGATACAGCAAAACTGAGATTTATAATGCTGGTGGCAGCAAGTCAAAGTGCAAGAGCTTCTCAAAATTTAGAAAAGGGGCCTTTTACATGTATCAGTTCAGAACTTGTATATCTTCTTAATAATACTGATCTTGAGGTTGCTTTTCTGATGTCTGTGCAGAAGAATGATATTTTAGGATATCCTAGAGCATCAGAGAAATCTGGAGAGCTGGCAGAGACAGTTAGGACTCCAAGGGCTTCTTGAACCAAAGGCAGGAAAACAACTAAGATATTTCATATAACCAGACATATTATTTAAATATGGTAATCCCATGCCTAAGATCTAGGAAAAAATGGAATTTGTTGCTGTGGCTTTAAATGCAAGATTAATTTATAATCTTTTTTAATCTTTTATAATCTTTACTGTTTTTAAATCTCAGGAATTTTAAATTACTATAAACAATGTATGATAATCATTGCTTCATTTCAGAGGTAAAAAAAAGGTAAACGTGTGAGCTGGTCCATCCCAGCTTCTCCTTTGAGGTTTAGAACACAACATGTGTTGTCCTTGCACTGTAAATGTCCCTCTCTACCCACCTTCTCCAAGTTCCCTGGCTGGCTACTTAGACATTCTTACTGTTGGATTTCAGAGCTGATGTTATCTTTATAAGAAGATAGTAGCATGTTTTTCTTTGTTTTCTTACCTTGGCAAGACCTGTGCCTGTACTGATGAGTGTGTTGTAAGGACTGTTGCTCTCCTTGAAGTATGCTTCTGGCAGTTGTTACACATTGTTGATAATATAGATGGTTACTCAAAGTTAAAATATTTACATCTGTCAAAACGTTTGCTCAGTGTTACTCATACATCATCTGAAATATCTTGCTTAATCTGTTCTTAGGTTAGTGACACTGGAGAATAGTCCATGTCTTACACCAGAACTCCTGAGAATATTTCAGAATATGTCTGCCCTTCTTGGTAAGTCTTTTACTAATAAAATTTCAGGGTTTTTTTCCTGCTGCTTGTTGTTCATGCACTAAGCAATGCTCCTGTGGCTGCAAGTACTAAGGGAGCTTGCAGAATTGTAACAAAAATTGAGGAACAGGTTTTTGTCTGACTTTCTCACCTTTTTTTTTAATATTTATGATCTACTTACCCCTCTTTTTTAATAAATTGGAGCTGCTGTACATAAAAGGACAAATTTCAGTTAATCATTTCAGAGGTTATTTTAAGAAGCTTCTGATATTTAACAATGAATGTGCCAAGAGTTATTGATAGTGATTATATGGAATACTTGCCTGTTCTGCTCACAACCAGAATGAAGTTATTACGTTTTCCCTTGTCAGTTAGTAACAATGTAGGATGTTTTTAAACTAAAAAATATGTCTGTAAACATTTGGGTCAAGCCCTGAAATTAAAAACAGCTGTTTGTTGGCAAAATATAAACTTAATGAGAATTAGGATTCAATGCTTAGGAAATACTGATATTTCAAGTGCTTTTGCTTCATAATTAAAGGGACTATAAAAATGCAGTGGTTTAATTTGATGTTAATATGTTTCTGTTTAGATCTTTAGCTGTGCTTTTGAGGTTTAAACACTAATATAGCAAATGAGTTAATTTTTTTAGAGAAATATGTTCACAGAATTACAGAAGCTCTTGCTTTTTAATTAATAATTGTTTTCAGGACAATATTTTTGTTCTATTTCTATTGGTCAGTAGAAAGTTAGGTGATGGTAGGTAGGTGCATGGTGATGTCTTCTGTTATTTCTCCTTGTATACAAGATCTCTAATGACAAAACTGCTCTGTTTAGTAGTGGCTTGAGGGTTAAATACTCCACAGCTACCACTAAAATTCTGTAGCTGCTGAGTCCTTACTGTTGTCACTGTCCATAACTACACACCTACCCTTCTGCCTTCTTGTTCTGTGTCAGTTGGAGGTGGTGTCTGCTGCAGGAAGCCTGCACTGCATGAATGGCTGTGTTTTTCATGTTTGTCACACTGCTAATCTGCTTGAGTTAAATTCAGAAACACTCTGTATTTGTGGCTTGTTTGTTTGCTACTGATATTTTCTCCTCAGTACTCATGTGATCCTTTTTCAGAGCAGAGATGAGTAGAAATGGAAACCTTGGCATACTCTTCTTGCAAAAGGTGGAGGTGTTCTGGAATATTCTATACTTGTAATGATTTCCTTGTTTTATGAAGGAATCCTGGAGAATAGTGATGCTCTCCTTTGGAAAAAAAAAACACATTCTCAAGAGAAATTATTTACTCTGAAAAATGAAAGCTGTATGATGCTGCTAGAGTGAGTAGTACAGGTTAGCTGGATAGGGTTTCCTTAGGACGAGCCTTCAAACATGCTTATGTCAAACTTTTTATCAGGGTTGGGGGTGAATGGCAGAAACACAGCAGCTGATGTGTAAATCACAGAGTGATTTCATCCTATAGGCTTCTGTACTACTTTACTTCATGACCATCTTTCTGAGAAACTTCTTTTCTGAGTGTCATGTTCATCAAAAAATTTGATTGCTGCAAAATGATGCACATTTTGCCAGGAAGTGGAAACTGTTCTGGTATGCTCCTTGCCTACAAATTCTATTTGTTTACATCAGGAGAATCCGACTAGATAGCCTCCACATGACACAGCCATGGTATTATGATGCTTAAATAGAGCTGGAATTTTGCATTAGTGCTAACCTTATTTTATAACGTGGTAGTTAGAAAACCGGTAGAATACTGCCATCTGCTCCACCTCAGGGAGCTACTTCATTCAGGACACTTGAAAAAGAGATTCTGCACTTAAATTAAGGGCAACAGTACAGTTTAAGGTGCATCATCTTGCAAAAGAAAACATATTGATCAGTGATGATCAGCTGTACTAGTTAGTTAAATAACTGCTCAGTCTTAAACCTGTAGCAGTTTTTCCAGTACACCAGTAGCAATATTCAGCTGAAACTTGCAGCACTTAAAGTCAGACTCTTCTGTCCTTCTTAGCATGGTGGTGTTGCTGTCAGAACAAGGTGTTTTAATTGAGAAGTCAAAATTGCAAAGTCTTGTGTGCCTTAACTGTCTGAGATAAGGCAAAAAAGGTAATCTCTCCAAGACTGGTTTTCAATTCAGTCTGAAGTCATCAAAGTAAAAGTCAAAGGACAGATTAGGTGAAGGGAAGTTCTGAACAGGTAATACCATGCTTATGTCTTTTGGAGTAGGGTGGAGAACCAGCAACAAGATGCTCCAGAAAATTAGTTCTTGAAAATGCAATGTAAGAAATAGTAACTTCCTGACCTTTGTTTTCTGAATTTATTTTTACTGAATGGAGTTATTGTAATATACAGGTAATGTGACTATTTTTCTGGTGTGTTTAGCTTCTACATCAGCATGTAAGTCATTCAGAAAATGTCAGAGGTCAACATGGATTAAGTAGAAGAGCTGGAGGGCAAGGAGAGAAGAATTCATATGTGAGATTTTTGAACTTGAAGGGGAAAGATATATATTTATATGTTTTTGATTTTCCTTTTTCAGCTAATCTGAAAATAATATGTCGTTTCCTTCCAGATATAATTGTCCTTACGAAAAGATCTTTTTGTACCCATTTTAGGATACTACTGTTATTAGAAGTGGATGTCAGAGGAGCTATACAAGCCAATTAGATTTGCCTTCCAGAGCAGAATGTTGCTTTTGATATGAAGGCTTGATTTCACTTGCATAAGCGACTGACCTTCAAAGATTATGGTGCTATCACTGATGTACAATAATTATTCATAGCCTAGTTGTCATACTTGGTTTTCAGTTCAGCACTGCTGCTACTCTTTAAACTCTGTTGAAATGCAATTGCCCTGTAGAGGGATTCCACAGTCTCTTTAATACATCTCTTTCAATGTATTGAATAATGTGGAATGGAGAAATACATTAATTGTCTGAGGATGGAAGCATTGGAAGCATTTCTGCAGTGGCACTGCTTAAAATGACAGTTGAATCTGATACAATTTCAGATTGGAAATATGGCCAGACATATCTGTTCCAAGAAGCATCAAGTTTAATGTGCATGTGCTGTATTTGTAATGGTACTGGCAAAAACCAGGTTACTGGAACTGGTTGCTAACTCCTCTGATCCAAACAAAACTCAAAGGAGCACGTTAATGAATTAAAAAAAAATACTTGATACAGGAAAACCTGGCAAGAGAATTGGTGTATAATTAGCTTCTAAATGTAGTTAGTTGAACCTGAGATCTTTCTAGAAAATTTTGCTAAACATTGAGCTGCAGATCAGTGATGGAATTCTGTCATTTCCATTGCATCTGTCATACCTGTTTTCATTTCGACCTGAAGTACTATTTTTGCTACACACATTTTATTACCTTTTGTCGTTATCACAGAATCACAGAATGGAAAGTTATGGAAAACTTAGTAGTACTTCATGTTTATATGACCATTTATTGTCTACTTGCTTCATTGTCTGAAACTTCAAATATGATTGTATCCAGTAAAGAAAAAAACACAAATGCAGACCTCTAAAGATAACTCAATGTAATATGTAAAGATAACTCTAGTAATATGCTACTAAAGCTAAACTCGTATCTTGGAATCTTTTGATGAGCATATTGGATTGATAGGTGATCTCCTTTCAGGTCAAGAGACAAAAATACTCATAATAAATGATGACATTTGTTTATTGAGTACTGACATATGAACATACTCATGAACGCAAAGCTGTCCTATAGCCATATCAAATGGAAGAACATTAATGTTCTACCTAATGTGTGTGGGGGAAAAAAAAAATCTGAACCTCCCCAGAACTATACAGATGTTATAGTGGAAATGCAGTCACGGTCATGGTAGTAACTGTTTTTGGTAAAAGTTTTATATGTAAATACCACTTGGTGTAAGCCCCACTTTTATACGGCTGCTTTCATCTAAGCCGTGGGAGACATGTGAAGTCTTAGCCAGATACTTGTTCTATCTGATAAATGATTTTTTTTTAAAATTCATGTAAAAGTATTTTCCTGTTGCCTCTCCGTGATGATTTTATTAGTTATTTTAAAGGTGATGGAGCTGAGGTCCACTTCTTTTACCAAGAATAGTTTCTTTCGCAAACTGGTTTTAGGAAAATTTATCCCTTCGAGATTTTTTGTCTTTTGCCTAGTTTTTATACAATGTGGACTTTCTGCACTAGTATCAACATCCGTGTGAAACTCTGAAACTTTTCGTTTTGCTGTGAGTTCTGCTTTTACGTGTTCCAGAATGATTTTTTTCTTTCTTAAACAGTCTTACAGGTATGCCTGAGGATATATCTTTTTTCTCTCTTCAAGCTGCTGCTGTGTATCATCCTCTGTGTGTACCTATCTCTTAGACGGGTATGCTCTCTTTACTGAAATACTCAAGCTATGCCCTACAGCTCAGTGTGTGTCAACTCAATGCCATTTGATATGGCATCTGGGTCAGAAGAGCAGAACTGCAATCTTTATTTCATTCCTTCTGCTCAGCATTTCCTGGCTCAGTGTGAGAGAGACCATTTATCAGTAATTGCAAGTCTCTAAAGTATGTGTTTCATTTATCCTGTCTCTAATATCTTCTTAACCTAGTATTACATCCAAAACCTGACTCTTGTTTGTTTGTTCTTTGTTTTTAGTTAGCATTGGCTTTTGAGGTCATAGGATTTCTTGTGCTTCCATTTGAGCACGAGAGCTGTCATCTTACTTCTTTAATTGTCTCTGCAGGGAGAGAGAGCCTGACTGGTACTGGATCTAAGATCTTTTTTCTACTTGTTGTCATCTGGCACTACAAGCTGTGAGAGGAAAAAGACTTTTAGAAGCCAATCATCTTGGTGGTACTTCAGTTTGGTGATCAGGTTCTGAATTGTGATTTCTGTTTTTTCCAGAGCTGAGTTCAGAAAATCTCAAAAATTGCTTTAAGATCATCAATGCTTATATTTTCTTATCATCATCTGAATTTTTGCAGGTATGTTACCATTATATAAAGATCCATATTACCACTTCAGTTCCTTACTGGCAAACTGGTTCTTCTCTTATCTTGGAACATACCATACACACAAACATTTATACTCTTATTCATTTATGCATATACAAACATACTGTTCTAATGTTAGCTCTTTATGATGGACAGTGGACAGTCAGATTGGAGAAATATTATTATTTAGAATTAATACTGTGTATTGATTTAGTAATTTGATATCTGAAAAAATCCTGCATTGGGTAATAATAGTTACTCTATTATCCTGCTAGATCAAAATTGTGAGTATACATTCTGGCAAGAGTTGAACGAGAGATATCATGCCTTGTTGTCACACTTTCTTCATTAGAATATTCTTTGAGATTGATTGTTTAAATGTTCTGCAATGTTAAAAATGCAACAAAATGCTTCAGTTAGATTTTAATTAGTTTAGAATGATGAACATTTTAGCAGATATGATCTTTGAAGAGAAACTGGGTCTTTAGGCATATGTACACCCTAAGGAATTGAGTTTTGAAATATATACAAATATATAAAAGCATTGCATAGTACCTTCTTTTTCATTTTATTTCAGATGTATGCTGCTGACTTATGTCGGTCATTTTGTGAGCTTTTGAAGGACATAACTATTGAAGGTCAAGTTCAAGTTTTAAAGGTGGAGTATAATGAAAATAATACCTAGAGGCTCAGCTCTGTACATGTAACATTTTCAAGTAGAATTTAGAACATGTAGAAGAAACCAATGTATTTAGCAGAATTTGACATTGGAGTTAAACTACCTGTGGTGGCTTAACTACTTATTTAAAGCCTGTGCATGTGTGTAGAGACCTAGTGAGTGTAGAGCAAATTTTTCCAATCTTCATTGAATGTTGTATGTATGTGGTCTCCATGAAATTCATTTGTGTACCAGACACAGAGTTCAAACAGTCTTTGTTTGCCTTTGGCACAAGTTGCTGTTGTAATGGCCATAACTGCTTAAATAAAGTTGCTAAAGGTTTTTCAAAGCACCAGAAAGTTATACTTTCACACAGCCTTCAAATGGTGTTGTGGAACTCATAAGCTTTTGGAATATTAATAATACTAATAATAATTTGAATGTGTCTTTTAAAGAATTTCAGAGAAATAAAATTGGAATATACATCGAAAGATAACTGAGTAGCAGCTGTAGTGTACTACTACTAATATTTCCAGTGGTTGCACTAACAGGGGACTCTGTGTTGCTTATGAAGACTTGGACTTGAATTAGATTAATTGTAAATGCAATGGAGGATATAAATTGGATCCCACCTGTCTCTTTGGTGGATTGCACAACTGCTTCCAGAATCCAGGACCGAAAACAACTGCTGAAGTTGATAGTCTTCCCTGTTTGTAGTTACTGCTTTGAGAAGCTTAAGGCCTCTAGTTCTGAAATTTAAAATTTCAGTCTATCAGTGATATTATTTGAGGTCTTTAGTTGGGCAAATGTTTTATGCAGCAGTTTTTAATCAGATTTCTAAAATGGAATTATACTGCTAGTACAGAATCATTTATTCACTTGGGTCCCAGTGTGGCCTGGCATTAGCTGCAAGATTTGTCTAGTATACTTTGAACACTTTCCTAGTATGCCCTCTTGATTCCAGAGGGATAACTGACCTATCATTCTTGTAAATATTTTTAGAAATAGCAAAAGTTTTGTCAGGCTTCACTATGCTGACTTGTTAAACAAAAAAAAAAAACCCCAAATATAGATAAGCATTGGGAACAGAAACACCCTGGGGTGTTCTCTGAAATAGTTTCCTACAAACAGCTTTTGCTGGATTGTAAATAGACATTAGAACAGTAATTAAATTAATAAGGTTGAAAAATACTAATTTGGACTGATAAGACAATTTGTTGCAAGATTGCTGAGGCTTGATGTGACTTGATTTTCTAATTATCTGACACAGACAATAAAAGGTTTAAAAGACTGTGCAAGGAACAAAGGAGTTGGCCAAAACTTCCAGTACTCAGAAAGATAAGTGGGGGAAAAGTTAGGTTTACCTCTGTATATAATAAGCCTCTTTTGTACCTCTACATACTAAAGGTCTGCAAAATTGAGAGGCATTGAGAAAGGTCAACTGCTTAACACTTTTCTCAGTGCAAAAAATAGAGTATTAAATGAAACTGTTGGGAACAAGGTTCAAAAAGGAGAAAAAAATATTTAGGAGAGATTGGTTGAGAGCACAGAAGAGTTGGTCCTTGTTGAAACTCCTCTGAGGTGGAAGTAAATGGAGACTAAGAGTATTTAAGTGAGGTACTTTCATGATACCTTTATGTGCTTTATAAACACATCAGTGTGTCCATGCATTTTACATCAATGTCTTCACCTAGAAGCAGGAGTGAGGAGCCCTCAGCCCGTTGTTTTCACAGCGTCTTCCCATCTCTTGGTACAAGGGTAGAGCACAAACATCTGGGCAAAAGAGAAACTGAAGAAGGCAGGAAAACAAGCTACTTCAAGGAGCAGCACGGGGTGGGGGTGGGGGAAAGGAGCTGAAAAACAAAGGGTAAAGAGTTTAAACATTGGGAACAGAGCCAGGTACCCAGAATTGCACCTCTGAGAGCACACCTGCAAAGAGCTGGTAGGTCCTGATCAGTGGTTTCTCAAAAAAGTGACATGACAATGCCATGGAAATACACCCTGAACTGCTGGTACTTCGCCCTGCCAGCTACCTCAATCTGCTGCTTTTCCTGGAACCATGACAAGGTTCCTTTTTCCAGACCACCTCATCAACTTTGCCTGGGCCATGGGGAGGCTTGTGAAGTGCTTGGCTAGGTGGGTTTCATTGGCCTGTCAGCTTTCACAAGGTGCATTTATGCAGATCAGATTTGCAGAATATTTTACTAGAATATAGTTTCAGCAATCTGGTGTTTGCTGATATTTAATGCTAAGTATCCTATGAGCTCTTATATGTGTACACCAGTACACATGGTTTTAAAGCTTTGGTAAAGATTTATGAATGTACTTTACCAATGGTCTAATTTGCTTTTGTTCTTAAGGTTGTAGAAAATGTCCTAAAAGTCAACCCTGTGTTGGGTCCTCAAATGTTTCAACCCCTTCTGCCATCAGTATTCAGGGGGATTATAGATGGCGAGGTAAGAGTTACTTTAACTACTCTCTACTTTTCCTTTGGAAAATGACAGTACCTTCCATTATCTCTAGTTTTTTCATATTGGTGATGTATTTTCTCTTGTTTTAAGAGCATCTGATAGATTTTTGACATCTAGTTTAAAAGTCTTTAAAAGTAACACAGTAGCACAAGGAAAAACAACCTATCCATCAATTGTCTTGTCATGTAGCATTTATTTTAATTAAATAGCACAAATTTTATTCTGTTCCACCATTCCTTCACTATTAACACTTTTAAGTGTTAATAACTATAACATTAGGCCTAGTTTAATTCTTAGTCGATGTTGGAGTTTTTTGTTGTTTTTTTTTTTAAAGACATATACTATTCCTTTTTAATTGTTCCTGGACGAGAGAAAAACAAACTGAACCAGGAGAAGATCAACTTTACCTTCTTTTCCTAATTGGCATATCTAATATGAAGAGCTGAAGGGTGTGAGAATTGTTTGTGTGAAATAGAGTCTTTAAGATTTTGCTGGCTTACATGTCTTAGCTTCTCACTTTTCTCTCTTTATACTCAACAAACTCAACATTTGGATGAAAATGAGTAAAATCAAATATGCTTTAACTGTGTTGAACCTTTCAGTTCTTGTAGGAATCAGTGGGTGGAATTCTTGAAGCATTTTGACTTCTTTGATCAAAACCTTTGCTTTTTTCCCAGTTGAAGACTTTCAAATATTTCAATAAGTGGCTCTAATTACTGAGTTGAATAAGATTTCCAAATTTAAGCCAAGTAATACTGTATTGCAAAGTACTTTTTGCTGCTCAAAGCACAAAGATGTAGAGTGGATTATTAAAATGTCTTCTAATTTAAGACTAATAAATTCATTATACCGTATTCAGAATGTATTAATCTGGGTTAGCATTTTCAGGTATATGTTGGCATTTTGTTTTTCAAGTAGGCTATTTTACAAAATACAGTTATATTATTATGTGCTGAATTTAATATGAAAAAAATCTATAGCTTCTTTTAAAATTAATAACCAAAGATAATAAACTAGTGAACTTATTACTGTATCCAGTTAATTTTGAGACACCTGCAGATTAGTTATTGGCAAATGTATTATAGTTTGTATCTTAAAAATGTAACAACTTCAGAAATACTAAGGGTTCTTAATGTTACTGAAATTGTAAGCAGTAACTTGGAACCATAATCAGCTTCAAAAGTAATGTTTTAACAGTACAATAAACTGTTAGTTCCTTACGATACAGGTTTTAAAATTTAAAGTAAAATCGTCTTACAAGTTGTCTTGGCTGTTTGGATGAAATTGACTTTGAAATTGCCATAGTTTTCATATTGTAAAAACTGAAAACTCTGGTAAAGATTGCTTACTCAGTCTTCTGTTCCTACAGGCTCCTAAATTGTTATTGATGATGTAAAATTTAGTAAAAGACATAAGGGATGCGTACAAGTATTTTCCAGGTATTGCTGCTGTGTGTGTCAAATATTTTTCTTTTTCTGAAACTAAGCACTTTTTGTTTTGGTTTATTTTTGTTTCAGAGATACCCAGTGGTGATGTCTACTTATCTGGGGATCATGGGTAGAGTTCTACTTCAAAATGCAAGGTTTTTTTCATTACTTTTGAGCCAGATGGCATGTGAATTGGGTCAGGAGGTAAGGTTTATTGTCCTTTTTTGTCCTTTTGGGTTTTTTGTGTCTTGGTATTTCAGCCGTATTACATAGGGAAGTGTTGCTTGCTTTTGACCTGAAGAAAGTTTTCCTTCTATTATCCATGCTTGTTCCTGCCCAGTTCATCTTGAAAAGGGGCTCTTCCCCCTCCTTTTCTTTCTCTGAACACCCTGTAGCAACTTTATGTTCCCATAATTACTTAAAGCATCTCATTAAAAATTTTATGTAGTCCCTAAATTCTCTTCCTCCTGCATCCCACAATTAGCCATGTAAACCCCCTTCGTTCACATGTGATTGTAGGATCAGAATTTTTCCCTGTGCCATGTTGGTGGGTCTTGCCGGATGGATCTAATCATTCTCCCCTGAGTTTTTAGGGTATCAGGTTCAGTGTACTTCAGTTTCACTGGTGACGTTACTGAGGGTCTTTTCCTACAAGTGTTCTATTATGTCTTGAAGTGAAATTTGCTTTTCTGGAGTATAATACAGTTTTCAAATAGATAACAACAGGTCTTTTTTTTTTTTATTTATTTTGTTACTGTGTAGATAAAACAGAGTAAGTCCATGTGCTTTGTTTCTGTGAGACTGTTAGGGGAAAACTGAATCATTTGCTGTCCTGAATTAGTTTCCTCTCCATACATGACATGCATTTCATTCATCTAGGTCACGACTAATGGTAGGGTTCAGGGCCTGGAAGGATTGTCATAGAAAATTTAAAAAGAACCTGTTGCTTGTTACTTCTGTCAGGTATACAACTGTATAGTGTCTTTCCAAGACTAAATAATGTATTCAGTTGCTAGAAAAATTAAAATAAGTTATTTTCTAAACATACTGATGTACTCATAACTGAAGGGGAATGTTGTGTTTCCCAATGCAGTTGGACCAAATTCTTGGTAACATGATTGAAATGTGGGTTGATCGGATGGATAACATCACTCAGCCGGAAAGAAGAAAACTTTCTGCTTTGGCATTGCTTTCTCTTCTGCCATCATTGAATAGGTAAGCAAACATACAGTGCCTTAAATAAGAATGCTTCAAAGGCCCTTGGAGTTGTTTTTAAAATATTGCACAGTTCTACAGCTAAATATTCCAATAAAAGTAGTTTTATTTACTTGTTTTTCTCCCCCAAGAGAAACTTTTAAAAGACAGAACTTCTATGCTACGTTATATTAACTTCTTATTTGGCTTCATAGCATTACAGTAACCTTTCTTCCATTTCACAGGAAATGTCATTTAGTAAAATTGAGGAACCAGCACTGCATATTTTATTGTTGATTCTCATATTAACTTAGAACTATCTGCTTCTCTCATCTGTGGTTAAGTAGTTGCTTTAGTTGACATGTTACTATTTTCGTGCCCCTTCCAGGGAACAATGTTTAGTTTTCTTTCCTGTTGTAGGTGATCTGAACTTTAATCCTGGTTTTCTCCTTTATGACATTAAATGGAAGAAGGAGTTGTTACGAAAGACTGTCTTGTTGCTCTGAAGCCATTTTTGCACTGTGGATTTTATAGCAAGCAGATTTTACTATTATCCTTTCAGTAGCCATCATCATTGCCGGATATACATAGAAAATGAAAGTTTTAAATTAAAATGCTGAATACACTGACTTCTAAGTTGTCAATACTAGAAGTCATGTATAACATGTTTAGGTGAGAGTTCATTCTGTAGTTACCTTAGGATTATTTTTATCTGTTTGACATTCAGGAAGACAAGACTGCATGAGTTTACATTTAGTCTGCTGGGTTTCCTGAACAGTCTTTAAGTATTGTCTGTTGGGAATTCAGATGTTGCTCCCAAATCCTAAAAGTTACATTATGTGTAGAATATGTAGTATCTGTCGAAGCTGTAGACTGTGTAGTCACTATCTAAAAAAAATATCAGGGAACACTTGGGTGTAATTTAGACGCTTCATTGCCTTTTGTATGCACAGAAATTTTCCTTTTTTTTAGTCAGGTGGATAGTCAGGATTACCATCTAGCTAAAGGTGAACCAAGCAGCTGCTTTATGAGACTTTTTTCCCATAAATGTAACAGTATTATGTTATTTACAAATATATTTGAAATGTTTTTAAAGAAGTGTTAGCTAAAATTTAAGGTGCTGAGCTACATCTGTCTTCCTGTGAAGTTTCTGTTAAAGAGAGGAAGGAAAAAAAGAAATTCCTTTAGATAACTATGTTATTTTGAACTATGTTCAGCTGCTCCAGATTTCCTGCTGTAAAAGCCAATTATTTCTGGCAGTCCTTAACATAATAAAACCTTCTGCAAATGACAGCTTTATTTTTCAGTTACCCGTATCATTTAAGAAAGCTGTTTCTCAAATAAAAAGCCCTCTCTTTAGTGGACATATTTATGCCAAAGCTATTAAAATTTCACTTATACAGTTGATAGACTGCCAAACTTACCTTCAGACAGAGTGTGTGAAATGGATTCTGTCAATAGATTGTTTCTTTTACTAGAACAATGTGAGTCACTCTGGTTTTGCTTTACCTCAGGGATTATGCTACGTATATGTGCTGCACCCTGTATCTGTAGGCTTCTTGTGCAAGTCCATTTGCACAGATGAAGCAAAAAAAAAAAAATTAAATATAATACAGTATTTAAACAAAATGGTTTGATTAATATAAGTGTTTTCAAGAAAAGCTAAAGTAATTTTTCCTTGTTGGAATGCCTCACTAACAAGGTTCCTGATTAGATTTTACTTTGGATATTCAAGCTAAGTTCAAGATTTCTCAGCTGCAGAGGCAGAGCAGAATTTTGTCTCCCGTGGATGGCTGATGGGCTGTCTTGGGAAGGCTAAGGTGAGGGTGAGATTCTTCCCTCAGCTTGCTGCTCTGTGGTGGTCAGGATTGGTACCAGTAGCAAGCCCAGATTTTCAAGGTTCTGCTATAAGGAAAACAGGCATCTGTGCTGCGTCTAACACTTTCTGAGATTTTTTTTCCTTTTGTCAGTTGCTTCCTCTAGCCTATAGCTGAAGCACTAGTTTATCTTAGAGAGGAAGGAGAGGGAGTAGACAAAAATAGTGGTGAGAAAATGAATATAACATGTATTCTCATTCTTTCCTCAGAGTTGTTTTATGGATAAAATGTTGGGGAAAGTATTAAACAGTGACCTTTTTTATTCTCTGTGTAAACTCTGTAGTATTACTTCTTAGATTTTAATTATTTCTCTAGTTAGTGATCAGGTTTATAATTGGAAATATGTGGAACTCTGGACTTTCTGCATTTTAGGGGAAGGTAAAACTTCTATCATTACTAATTTAAAACCAGTTTGACACAAATAACTTTGTTTCAAGTACAGCACCTTTGACAGTGTCAGGAGTGAAGGATTTTACAACACATAAGACAGGATTCACTGCAGAGCAGTTGTTCACAGTGGCTCTTGGGCTGACTAGTTTGACTAAGCAGGTTATGAAGTGACAAATTGTTACCCACACTGTAATTTTCTCATCTAGGCAGTATCATCCAGAGACAGATGTCATGGCACGCTTTTGGTATCAACAGTAGTGCTGCATTTTAATCATGTATGCATGTCCTTCAATCTAGCATCCTGTTTATCTTCCTACAGCTGCACATCGTGTTACTGGTTAGAAATTAATATTAAAAAAAGAACAATAACTGCTGCTTTCCTGATTAGTGTGTTACAGCACCTTTTCACAGAACAGTAATTTCCTGGTATTGCTTAGGGGTTTGCCCAAATTAAATGCGATATAATTGTCTGGCTTTACTATCCAAGTGTGGTCAATTAATGTTAGCATTTTTTTTGTGTTTGACAGATATATGCATTGGCAATATTTTCCATATTTTGTATTCTTACTGCCTATTTATCACTCACCCATCCACATGCATTTTCATTCATTTATTAAAAAGTTTTACTATTTCATAAAATAAGTTAAAGACTTCTATCTTTAAACCATTGTATATAACAGTGGGGTCCAGTAACATTCAGGCAGTAACTTGTGGAGTTAGTGTCTCCATGTTCAGTACATGACGAAAGTGTGGAGAGACACACGGCAGCTCTAATAGGAATGGCTTTTTGAGAAACATGCAAGGACTTGAAGTTTTTCAGAGGAAAATTGTATTTGAGCTAGAGTGTGAGACATGAGATGTGACAGCAACCTGGATGAGTAAATTCACAAATGTCGTGATTTTCCTGCTGTCGTAGTTCGGTCATATTTGCGCTTGTCTACAACCGTAAGGGCTTGTTTGTGAACATACAGCTGCAAGAGTACTCTTCAAGACTCAGCTGAGTTTTAATAGATGTGCCCTTGGTCCCTAAAATAGTGCCTAGTGAATATGGTCAGTAGCAGCATTCTACCTCTTACTTGTTGAGGAAAGTGGGTGGGCCTCCACCATTGTCTAGGGTTCTGCATTTTGAGCTCTTCAGCATCCTTTGTAGTTCCTGATGCCAAAGTGGCTAAAATAGTACTATGTCCCCTTCTCTTACCCGTATCTCTCTATCTATGTGGAAATAATTAGCTTGCTTACTGCAGTATAATGTCAGTATTACAGGGTTTTGGAATGTCCTTCTTTGGTGATATTGAAAGCTTTTAATGATATATTTAGCAAAGTAGATATCTTTTTTATTCCTACAGTTGTGTGTGTTTTAGTAGAACATAAACAAGACTGAAAGATGCTAAAGAGTGATAGGAACATTTATTCTCTAATAAGGAAATGGAAACAAATTTTGGTAAGATTATAGTTTCAATGATCAGCCTAGTTTTGGTGGTACTTACCTGTACCCACAGATAGCATTTGACACGATGTTGAAAGCTAAGCACTCCCGTTCTGCAGGTGAGTGTTATTTCTGCCTATGTCTGTCACTCTTGAATGGGAGATTGCCATATTTACTTTTACTCAAAGTCAGTGCTTTCCAAAACAGGCCACTAATTGTGGTCCTTGAGGACAGGCTCGTTTTTGGTAGACCTACCTGTGTAGAGTGGTACCATTCTAAAGTAAAGGAGACTCTACTGAGCTTAAAATAGGAAGTATTTTAATTTATCTTTCTTCATTTTGGTTTCTGGTACATGAGTAGTTTTCCATTTTATCCCTTTGAGTCAAATACGTTTATGTATTGTGGGGAAGGGGTTAAGAGGTTCTCCAGTTTTCTAATAATTACGTCAATGAATGTCTGCTTTTTCTCATTGTGTATCAAGTCTGATATGTCAGCCAGTATGAGTTCTGCCAGTTAGATAATTGGCATTTTGTGAGTGTAAGTACTTACAGTATGCAATTATAAATCTTCATTAGGTTATTACAGAGTTTTGCCTCTGTCATTTGTTAAAATTACTTAGTTAGAAATTTTAATTTTCCTCTCAAAAAGTTGTCTATATGTAATGTTAGTTAAATTGCAAGTAAGTGCCTAATAAAATGTCATGTTCTCCTCAGAATAGTTATGTCCTCATTTATAAAGTCAGAATTTCTTACATAATTACTTGTACATCCTCCTTTCTTTATAGGGGTGATACTCTGAAGCTATTTCATCTTCCCCTCCATTTTTTTAATCCCTCTAGTTAAAGAAATGCTCACCCACGCCTCTAATAGACTATTAGCATTTAAAGGAGCTCTTTAAATTATGATTTTGCAGTTGTCATCAGTGTTTGGCCTTGGATTTATTTTGCTTGCCTGACAGGTAACGGTGCAGTTTTAATGATAAGATTGAAAAATGTAGCTTTGGTCTTAGTCTGACTGTCAGAGTCTGCATAATTCAGAAGGTTACACAGAGCACTGCCAACTTCTTTAATTCCATGTCACATTATGGCACTGGCAAAAGGATGCACTCATTAAACTTTCCTTGTTCACAGTCTCCATTAATTTTTCTTCTACACTTGATTGCTAGTGTGGACCGGTCAGGAGCATGTTATGTTTTCCCTTAAGACCCTTAAGCCTTGATTTCAAGGAAAAATATACCAAGTGATAGCAAGGAATTATGTCACTAATTGCAGCTAAACGGCTTCAAAAAAATAAACTGCAGTCATAAGGGTTTGGTTGCTGCTGATATCTTGGTTTTGTTTATGGCCTATATAAAATATTTCAGAAGACTTTCCTAAAACTATTCTAAATGTGTTTTACCCTAAAATGTAAGATTTTAAATATATAAAAGACAGCAAAAGCTAACAGACTAACTAGCTGCCTTCAAACTCTTTGCAGTGTATGGTTAACATGTTTGCAAATTAGATACTGAATAAGTAGTGGCTGAAGTATAGCATATTACTAAAAATGTGTAAAAATCACAAGATTTTAGCTAAAGTAAAAAAAACCCCAAACCCAAAACATAGATTTACGGCTGTTTTTGCAGCTGTTGAGCCATTGTTGAGCTGTTGAGCCATTTTGGTACATCTGCTTATCTCTCTGTGCTATACTATGTGAAATTTGAGACTGCCAGAAAGTAGCTGAGATTTTTCAGTGACTTTCTTTAACAGTGCCAGACTATTATGATAAGATACCAGAAGTGATAAAACACCACAACCCATGTCACTACAAGACCTTCTGCAAATAAGTAGTGTCTTGAAAAATAATGTTTCATATTCAAACAATTTAATGAGAAAGTAAGTGTTTAAAACAAAACATCAGGTTTTGATATTAAAAAAATGCCTAAGTGTAAAGAAAGCTTTTATTTTTAAGAAATAGCTTCTGTATTTTGTATGTGGGTATTCTCTGTAGTAGTTGTTAGGAACTGTTGAAGTTTTCCTTTTCTGTTAAATATTTGCAGCTATCAGTTGCTAATGCCAAGTGTATGCCTGTCCTCTCTCATAAACTAGCAGGCAGAGTGTGGTTTTGCAATTGAGTTTAGTTTTGATTAAATTTCTAGAAGTTGAAATTTGGGAAATTAATTTGCGTTCTTTGGACCTTTTGGTTTGAATTGCATTCATATTGAGTACATTAATACTTTTATAGTTGGAACAGAATTGCGAAATACTGCAGTGAAAAGTAAAGGCTAAAGCTATGGTGTTATTGTCAGCATATCACATCTGTGTGTTACATTCACAGCCAACCTTTATGTTACTGTTGTGTTCACAAACTCAGTGGTTGCTCCATAGAAGACTTAGATTTCTGAATAAAGAGAAGAAACTAATCTAACAATTTCTCAAAGTGAGCTCTTAGTTTCACAAGAGCTTTCTGTCATACTATTTTACTGGAGTCTAAGGTCAAATTAGGTTTATAGAATGGAAACTTATTTTCATATCCTCAATGGGAAAAGTAATTTTTTAGTTTTCACGCTGTGGAAGAGAAATTTTCGGTAAATGGAACAGCAAGTCAGGATTCTTACTGAAACAGAAATAGTAAATACTAGAAGGAATCTGTAATATTTGACACAATCAGAAATGTTTAGGTAAACCAGATAATGAGAAAAATAGAAAAGTATTTTGGGATCTGCTAAGTTAATAAGTTATCAAGAGTTCACCTGCCTACTGGATGTTAATTAAATGTTGATGTCTGTGCTACCTAAGCAGTAGTTTAGTTCCTGAATTGCTTTGATTTGAGGTCATATCTAGAGATGATGTGGGCAGAAGAGAGTAGGTATTTGAAAAAATAAAGTTGTATAATAGCCTACCTATGGAGAATAAAAGTAGAAGGGAGGAAGACCTGCAAGAGCAGATCGTTGCTAAATACATAATGGGAGGGCAGTAAATAGTTGCACTCTTACAAGCTTAAAAGAATGATTACAGTGCTAAATTTTGGTTGTCCTCATTTGTGGGCTTTAACATAATTTTGTAGTGATTATGAGAATGAAATCCCTTCTCGAAAATTGACTTTAGACAGACCCTGTTTCTGAACTTGTTACATGTTTTCTGCTATACATAAGTGGGATTTGGATGACTAGTTTGTGCCACCTAATATTCATTATATTGGCTTTAATATAACATGGGTGAAGTGCTTGTATGGTCTTTCAATTACTTTGACCTGTCATTTTATGCACAATTTGACAAATTGCTGTTGCTCAGGCTTCATGCTTGTATTTACACGGAGTCATAGTTGAACCAGATTTTAATGTTAAAAATCCAATAGCATTGGTAACTTCATCAATATTAGTATATTAAGATAAAATTCACTTGTGAGTTCAAAAATAATTTCCTCTGTTACCATGCAAAGCTGTATTCAGGTACAAACCTAGTAGTTCTCTCACTGCAGAAGAAAACTTGCAGTGAATAAAATATGAGAGCAGCCTAAGCTTGTTAGTGTTTCCTGGGTTTTTTCATACGGTTTTCAAAAAGTAATGGATTTGATTGTTTATGTACAAGCCAGTTTGAGAAATGCTGATTCAAGTTACACATATATCCCACACAGCCTTTTTTATTGTTTTCCACAAAATGGTATCAGTTATGTGGCACATAATTTTGTGTCTTGTTCTTAACAGATACTGCTTTCAGATATTTTAACAATATGTAGTATTAATTAAATAATAACTCCAAATTACAGTGCAATCAGATCTGCAGGCCTTCGGTGCCGTATTGACAAAGTGTAAAACAGGACTTCTCTAGATTTCCTAGTGCAGAATGGAAAGAGCCATGATCTGGATTAAGATTTTTTTCCTTAAAAAAGATTTTTTCCTTTCCTTCTCCATTTTAAGCATGTGATTCTGCTATCAGAAGAGTCCTTAGTGTGCTCAGAACCACAGTGGAGCTAGGGTTCAAGCAAAAGTTTTGTGAATATTCATAAGATACCTTCAATGCAAGACCACAGAGACATTTAGCCACTTACTGGTCGTCAGCTTTCTTTTATCTGGTCACTGCTCTACTGGTTCCTCTAACTTTTCATGCTATCTGATACATCATGGGGCTTCATTAATTCCTTTAGTTTTTCAAAATGTGTTGCTTTTGACATATTGCAAAAAGAGCTCTATGAACATTTGCCCTTTAAAACTTTTTTTAAAATTTGAGTTAATTCTTGTAGCTGTAAAGGATTCTTTCATACAGCACACCTTAGAAGAATAATTTTTTTTTTTGTTTGGTTTTTTATTTTTTCACATAGAGGTTTCAATATAAAGAGACTATAGGCAGTGAAGCTTAGGTAGAAGATAATTTCCTGTTTGAAGTCCATTTTTGGCCAGTCTCTGATTTTCCCCTCATCTGACCCTATTGATAATCTTTTTCCATTACTCTTACTGTTCTGTCCTCCACATCCAGGATACTTCACCAATCTTCCTGTGAACTATACTGTTCACTTTGAACTTCACTGTGAACTATACATTCCCTTTAAGTAAATGACATGACATTTTATTCTACTTTCCTCAATGTCAACAATTATGTTAAATACTGTGGAAAAAAATATAAGCGTGAAAATAAATATTCAAATCTGAAGAAGAATTAGTTTTCCTATTGATCTGTTGGTCTCAGAAATAAAGAAACAAATGCAGTTCTAATTCTGGGTTGTAACTGATACAGGCTTTGTCAAAAATGGCCCATGGGCCAATTTTACCTACTGATTTCTTTTTTTTAGACTAGATATTTGGAAGAGAGCTTCTTCAAAAGCCTGCCCTTGTCTATTCTTCTTCCCTTTCTCATGTGTGTCCTGCATTTCAGATTGGATTATATAGACACAGACATTTGGGTTACATTTCACCCCTTACATGAACTCATGCTTCCTGTGTGAGATCACTGTAGCTGAAGGGACTTGATTCTCCTGCTGTAATGCCTCTTTTTTGGCTATGGCCACTGATGGGCTTTGTCATCTTTCTTTTGCTGAGCAGAACGGTCTCGTTGCAGTAAAATCATGGGGTTTTAGTTACGTTGCTATCTGTAGGCCTAATCTCCCCTTTCCCCCTTTGATGATGTGACTGAGCTTTGGAAGTATTTCTTCCCTGCAATGGATAAACTGAGGGTGTAATCTCCGGTTCTTAAGCAAGAGGGATATTTATAGCCCATGTAGTCTTTTTCTGCACAGGGGACACTGCAGGAAATGAAAGCAGTGCATGAAAGGTGTGGCTCTCAGAACAGAAACCATCTCATAGTCCTCTGTGAGGACTGGATAAATTTGCTTTAAAAAGGGTGGCCTAAAGAGGGACTTATCAAAGTGCTTGGGTCAGGTTGGAAATACAAGTACATAGCATCTTAGTGCCACATCATGTGGGTCTCATGTCCTACAGTTTCCTCGGTTTCTCTGGGATTGCTGGCAGGTTGTGCCTTGTCAGAGGGCAGGAGACACTGGGCTCTTCCCTCTAGAGTGTGTGTCTTTTCCCTCTCAGCCAGACCACTGGAATGTGTGTGCATGTGGCAGCAGTTTGGCTCCGTAGACAGAGAACAGTGTAAGTGTTGCTACCAATTTAATAAAGCATTTCAGGTTCTGGCTGAGAGATGACAGAGTTACAGGTAATGCAATAGTGCTGTTACAAATAGTTGTGCTTTATTCTGAAAGTTAGACATAACTAAGATAAAACTCTTTTGAGCTCTCCTAGTTAAATCAATAAATTTAAAAAAAAAAGCATAAAAAACCAAACAAACAAAAAAAAAAAAGAAAAACCAAACAACAAAACCCAGGAGTTACAGACTAAGATAGTTCTTGGTTTTCTAGAAACAAATCATTGAGATTTCCTTTCCAACAATTCTTCTGAAGCACAGATAAAATGACTTCCTGTCCCAGGGTTTCCTGTATCCATGGCAACCTGACTTTAGGCACTTCTTTCTTAGTTTCCTGAGCAAACTGTTGCAAACCCTGAGGCAAAAATGTGAGTGCTGCAGTACACAGCAATACTTTACAAAGGTTTCACAGATGAGTGTAGTTGGTCAGTTTATAACATAGTCCAGTGGACTGCAAACAGCAAAATAACAGAAATAATGAACTTCAGATTTGGGGTAAGGAAATGCTTCTATTTATTTTAAATGTAACTTAGCTTTATAAAAGTAAAATTCAAATTGTAAGTGAGCTGCCAGTAAAAGGTAACTTGTTTAGAGTTGGCATTTCTACTTGAATGCTTTTGAAACATTTCTTAGTGATGGGTAACTGTAAGAAGTAGTTAATACATAGTATTTTTAATTTAATAGAAGCTGTTATTTTGGCAGCTTAGATGCTTTTATGCTACAGGAAATTAAATATTTTCTGGCTATGTTAGCAGTAGATTTATGTAATTGTCCATTTACTTTGAAAAATTTTTTGCAGTGTAATCCAGTTAGTAAGTTGGAGTTTTAAACTGCTTGTGTGGCATGAAAGAATAATATGTAAAATACCAATCTTGAGAGCAATGCTAGGATTTTTAAGACTCTACTTATAAATTCAAATAATTAGTAATAATTATTATAAATAATGAATATATTTGAATTAATAATATTTATATACTTCTTTTTATCTCTACTAGTGAAGTCAGAGATGAGTAAGAAGGCCAAAGACAGGGATATGTGTGTTCTGCAAAGTTCTCCACCCTGCCCAGGAGCATTCCTGTATATATTTAATTGTTTTCTTTTGTTGCTGCTCCAGAAGGAGGCTTTTGGCTGTCCATCTGCTTGTCAGCTCTGCACAGGGAGACAAGTTAGCTGTCGTAATGCAGGGCTTTCGAGCATCCCTTGGAACCTTCCAAAAACAACAATTCTTGCTTACCTCAGTGGAAATAATATATCGCATGTCACTCCAGATGATCTAAGAGGCCTTCTGAAGCTTGCTGCACTCTACATGGATAACTCCAGTATTTTGTATGTACACCCAAAAGCTTTTGTGGAACTCCCCAAACTGTGCTACTTGCATCTAAATAGCAATAATATTAAACGCCTGGATCCAGGAATCTTTGAAGGCCTTTCCAATCTTCATTGTTTATACCTTCAGAATAATCAAATAGCTTTTCTTCCCAGAGGATTATTTAGTGATCTTCTTTCTCTTAGATATTTAACACTTCAAAGAAATCGTCTCAGTGTCCTTGGAAGTGGGACTTTCTGGGGAATGATAAGTCTCCAAACACTGAACCTAGCGAATAATAAGATTTCACGGATATCAGATTCAGCATTTCATCATCTTGAAAATCTTGCGTATTTGTTTCTTGAAGGTAACAATTTAACACTTGTACCATCAAATGCTATTGGAAGGCTCAAAAATCTTGAAAGACTTTCTTTGTCTCACAATCCCATTGGATCAATTCAGCCTTTTGCATTTAAGGGACTTAATAAGCTTAGGTATCTGTCTTTGAAAAATGTCAAGCTAAACTGTGTTGCTGTAAATGGATTTTTTGGATTAAACAACCTTAGCCAGCTAATCTTAAGTTATAACAATTTAGAAAATATAAACTCCAGCACTTTTTCTTTATTGAACAATTTAATGTATCTACAGCTAGACGGAAATAAAATAGCCAGTATTGGCGACGGTACCTTTGAAAAAATGGGGCAATCACTTAAAGTACTCAGTTTAGCATTTAATAATATCACAGAGTTACAACCTGAAGTGCTCACGCCCCTAGTATCTTTAACTCATCTGCAGGTGCATTCTAATCCTTGGAACTGCAGCTGCAAAATGCTTGCATTACTTACTTGGCTAGCATCATCTTCTATTTCTGCAAAAATCTACTGTCAGAATCCCCAGAGTATGCGTGGTAGACCTTTGCATTATATGAAATGGGCTTGGTTTTCTAACTGCATTGGCCACACTGCTGGCCCGAGCTCTGCCCCGAGTGTGGGATCTGTCGGGATGCATCGCAGCGCTGCCACTCTGCTGATGGCCTGGCACAAAGGGAACAGGCACAACACATTGGGACAGCTTGTCACTGCAGAAACTAAGTACATTGCTTTCTGGGAAGGAACTACAGCTACATCTTCTACCCCATTGCCTTATGAGGAATATGCTGTTGAAATGCCATCTCAGGCAGCTACAGTGTTATCAACATTACCAGTGCAAATACCAGCAGAAATTTTACCTACTAATAGAAATGTAGAAGAAGAATGGTTGTTTACAACAGATCCTGCTCCTGTATCATTAAAAACAACCCTGATTTGTACACAACAGGTTGAAAAGCTGAATCAAGCTTTTGACATTTTACTAGCCTTTTTCATTCTGGCTTGTGCTGTTATCCTGTTCTTAACCTGTAAAATTATTCAATTTAGGCAGAAACTAAAGGTGCTGGAAAACTCAGGGGAAAAGAGTATAGAATATTATGGCTTTTATCAACCTGGCAGATACAACATAACTGACTCAGTGCAGTCTCTAACTCGGAAATCAGTGGAACATTCAGAACTGGACCAAATAAGGCTGCTCAAGCGAACAGCATCAGAAAGTCAGGCACAGGTCATCTTGTTCGAACATTCATCATTGTAATTTACCTCATTCGATTTGGTGTTAACTGTGATATGAAAGGTCAAGAAATCAAGAACTCGATTCGGTAAAAATACCTCCACCAATTAAAATCAACTGCTTAATAGAACTGTGGAAAATGGCACAATTTGGGTTCTGCATCACCTCTTGCTTACTGAATGTTTTGAAATTTACTGATTGTTTCATTATATGTCATTTCAGTCTAACATGCATAGGTTTATTAACCTCAGTCCCTATTTGTAGTAATTGTTCACCTATGCTCGAGTATACATGCAGTATAAAATACACTAATTTATTTTGCAGTACTTAATGATGTAAGTTCCTATAGAAATTCCATAGCTATTGTGAAGCAAGCAAAACATCAGTTCTTAGTAGGATCATGAAGCCAAGAAATCTTGGGGAATCAGAAAACAGTGTTTCGTATGTTTATTATAATAGAATTTCTACTCTTGCTCTATTAAATAAAGCACAGTGGAAAAAAGCACATTTAGAGTTAGCATGTTCAAACTCTTGCATAAGAGAAAAATTTCAAACTACACAAATTCTATTTATACCTATAGCATATTGTAATATACAAAGTTGTGTGTTCAGTCTGTGTAACGAATATATTAAAGTGACTTTTTTATTAGTGTGCATCTGTATCATTTTATGAAATAGCCCAAATTGGAATTAAGAAAAACAAAGTTTCTGTTGAAATTTACCAAAGTTTAATGACCAGATTTATTATGTCTAAGGTAATAGAGCTGGTTAATTATTGTCAATAAAAAATCATCATCTGTGTCATCTATGTAGTAGTATTTTGAGGGACTTTTTAGCTAGAGAAGAGGTACAAATTGAAGAAACACAGTACACTTTAAATACATAATGCTAAATTAATTGCTGAAAAAATTTATATATTTGGTTTATATTTGGAGGTGTCAGGTCAAGGTATGTGTTCTTAGTGAAAGCTTCATCTTCAAAACAGGGATATTTTCCTATATAGTTTGCATTTAAGTTTTTATTTCTATTTCAAATGTTGGTGTTCTGTTGTTGTCAGGTTATGATTTTTGTTTTTCTCTTTGTTACTGCAATAATTCAGACTTCATTCAGGAATCAAAAGTCATAAAACTATGTTCCAAACAGTCCAATATTGTAAAATTTTCAACCAATGCGACTTGGTCTTGTATATACTGTTTTTCTTCTACAGGCCTGTGCCCTAGAGATTTCAGCCATGTTGTTTATAAGTTAACACAGTTTGCAGTTAGACCATTTTCCTCAAGGAAGAGTGGGGAACAATGCTCTGACAGACTTTTCCTTCGTGGTGTTGATTTAAATTGTGTGTTGCTGTTCCAGGCTCCAGTCTGGAGCCTGTGGCATTCTCCAGCTGAGCCAGAGCTGCCCTAAGCATTCTTGTTCTATCCCCTCTCTTTCCTGCTGGTGTAACTCCTGTGCGTGTCCAAGCTGTGCAGGTCCCGGTCATCCTGTTTGTCCATCTGCAGTTCTTTTCCAGAAGGGAAAAATCTATTATCTGCTACCAGGACATATACAAATCTTGACTGCCCTGAGTGGGTGTGAATGTGCAAGTGTGACTTCATTGTTGTTTGTTATTAGTGTAATGAAATAATACTGTATTTGACTGTAATTTATTGTATCATAGAGCAAATGGTTCTAGGGAATGCACAGTTCAGCTTCTTGGATAAAAGCTTAAACTGTGCAGTATTGCTTGAGTAGAAACTATTTTTTAAAATAATTTTCTAGCTTAAGATCAGATGTTAAGTATAATGGGCAAATGCTTTTAAGAAGGGAGAACACTGGCTGTAATTTATGCACTTTTTTGCAGAGGCTAATCCACTGCAATCTCTTCCTCTTTGTTATTTTCTGTCTCTCCTATGTAATTCCTTGTGATAAATATTAATTTTGTTTTCACTTAGTAACAGCTGCACAATAAATGATTGCACAGTAGTAGGTTCAGCAATTTTATGTGCTGTATTTTTAAATTTTTAATTTTACATGGACACCTTCAGAAATAATGGACTTGAAATGCAGTAGAAACTAGTTGAGTTTTTCTTGCTAGAAATGCTGCTATGCCTTTGTTATAGAGGAATTGTGGTAGCGCACAAAGGTTAAATACTGAATAAACCTAATTCTCAGTTCTCAAAGAAATCTGGCAGGGAGCAGCTCTGTTATTTTAGGCTCTGGTGTTCACAGCTGCTCTTTACAGAAAGGCATGAGAGGTTCTCTGTGTAGGTGCATCTTTTTCACTGACAAACTGCTGTGGGAGTTGTTGCCAGGTATGCGTCTCGCCATCTGTAGTGAAAGGAGCATGAAAGGAAAGGGTGTCGCAGCTGTTTGTGCAGCAGAGAGTTAGAGCCATTGAAAGCCATTCTCTGGCTCAGAGTGGAGACATCCTCTAATATCCACCTTGCCAACACAGGGATTAGACTAACAAGGCACTGAGAGATTTATTATGCAGTTGTGAGGGAAATGCCTTTCTTCAGCAGTCAGTGGCTTTTGTAGTTAAATGTTCACACGAGGAAACCAACCCTTTCATGTTCCTGTGTGGTTCATATGTCTATTAAAATCATTAGGGAATAATTAGAAGCCTTAGTTGAGTCTGCCCTCAGGAAGCAAAGTGGTGCTTCATGAAGATGAGATTTGTGGTCAGTCACAGGACTCCCCTGGAAATACTGTCTTAGCTGCTACTTCACTGCTTTAGGAACTCCCTAGAACTGTGCAGCTCCTAAGGAGGGTGTATGTGTAATAATCATTTACGTCACTTACAGTATGTGCAGAGTAATCTCTATTTGTCCCACTCCACCTCTTTCCTTGGCTAATGAGATAAGAACAAAGAATTAATTAAGCTTTCTCAATATGTACACTAGTAAAGATATTAAAACAAACTCTTCTTGGTGTTCATTGCTTCATCCTGGTGAATGTAGAAAAGCAGAAAATGTTTTGTCTTTCTTTTTATCTCTGAAAAAGTATTTTTTCTCATATAGATTTTTTTCACCTTCTCTGAGGAATATGCAAAGTAGATATGGGGTCCATTTTATTTACTAAAAATATGTCAAGACATGTTTTAACATGATGATAGAGCTTTGTCTATAGTAGTTGGCTATATAATTGAAGTAAAAATTGTGACTTTTCACATAAAACCTCAGGGTAAAAAGTTGTAAAGATAGCTGTGTGCATTAGAAATTATAGACAGAATGAAAAAAAAAACCCTACCTTTTTTTTTTTTTCAGAACAGATGGGGTCTGTTTTGTCCTTTGCAAAGCTTTTATTCTTTTATCTAAAAACTTATGCAAACTTTGAAATAGAAGTTTGGAGATTATTCATATGGAAGCTGCCCTGAATACTAAATTTTGTTTTCTCTATTGTTAAGGTGAATTTTATTAACAGGCAGCAAAAAATATCCTTTCTGTAATAAAAATAAGTAGTCATTATATCTTTGAAACTGGATTATGGAGTGTTTCAGGTTCTAATTGTGGGCCTTTTACTTTTGCTGCATACCAAAAGAGGTTTTGTCCCAATAATTTAGGAAGACTGGGTAGATATAAAACCAGTTATAGCCTGATGCTTTTGTTTGTTTCATTGCTGATCTAGATTGTATGCAATTCAAGGGGAGAACTGCTTAAATGGTGCCTTCCTCCAGGTTTAAGATTTTAGTATGAAATTTATTAACTGTTCTGTTTAGAAAATTCATCTGAACACAGCATTTGTCTTCTTTGAATACGCTCATATGACTTCTCTAATTATTTCTTGAAATAAGCAGGCTAATTTTGGTCTCTCTGAAAAGGTATTACATTGAGTGGCATGGCTTGCTTTCCCATCTATGAAAATAAGTCCTGATGCATTTTATATTACCACTGAACTTTGAGGTTTCTTTTTTTAATGCATGAGTCTGTTGTATCTTTATTTTTCACCAGCATGTGTCTTGTGTTCTAGAAATAGTCACACTGTTTAATGGCTCCATACTTGGTAAATATTTCAGTGGGTCTTTGGTAGAAAGAAACTGTATGTCCCATTTAAAGTGGAAAAAAAAGAAAGGTAAGAAAGGAAGGAAAAGAAAAGGTATATTTACTGAAAGCTGTAGGCAAATTACATTTTGAAAGGTGTTCTACATTCTTTGTTTTCCTTAAAAAAACCAAAAAAATCTCTCATGGATCTTCCACTAATGACGTGAAATACTATTTCTCATTTCTGTCATAAAGTAATAATATTCTTTCCAAGAAATTAATGATTTCCATATGTGCTTTTGTGGTAACTATCAAGAACAATGTTTTTGCTGCTCTCTGTTGTCAAGACTCTAGCTGGAGTGCTGCATCCAGCTCTGGGGCCCTCAATATAAGAAGGACCTGATACTCTTGGAGCATGTCCAGGGGCCACAAGGTTGGTAAGAGGACTGGAGCACCTCCCCTGTGAAGACAGGCTGAGAAAGTTGCAGCTGTTCAGCCTGGAGAAGAGAAGGTTGTGTGGAGACCTGACTTCAACCTTCCAGTATCTGAAAGGGCCTGCAGGGAAGCCAGAGCAGGACTGTTCATCAGCAACTATAGTGACAGAACAAGGGGGAATGGCTTAAAACTGAGAGTAGGTTTTGATCAGATGTTAGGAAGAAATTTTTTACTGTGAGGGTGGTGAAGCACTGGCTTGCCCAGAGAAGCTGTGGATGCTCGATCCCTGGAAGTGTTTAGGCCAGGTTGGATGGGGCTTTGAGCAGCCTGGTCCATTGGAAGGTGACCTGCCTGTGGCAGGAGGGTCAGAACTAGGTGACCTTTGAGGTGCCTTTCAACCCAAACCATTCTGAGATTCGTGCAGCTTGGAAGGGAGGAATAATATGGGTATTGGACAACATCCTGTATTATTAATTAAATAGTGTGTATGAACAGGGCATAGTTTACTTCTCCAGGGCTCAAAGTGTTCACATTTGTTCTCCGTTGAATGCCTCTTGTCTACTATTGACATAAATCTGAGGGCAGCTTGTTGGAAAATACTAACCTTACTCATGTTGGAAAATATTAACCATGTTAATGGCATTTTCCTAGAGATGTGTTTCAAAAACAAGGATGAGGCAAAAGAGTCTTAACAGAAGTGTGCTAGGCAGGACCTCTGACTTGGTGAAGAAACCTGCTCTGTCTCAGAGGGCTCATTGTGCAGGCGACTGAGGCACTGTTCACTTTCTCAGCTGTGCTGTGAGGTCAGTAGGTTGTGTGCTTGCTGTCTGCAGAACCTCACAGAGATTCAGTTTCACAACATGTAATGCTTTGCTGTTCTGAATGTGATGGGGAAGCCTTTTGGCAAAGGAATAAGTGTCTTTTAAAATACATAGCTGGCAATCCGGCAGTAAAAATTATGTCAGTTTTCATTTTGTGGAATTCAAGAGTTTAAAGTCTGATGATACAAACATACACTTCAGATTCTGGCATACAACAGTAGCTGAATTTTAAAAAGGGAACAAAAACTAAACCCTTTGAAAGAAAGGATCATGAATAAAACTACAATTTTATCAAAACAAATATAAAAGAAATCTTTTCTACGCTTAGTATAGTATACTTAATAAGCATTTTTTCCAAGGCATCTATTGCTATTTAACTATTTGTCATAGGTGTAAAATTTTGTTATTGTATGCTATTGTATGTGATTTTGTTAAATTATGCTATTGTATAAGGGGCTACAGTTCATCCATGTCTTCAGTTTTCATCCCAAATAAGAAAAGGAAATTAAAGAATATTGGGAAATAGATTTGTCTGTGTTAAAACAATGATCAACTACAATTGAAGTACAATATATGAACTTCATTTTCAGCACCTGTAAATAAATGGAATGTGTCTGCTTCTGCCTCTGCCTCTTAGGGAGCAGCACCAGCAGCATCTTTTTGGAGAATTAAGCCTGAAGTTCCAAATAGGGAGACACAAAGTGCTTTAGTCAGTGGCAGTCCCAGGAAAATGGTTGTAGTTTACCAGCACCTGTTAGGTCCTTTCTCTTTCTTTGCTGCATGTAGCTAGAGGTATTCCTGAGATTAACATGTTTTCACTTGCAGTTTGTCCTCACACTTTCACAGTTTGTAGAGTAGGAGTCCGAGAACCCGGGCTCTACAATAGCATGTCTCTGGCATTAGATCCACAGTAGCAGGAAATGAAGCAGAAGCAGCAGGTGGCTGCTCTCCATTAACTAGGAGCTGGTGTCCCCTACTTTATCCATCACAGGGATAAAGTGTTCCTGTGCCCTTACCCTACAGGCACATCCTTTCTCAAGGCAGGGGCAAATGTAAATGTGTTCAGTGTAATTTTGGGCATTGTGGGCCTATCTAGTCAAGCCTTCAGGTCATGTTGAGTAAAGGTATTCGTGCCTTTTAGCTCCCTTTTAACTTCAGTGATATCTACCAGCCCTTTGCATTAGTCTTAAACAGCCTTATATGGCAAATGGCAGAAGGTGTTTAAACAGATAAATCCTGTCCCCCTGTCTCTGTACAGTCAGGTAAGTAGGGGAGTGTACCTTCTTTACAAGCAGCCATTGCTCAAGGGGTTGTGTAGGTTTATGCATTGAAGAGTGATGGTAGAAAAGATGTAAACGTGTTGGGAATAGAAGCCACTACTTTTCTTCCCTGCTGACAGGAGCATGCCCTTCCCACTCAGTTCTTGACTCCTGTGCTAATGTATATTTTCTTCTGTTGCATTTGCAAATGCTTCTAGGTTTTCAGTGGCACATTAAGTTTTATTATATTTAAAAATAATGTTTCTTATATTGTGAAGGCTTTTAGTAATTAAAAAAAATACTGAATTAGGTGCTTGATAGCATGCTCAGCTAAGCAGTAAGCAATGAAAATACTTCTCAGTAAATGTACTCTATAATTGAGCAAATTTCCTTTGCAGTTCCTTTAGCAAAGTCACTTTCCTCTTCTTTTCCAATGTTATCCAAAATAAATTTTGTTCTTTTACAGTGTTATCCAAGATAAATTTTGTGGTATCATCAACATTTCAGTGGAAGGACTGAATGATGTTATGACTGAAGATTCTGAAACGGGAACATACAAAGAGTAAGTGGAAAATCTAATTTAAACTAGGTTTAACAGTAGCAGTACTGTTTTATATGAAGTGTTTTCACTTCAAAAATCTGTAAGCAGTTAAGACATACTTGTTAGAGTTCTCTTTTCTCAAGAGTGAGTGTTTTAGGAAGACAGGAAACTTTTGGTCTTAAAAGATTTGCAATGGGGAAAGAGGGCTTAAAATGACAGCTAATTTTACATTGTTCATTAAGTTATCTACTAAATGATGTCTTAAAACATTCATATGCTTAGATTTGCTTTTTGCTTTGACTGTTATATCTAAAATTTCAGTACAACAAGCTTGTGTGTTGATAGGGACCACCCTAGCTCACAGTAGCTCAGTGTTTCTTTGAGTGTGACATTAAGGTCATGTGAGTTTACCTAGTGTACAGTATTTCACATCCTGGAGAACTCGAAAGTGTATCCCACAAGGACAGTTCTCCAGTTGTTCCGTGTAACACATGTACTGCTACAGGATATATCTCAAAAGACAGTTTCCAGAGCTAGGAGCTAGAGCTTGCGTGTGGCAGGAATGTGGATGTTGGAGGTGTCCAGAGTGCGCTGCCACCCAGCGCCACACACATTCATCTCCTGATGGCTCCCTGGTTACTGGTTGTAGTCCATCAAAGCTGGGGGGGGAAAAAACCCAGCGTAATGAATAGCAAGATATTTTTTGGACAGAGATCTTAATGTCATTTTTATCTCTGTAATGATTACTTACTTTTAGAATGGAGAGTTGTAAGACGTTAAAACAGGTGCTCCGCAGGATATTCTTACAGACCATGCTAATAACAGAATTTACTGATGTTCTGATGCTAAGAATCAAGCATTTTCTTTCAGATCATTACATGGTGATGCAACAGACTATATCTGAACTAATTAAGTAACTGCTTAAGGGGATGTTTGCTGCCACTGAAACTAGGTGGCACAGAACAGCCAGAATGCAATCTATTAAGTTCTTCTCCGCTTGAAACAGGTGGTGTGCACACAACTGTGTGTTGAGAACAGTCCACACTCACACTGAGCCTGAACTATGCCTATGAATTGCTTGCCAAAGTACTTCTTGCCAAACTCTTAGTAAAGAAGATGTAACTCCAAAGTCTGGGAATATGCACAATGTCTGGCACTGTGTTTTGTTTGCTGTTTTAAACAACGTTGTAGAGCCCATGTTGCTTTGCCAGCACTTGTTGAAAAGAGTTTTCACTGAGAAATAAATAAACTTTATCCTAGCTCATTTCATATTTTAAGCCTGAAGGCTTGTAGATCTTGTCACTACTTTTCCAAGCTCTGGGCATTGTTTTTACTTCATAAAATACAGTCACACTGAACCAAGGACGTATTTATGTTGACAGGTTCTGAAAGAGCTGTTTGAAAGATTTTGACTTTTGCATAATGTATTTTGACATGATCTGGAAGTAAAGTGAGAGCAGTCATCTGAAATCATGTGCATTGCTGTGGCTCTTCAGACTGAAGAAGAATGGCTTAAGCCCAAACTGGTTCAGAAAAAAGATAATGTGTTGTCCATTATCATATTAGCTAATTATTGTAGTGCAGGAAATGAAATTATGTGTGTGTTTAACACAGGAAGATCGAAGCTGAAACAGTGTAGAACTTCAGCCACTGAAGGATGAAGAGAGGATAAACATGTACAGGGAAAATTGTAAAGGTTAAACAATGGCAATGGCTTAAGTGGTTTAACCACTTTAAATGAATACATTTAGACTGGAAGTTTAAAGAAACTGTTGTAGTTAGAGCAGTGAGATTTTGGAAGCAGTAAAAGCCTTGTCAATTTTTAGATTTATATTGGATTTTAATCAGGTTATGGAAATGTTTACACTGTTTTACAATACAAAGGGATTGCACTCAGCTGGGTTTCCTAGGGTTCATATTTCACATTGTAGTCATAATTATGAGAGAGCTTTACAAACCTCAAGTTTTCTGGAAAGGGGAGCATTCCCTTGCTCTAGGCTTGTTTCACCAATACTCAGATTTTTCCCAGTTTTATCACCATCTCTTCTTTTATTCCCTCCTCTCCTTGTGTTTGGAATTTTGTGGTATCTAAAATTTATGAAGCTCTGGAAGTTAATTCAGTCTTGTTTGTTTTGACAATTGACATTTTTTCTCCTTTTCCTTTAATAAACTGAGATGCAAGCAGCCATTTGTGAGCAGAGGAGATATGCAATTTGCTGTATTATTTTGAAATAACTAAACTCTTTATTATAAATGGCTTCTATGTTAGTATTTGACCCTGCATGCCATGGTGTTTAGCAAGTGTTTCATACAGCTCTAAACACGTTAATAGAAAACTAAACATGTAAACAGAATAAATATGAACATTTTCATATAAAATCATATAAAAACACATAAAATCACAACCTTTTTTTCTTTTTAGTAACATTAAAATGGGTTATTCATCCTAGTTGATGGAGCATTTCACATGCTAGTGGAATGCAGCAATTAAAAATGCACAGTAGTGCAGGACTGAAAATGAACAATAATCTGAGTCTGTCTTGGTGCTTTGTAATACGTGAATTATGTGTCCTTTGTGTTTTAAATCATACCTGATACATGGTGGCAAGTTGTCATCACCTGAGTGTTTTTTAAATCATTTTGATTTTTAAGGCAGAAATTCCAGGAAAATATTTGATAAAGTGGTGGAATATTTGTCTACTGTTTCAGCATAGAGCATGTAAAGTGAATGGAAGACATGTTTTCTATAGGATAGTTTTCATCAATGCCTTTATAAAGTCCATTCAAACCATTTCAGCAGACAGGAAAACGTCTGACTTTTAAACTGTTTTTTTTCTTCATATTTTCTGGTTTTATACTTACTTCAAAAATAAAAGTTAAAATACGGCTGTTATTTTCACGTATGGGTACCTGCCAGTTGAGGGTTTCAGCAAAAAAAAAAAAAGCAGAGTTTAAAACCTTTGTTCAGTGTCTTGCAGATTTTATTGCAGAACTAATAGCACTGTCCTTACTAGATTTAGGTTGTTTTGTCAAAGATCTCACAGAAAAACATGAATGCCATGAGACATCTTTGCAATCTTTGTATATGTGCCACTTTGACTTAGTATAGAGTGCTTGTATAGCACTTTCTTGAAAAGAATGGAAAATATTTGTAAGGAACAATAGGTTTTTCTATACTATTTTTTTGAAGCCACGTAGTCTGTTTCCTGTGTGCACAAATGCATTTTAACCCACAACTTAAGCTAAAATATGGAGGATAACTGAGATTGTTACATGGGTAGAGGTGACAGAGTACATGCATTCAAGCTTCATTAGATTCACAGTTCTCAGAAAAAATTACTTGTGATTAGATTGCCTGACTTTCAGCAAACTCCCATATCTGTTCTGTGTTTTCCAAAGTGCTTTAAAATAATTTTTAATGATCATGTATGTTAAAACTGTTCTTATTCCCATTTTTAGCTGCATGTTAATGTCTCATTTTGAAGAGCCCAAGGCTACAGAAGATGAGGAACCTCCCACAGAACAAGACAAAAGGAAAAAAATGGTAAGTTTTAAATCTGTTATTCAGTCATAGACTGGATTATGAGCTTCACTTCTGTCCCACTAAATTCTTTTTAGGTTTGGTTGATCTGTTGTTCTTGAAAAATGCAAGTTTTGAATCAAAAAAAGAAAATATAATGCCAAACCTTGCAATCACAACACTTACACTTTTGCTTGCCTTTCACATCTTGGTAACCATTACCAAAAATAAACATCATCTGTTCACAAAATCTAGGCATTACAATAATAACACAATATAGGAAGAATTTACTGAAAAAAGCAGAGAGCTAAACTTTATTGAAATGTCATGGCAGGCCAGATTTCGTATATTTAAAAGAATTAGTGTGCCTGCATAGAATTTTCTTCTAGTGTAGAGAACTCTTACAAAGAAGCCAGCGTATACTTGTGTAAGTTTTCTTTTACATACTAACAAATATATAGGAATATATTAATAAAAGCAGTATAATGTATGTCTTTTTTTAAAAATGTAAACCTTTCCATATTCTTCTGGTAGTAGAAATGCCTTAAGAGAAATTCCGTGTGTCTTGCAATTTCAGATTTAAACAAAATGCAGAAACATAATTTTCTGTGGTCCTTAAAAATGTACTACACAGTTCTATAATTGTCACTCTTAAAAGCATCTCTAGACTCTGTTAAATTTCCTTCTTGCTTGTGCACTTAAATTCTAGCTGTTTGTTGCACAGTGATAGTATTTATTCTTAGTGGTTTTATATAGTCTCTCAATAGAGATAAAAATGTATATATTGTTATCAATAGGGATCAATATGTCTATAGATCACCAGGGAGAGAGACATGTTTTGTTTGTTAATCAGATTTAAAAAGCAGAAGTAAATTTAAATCTACAATGCTTTTATGTTCCTAGTTTTGAGTATACTCAGACTATATTGCTGTCTGCCTGAAGTTTTAATACCTTTCTGTCAGACCTTAATTTTTCTGTTGCAGGCTAACTTCAATAGTTTGGATATATGTTGAGGAATTTAGACTTGTTAGATTTGTAGTGGACTACCTTCAGTGTGGATATGTCAGGCAAAATGAAAAGCAGGGCACATTGAATTATCCTTAATATATCCATTATTATTATCCATTAAATGATACAACCCACCAATATGCTGCTGATAAACACAGTTATGTGAGGGAACTGTTCTGGGGTCACATGCAATACAGCATCAATGGTCATTTGAGTAAAGATAATGTGCTTTGATAAGGAGAAGCTTCACCAAACTAATAGCACCACATCAAAGGTCTTGGTTTACTTCCCTTGCATGTATCTTCCCTTACATAGATCTTCCTTTGCATATCACTTTCCTTTTTTCTCTAAGGAATTGCTTGAGCTCTGTTCCTCATCTGCTCTTTAACATTAAGCTTAAACACGTTTTCAGCCTTTGTTTTCTTGCAAAGTTTACAGAGAATAAACTATCATACATGAACGTCAAAGCTTCATTTTCGTTTTGAATCTCATAGTCTAAATTTAACTATTTCCATGGTTGCTGTGTTTTCTAGATTCCTAAGCATTATGGAAATCCTTTGTTTTTCTCCTTTCAAGCCTTCTTTGTAAGAATAGCTGTCTATTTTAGTCTTCTCATTCTTATATTTAGTTAATTTTTCCTGATATATTTCTGACTTAAGCCTTCTATGCTGTCATTTTTTCAGCTAACTTTAGTATACACTGTATTCTTACTCTTGTTAATGTAATTTCTTGCAGCTGTGAAAGCAAGTGAACTGTAGTTGTTATGAATGTTTGCTATAAATTCATTCTGAATCCCAGCTGAAACAGCTTGATATATAGCTTTGCAGATGGTGCAGAATTGACACATGACACTTGGCTATTTACTTCAAAATTGTACAGGTCCTTTGGGCAGGTCACTAGTAGCAGAAGTGAGAGATAATAATCCGAATTGTTAATCATGGCTTCGAAAGCACAGCTAGCATCTGATTTTAGAAACTGGATTAAAAACAAAACATTACCCGGGCTCATTCCTACCTATGTGTGATGGAAGTTTCTTCCTCTTTGTAGGAGCACCAGTGCACACACTCATATGAAACTTAGAAAACTATAGTGGCTGATACCACTGGTAAAGTAAAAGAAGGAATAAATATATAATGTGAAAAGAAAATCAAGAACAGCCTAAAGAGAATCAGCAAAACCTCTGACCTGTTTGTCTGCTTCAAGCCAGTGTTAACAGCCAATGAGGTGGAAGATTAGTTTCTTCAGTCCAGCCCCAAGGTGGGCACCTGTATCCAGTTTAAAGATCAATTTGTAAAGTAATGAGATTAAAAAGCTAGTCAAACCCCTTTTTTCACTAAGCAGCATAAAGCACATTTCAATAATGTGTAGTTACTGCCAGATTTTTGTTTCCTGTCTGTAGCTGTTTTGACTAAGAAGCTGTTGGAATTTACTAGTGTTTTTTTTAAACTGGAAAATAGATTTGTTTTGTCTTGTCAGAATCAGGCACATTCCAATAAAACAGCTATGGCCACACACCTAGGAACTCAGCATACATACTTAATATGTAGTCCTTCGCCAGCTACGCTTACTGTTCTTCCAAACTTACGATTTCGCTTGCTTAGTCAGTGAAGACTGCAGCTGTCTGTCAAATATTGTCGACAAACTCATTATATCAAACTATGTAATTTGTTTTGTTAGTTCTGAATACAATTCCAAAAAAGTAGAGCAAAAGAAAATCAACTTCTTGTTGTTGCAGGAAACTCTTTCATTTCTTGAAATAGTTTTGATGTGACTATCTGAATGAAAACAAGTTAGTGTATTAACTCCTTAATTAAAGTCTGAAGACTCTTAAGTCACATTTGACTTACAGATGGTAGATGATGCTTCTAGCAGCAAGCATTAATTATACTACAGAAGTCTCTACTGGCTTCAAGTGCTACTGCTTTGAATGGTGAGGCGGCCAGGGAGCAGTGAGATACGTAGGAGCAACAAATCTGCAGACACCAAGGCCAGTGAGAAAGGAAGGGGAGAAGGTGCTTCAGGTGCCAGAGCTGCAGTTCCCTTGCAGAGCGTGGTGCAGCCCGTGGTGAGGCAGCTGTGCCCCTGCAGCCCATGGAGGTCAGTGCTGGAGCAGAGATCCACCTGCAGCCCGTGTTGGAGCAAGTGGATGCCCGACGGATTCTGACCCTGTAGGAAGCCCACATGGGAGCAGGCTCCTGTCAGGGACCATATGGAGGGAGGAGCCCATGCTGGAACAGCCTGTTCCTGAAGGACTGCACTCTATAGAAAGAAAGGGATCCACACTGGAAGAGTTAGTGAAGGACTGCAGCCCATGGATGTACTCATGTGGGAGAGGTTAATGGAGTACTGTCTCCTGTGGGTGGGGCCCCATGATGGAGCAGAGTAAGAGTGAGAGGAAGAAGGAGCACCACAGACAACATGGGATAAACTGACTGCAGTCCCCATTCCCATGTCCCTCAAGCTGCTCCAGAGGAGGTAGAGAATTTTGGGTTAAAGTTGAGCCCAGGAAGAAGGAAGGCGGGGTGGGAGGAAGGTGTTTTAAGATTGTTTCATTTCTCATTACACTACCCTGATCTGCTTGGTGGTAAAATAATTTCTCTGAGTCAAATCTGTTTTGCTCATGTGAGAAACTGATGAGTGATCTCTCCCTGTTCTTACCTCAGCCCATAAGCCTTTCGTTGTATTTCCTCTCCCCTGTCCCAGTTGTGGAGAGTATGATTGAGTGGCTTTGGTCAGGGTCACAGGGATGAGAACACTTGTATTTAAATACCTGTTTCTCTGTGCAGAATTCCCTAGAATCATTTTATACATGACTGTTCAGAGCTATGACCTTACAAAAAATAACTATAAATGCATTATATGTCCCAAGGTACAGTTTTAGGTGAACAAATGCAAATCATTTAGAAACTAGTAGATTCTTTGCTTCTCAAGGCAGGAAAAGAATGCTACTAACTTTGGCAAATATTGATTAGAATAGTTGTGATTTAGAAATTTTGTTAGAAAAGTCTATTATATTCTAGTAAATTACATTTACTGAAAAAAAACCCCTCTTACAGAGTACCAAACTGCTACTGCAATTACTTTCCCTTTCTAAAGAGTTTAATGGTAATACATATGATAAAGGTAATGGTAATAAATTGATAATAAAATAAATAAATGGTAATGGTAATAAAATTATCAAGTCTTACCTGGACACAGCAAAATAGTTTATATATTTTACCTTCCAGTATAAACAGTAGTGTTGTTTGGGTTTGACACTAACATGAACAGATCACAGGTCTCTGTCAATTGCCATTGGCTTCAACATCCTACTTCTTTATGATGCAGCAAGTGCCAATGTCCCCATCTCCCATCCCCTTCCGTCCAGCCTGGTGGGCTGAGGGACAAATGTGGCATAACTGTCAATGCCTTGAGCCTGCCCATGTGTCTGCTGACACTGAAATTAGCAGTACATCCTCTGTCAATGTAGCCTCTTCTTTTACCTATTCTCGCTTTCATTAAAAGGCAGCTAAGGTGGGAAAATAGTGACAAATAGCCTGTCCTTCCCTGCCCAAAAGAAAATTGTGTAATCCAGCTGGATTTATGAGGTTTATAGGTATCAGTACTGAAGTGTGTCTATTCTTTATACATATGGACAGTTTATTTTGTTTGTTATAAAATCTAAACAAGTTTGACTTTTTTGGTGTTTTGTTTTCTTACTAATAAAATAAAACTGACCATAGTGCATGCCATCACTATAAAGTCCTTGGTAAGATCTGATCTGATTTTTAGGAGTTACAGGAACCTCATTCAGTAGTAACTAATAAAGTAGCTTTGAAATTATTTTATCTTGTAGAAGCATGAAACCTTAGAGCAAAGTGTAAGACTCATGATTTGACAGTGTTTCAGATAGTTTTAAACTGATATTTGCCTTGATAATAATTAATTTGATCTTTGTTTTGCACAAGTGTTTCCTCTTGTTTTGCAAGTAACTACAAAGAAAATATAAGCAGATTCCTTTCTTGAGCTGAGGTTATAATCAAAATAAGTCATAGGGTATTTTTAGTGCATTGTTATATTTTTTTTTTTGCATGTTTTCCACAGCTTGCGCTGAAGGACCCGGTACACACTGTGTCACTGCAGCAGTTCATCTATGAGAAGTTAAAGGCACAGCAGGAATTACTCGGAGAACAAGGTTTTCACGCCCTTATGGAAACTGTGGATACAGAAATAGTTGCCCAGCTACAAGAATTTTTACAAGGCTTCTAAATAAGCAGAAAAAAGATTTTCTATGTCAAATTTTTATTTCAAAAATATGAAAGAACTCTAGCCTTCTGTCTTGTATGGAAGAGTCTAATGAAAGGTGAAAATAACTTGTGAAAAAATAATAAAAATAAGTTTCTGCTGTTGCTCCTAGACTATGCTCTTTTGGGTTTTTTTTTATAATAAAGAGTTAATTAAGGGTTTTATCATTAACCTAACATTTCCATGATTCCTAACATGGTATATGCTGCCCTCGGTAGTACCATTTTTTTATGGTACCCTTAACCATATTTTTGGTTCACAGGGGTATGTCATGAAGTCAGAGGTCTGAAGGAACTTACTAATGTATATTAATGGGAAGCATCTGTTAATTCAGCACTATAATTCAGCATCAGGAGCTGCTTGCTTTAATACTGTAGATCTGTAACTTTCTCCCTTTCTATTGCTCTTTGTAGACTGTATGTTCAACCTTACAAAGAGAAGGATTTAGGAAAGCAGTAAGACTGCGAACAGAAATACTCCTTCATGAGAGAAAGATAATTCCCATTTGAATTGTCTCAGAGAAAAAGAAACTTTGATTGTAACACTTAAATTGTATTTGAGTTGTTAGAGAACATCAGTGTATATTTCTATCTGAAAATGTGAGTTTTCATTTTTATCACCATTTTCTTTATTTCTGTTACCAAAAAATTAGTTTCTTGAGTTCCTTCTATTTCATTTTTGGTTTTCATAACACAGAGAAACTCACCAGAGGTAGATGAGTAATTAATTGTAATTAATTTGTGGCCATACCTGGACTACTTAAAATTACCATGTACAGTATCCCAATTCTTTGTGTTTTTTTCATCAAAGCCATGTCATGAGGATATTTCAGAATTGTTGCTAAAACATTTAAGCCAAAATGGTAACAGCTAAAACAATTATTTACAAACAAGGGGCTTACTTTTATTTATTTATTAGTTACCTGCAGGGTAAAAGCTGCTCCCTTCTATGTGCCTTTGTCTTTTGTACCTTGCGGGTGGAAGCTGGAAGAAAATGCTGATTTCCATTTTCAGATTTTCCTTTTTAAGTACTGATCTTCCACCTTCAAAGTTGAAATTAACTTTGCCTCACTAAGGGATCATTCAGCTCTTAAATCAGATTATTTTTCCAGAGGGGATTAGCTGTTTAAAGACACCTACAAGCTTTTGACAATCTTACCAGATTACCAGGAATTTTTAAAAATGAGCCTATTTTGACTGATCTTTTGCAGAGTAATCTTTTTTGAAACCTTCCCTCTGTTTGTAGAGGAAGGCTCATCTTTCTCTCCTCCTTTGGCATTAGTGTCAGAGACTGTTGGGGCGCTCTCAGTTCTGAATGCAAAACCTTCCCTGTCCCCTGCTGCCAGCATCTGTCAGGAGAAGTTGTGTGAGAACTCAGCTCAATGTTGCCTGCATTTTACCTTGGCATAGGGAGGATTGCTACTATTTGTTTGTATGTTATGTATATGTACTTTCCTCAGTCATCCACTATCATCATCTCATAATTAAGAGGTTTATCTGGTTACATTTGGCACTTGCAAGGGAGGAGACTCAGTGTGCTGATGGTCCCGTTCAGCTGTGAACCACAATTACCAGAACCTGGCGGCTTTTGACTACGTTTGGATTTGTTAATCTGCAGACACCGTATGTTTTTAGCTCAGTATAAAAGCTGTGCAGATCTGGTCACCCTTGCTAGCTCTGACCCCACCTCACATGACTGCCTGGTGTACAGAAACACGTCCGGGCAGGAGGCAGTACTGCCCTTCCACCGCTTTGCAAAGTCCCTTGTGCAATGCCCAGTGGCGCTCCCTGAAGTTTCAGACAGAGGCAGGTCCTGCCTGCTGTGATCCAGCCCTGGCCTAAGGCTGCTCTCTGCTGCATGGCCAAGGCACTCAGCTCCCCATGCAGCGTCTCACAGTGAGATCTGTCATCGTGGCTGAGGCAGACCTGCCTGCCTGCATCATTCTCAGAGCAACTCCACCCCCAGTACCTCATGTGGTGGAGTGCTAACTGCAGTTTATGTTAATGTATGATGGTGGCAGAGACCCTGTCAAGAATGATGGACATACTTTCAGCTAATAACAGCACAATAAGTTGTGATTAACTTTCTGAGTAATGTCTCTGTGTAACTGCATGTGTTCATTTTCATATGCATTAGGGAACAAGTTTAATTTGTTACTAGCTGTTCGGCTTGTGATCGTGGAAGATTTTTCTCTGAGGCTTGGACTATAATTGAAAACAATCATCGTTATCATAACTGTTTATATGACAACCATTGCCAATGAGCACAATGCCAAACAAGTGCCCATCTGCAGCTAGCAACAATCTAGTACTCAAAATGGAGGAATTTCAGCTTGAAACAGCAGAAAAACGCTTACATACTGTCATTATATATTAAACCCTTATACACAGGATTAAATTTTCACTGGAAGAGTATGGATTAGGACTGCAGCAAGCTATAGCCCTTTTTGAATTTGATGGTGAAATTTTTAACTTTGGTCTCCAGGGAAAGAATGGAAACCAAACAGAGCAATTAGGCTGACACCAAAGCAGTAAAACAGTTTCTGAAATTCTCGTGAGGATGGATCTTGGATTCTCTTGTTTTCTAGGCTTTGATTTTCAAGACAAAAGTAATTTAAAGTGGGGTATTTTTTTTCCTATGGCACAACTGAATACTTAAAAATGCTATCCGTTTACTTTTCAGAAAAGGCAATGATTAACGTGAAGACAAACTTTCTAAGAGTTAAATGAGAGGACTAATTCTGCTGTTTCCATTTTCAAAATGCTAGCCTTGGTGTATCGATGATGACCATTTTTAGGCCCCTGGCCTAATTGATGTGTTAATGTGCTCTCTTTGCAATCTGTTACACCTTTTTCAGCTTTAGAAACTAAATTTATCCAAGCTATAACTTATTTCTATTTAATAGTTGAGGTGTTTGTCTCATAAAAAATACAACTTGAATAACTTCTAAGGATGTTTTCAGGTTAGATAACCTGTGGGCATGGTCTTGTGTTTTTGCAGTGCTCTTTGCCTTGCTACCAGTGAGGCCGTGGCCTCCCACCCTCCCTGCAGTGAAGTGGTGGAGGATTTTGCATCGTTTGTGAGCAAGTGCTGGGACCAGGCTGTGTGCTTGGGACGTCAGCCTGGTCGTGTCCCAGGAGGTGCAGAGGGAGCGCGGGGTGCCTGTCCCCGCAGCCCTCGTGGGCAGGGCTGCTGGAGAGAACTCCGCTCCTTGCCGGGGAAACGCCTGCTTGCCGCGTAGGTGGCAGGTGGGCAGGGGGTGTTCTGCCCACTGTGCCTTCACTGAGAAGGGGTTCCACAGGTCCAGGGAAGAACACACCATGCAGGTCATTCATGTCTACTTTCTCCTCAGGATCTCTGCATACACGAACAACTCATCAGCTTTTTTCCAGTGCATTTTCGTGAAATTACTGAGACTATTTCAGATGGGACTCTGAGCACCCTGGTCTAGTGGAAGGTGTCAACCCATGGCAGAGGGGTTGGAACTAAATGGTTTTAAGGTCCCTTCCAACCCGAACCATTCTACGATCGATGATTCTAAGCATTAGAGGATTTGCAGGAGAGAAAGTCAGGTGTCCAGACATGTTCTCCCAGGGCATCTGGAGTGAAGGCCAAAGTCCTAAGCAGAATCACAGCTCATAGCTACGAATTGTAACAGATACACTCTTTTCTCTGATGATTCAGCAATGATAAAATCACTTTTTACATCATATTAACACAGATGCCAGGTTTGCAGTTAATATTCAATACTGCTTGGTATGCTTGACTTTTTTCCTTAGTTTTTATTCAATTCCAAACTCTAGCAATGCTCCTAAATTGCAGCTCACAGTGTTAGAACAGTGAACATGCCACATCTTCACTTAGCAGAAGCAGCACCTTAGTAACTAAGATACACATTTTGAAGGCTCTTCAGACTCATTTACTTGTCTTGCTTCAATGCTGCCACTTCAAAAAACAAATTATTACTAACACGATTTCCATCTTACTGCTATGATTAATAATGTGACTAATCACCAGGTAGTCAGATTTGACTACTTCTGTAAAAACATTTCATAAGGTTTGATAACTTGTTCATAACACATTTCGCTGACTCTTGGGAAAATGAAATCAAATTAAGTTGAGACAACCCCCTTAAAAATTGAATTAGTTATTCATAAGGAGTGCTTACAAATGTTACATTCTCTGCTCCTCACAGTGGCCAGGCAGCAGTTTGTTAGGCTGCATGTACTACTGCACTAACTGGTTTATACAGCACGCTTGAAAATACTGGTTATGAAGGAGTTAATTTTCAAATTTACACAGAATGAGTGATCAGTTTTGGTCTAAAATGAAGTGAAAAGGATTAAAATAATTTGCTGCAAACAAGCAAATTCTACCAGCAATAAATAAATGTAACTAGAGCATGCCTCTTAGAAGTGGATTATAGGGAATAAAATCCCTATAATCACATCAAGGTGGTTGTGGTAGTATTGGTTCAGGTAGAATGAAAGTTTTCAGTTTTCAGTTGTTAGATTAATCTCTCAAAAACTTATCCAATTCTATAATGGAGTGTAGTGCTAATAAAGAGATACTGCTTAAAAATGATGACAAAAAATTAGTCATGTTTACTGTGACTGCAGGTTGTCATCCCCTCCCACTGGAATTTTAACCAGCAAAAATGATTATTAAAGCAGCATTTAAAAACAGGCAGAAAATGTTTAGGTGATGCCAATATTTGACCCAGAAGATACATCTGTTTTTTTAATATTTGCAGCAGAGCAATATTTGGTGTTAATCAGGGAAAGTAACAGAACATTGTGGGGCCTGTCTGAAAGATGGTAGTTGTGGTTTAAACTAAGAATGTTTCATTTGTAATTCAGGAAACAATTGAATCAGTCATACAATATAGACAAATACCCAATTGCGGGAGTTTTTGAATTAATTAGAGATGGGACCTCTGAGTTGCTTTAGATGATGCAATTTATTTTTCTTATCTTCTACATAGGCAGGAAGGGTGAGTTCGGCTGACATCTTCACTGCATTGCTCAGAAGATCACAAGACCTCTAGTTACAAGACCTTTTAAGGATTTATTAACCAATAAAACACTGCCAACAAGGATATTTATGTTTTTGAGCCAATCCTTAAATATTTCATCTTAGGGACTCATATTACAGTGTAAGCTTTCTTAGCCAATCATGTTATGAAACACAAACCTATGGCACTGTATTTTAAAACTCCAATCCTTCCTCTACTTAGCTTGTCTCTGCTTTAAACTATAGATCCACATTCTTGCTTCTAGCACCTAAGTTTGGAAGCCAAGGTCTCAAATCAAATCCTGTGTTTAATTCTAAGCTTTGGCTTACAGGCCCAAAGTTCTGAGAGTTCTCTGCATTTCAGATTCCAACACCCAATAACTTACCACCTTGAGAAAAAGGAAATTGCTGATAGGTAAATTCTGAGCAGAGAAAGTGTAAACCTTGTTATTTTGTTGCATGACAGTGTTTCTAAAATACACCATGAGTAATTTCAAAAATATTTTAAACCAAGTAATCTTTATTTTAATGGCAAATAATCTATTTATTGTTACAATTTAATTTTTTAAACTAAAATGACAAAGATATCTTGCAGATATTTTTATAGGATCCTGAGAAAAACTAGTAATTTTCATACATCTGGATTGTGGGAATGACTCCTGACTCACTAACTGAGCTTTCAAGGGAATAGAGGCTTAAAAACTGTACCTTCACCCTGATGCTTCACCAACCCAACTTTAAACATCAGGCAGGTATGCAAGGAAGCTTAAAGGCATAAACTACATTCACAAACAGCTTTTCACCTTATTCAGCTGTTGAAATGCTCTGCCCTGTGTTTTCCCACACCTTGCACTACCAGGTGTAGCTTCTTGGTTTATTACATCTGTAATAAGGTGCCTGCTGTTTCACGAGCACTTGGGTTTTTCAGTTCTTAAGTACATAACTTAAGTCCTTGTATGCTGGCCATCAAGCACTCTGGTGAGGAATAAAAGATGCAGATTGGTTTGTCCAACAGCTGTGGGTGAAGGAAGTGGTGAGAGTCCCATATTCTCCTATCTGGCTTTAAAGCTGTTTAAGCATTTTATTTAATGATACGGTAATGCCTCATGTGTGGATAGACCCTGGATCCCAGGAGTCCTCATCTAGGTTTTTGCTGCTGGCTGTACTCATTTGTTGAAGCATTTTGATGTATTATTTTCTCTCTCCTGAGAATTGATCCGAAAGCCCTGCAAGCGGAATTGTTCTGCTCTGCGGAAGTTCCTTTTCATCCTCCACCTCCTGAAGTACTTGTGAAGAAATCAACAAATTTATCTCAGCCTCTTTCTTGAGATTTTGCAAGCGCAGTGTCAAACACATGGCTGAAAGAGGAATTGGTCTTTCGGAAGGCTGCAGTACAGAGGCTCCTTGGGAGGCTGGGTGGTGGTGCAGTCAGATGTGAAATGCTAACATCTAAGTAACAGGCAGTACTCAAGAGAGTGAATAAGCAGTTTTCAGCCTGGCTGAAGAAAGATTCCACAAAGCTTCTGTATTAGGACTGAGTTTTATCAAACTTTATGCATGGTTTAGGAGCACTGATGAAAAAAACCTGCCAGTGGAATAGAAATGGCAAAGAATGTAACTGAGCAGGGTGGAGTAGTCGCTGTTTGACAGTGGCCAAACTGCCACAGCTGGGCAGAGGAGAGAAAAATTTAATGAAGTTGAGATGAGGACTGGAAGAAAACACTCCAAGGGCAAAACAGGCTCAACTTAGAGGTATAAAATGGGTTTATTACTTACAAAATCAGAGGGAGATGATGAGAAATATAATAAGCCCTTAAATACACCTTTTCTTCTCCCAACCCCTCCCTCCTTCTCACTGACAGTGCAGAGAGACAGGACATGGGGGTTTTGGTCAGTTCATCACCCGAGGTTTTCTTCCGCTGCTCAAGGAGAGGAGCCCTTCCCCTGCTGCACTGTGGGGTCCCTCCCACGGGAGACAGTTCTCTGTGAACTTCTCTACTGCGGTTCCAACCTCACAAGCAGCACCTTCTAACCTCACGAGCATCAGTCCTCCCAAAACTGCTGAAAATGAGTCCCCTCCCCCAGGCAGACAGTCCTCCCAAAACTGCTGTGGCATGGGTCATTCTTCCACGGGGTGCAGCCCTCCAAGGACAGGCTGCTCCAGCCTGGAAGCAGGGCCCTCTCTCTCCACTGGGTCTCCCACTGGCTCACAGCCCCCTCCAGGCATTCACCTGCTCTGACATGGGCACTTCCCTCACGGGCTGTGGGTGGATCTCTGCATTCCCCATGGATTACCACGGGCTGTGGGTGGATCTCTGTGGGCTGCAGGGCCAGAGCTGCTTAATTACAACATGACACTATTTGCTGAGGGGTTGGCGGTAAGGGGGGAGTCAGGGGATCCTGGGGAGGGTCCCAGTGGCATGGGGGGTCCCAATGACACCCCCTGTCCCCTAGGGCCCCTTTGGCTGCCTGACCCAGGCATGTTATGGCATTGCTTTTGGCACGCTGGGCACCACCGAGGCGTGTCTGGAGACAGTGCGGCAACACGTGCTCGACAGGTAATGGGGGTCTGGGGGTGCTTTGAGGGGTCCCACCACCCCTCAGCCCCCCCAAACCTCACTGCCCCCCTCCCCTAGCCCACAGGAAGCAGTTTGGGGACCTGCCAGCCTGGAACCAGCTGGCGGTGGAGAAGCTGGCAGACATGGTGACAGAGATCACGCTGGGGCTCCATGCCTGCCTGCGCCTTGGCCGCCTCAAGGACAAGGGTAGGTGGGTGGCACTGTCCCCAGGGGGGCCGGGGGGGGTCCTGGAGGGGGTC
>VZSE01000361.1:284693-354359 GCA_013398275.1 Promerops cafer
GGTCCTGGAGGGGGTCAGTGTGACCCTGTCCGTGTCCCCACAGGACTGCCCCCAAGACGGTGTCAATGCTGAAGCAGAACTCATGCGGGAAGGCGCTGGGCATGGTGAAGGACGCGCGGCACGTGCTGGGGGGCAACGGGATCTGCGATGAGTTCCATGTGATCCAGCACCTCATGAACCTCGAGGCTGTCAGCACCTACGAAGGGAGGGAAGGGAGACTGGGGGTTCCCCAGGGGATTCTCGGGGGGTCCTGGGGTACAGGCTGACGTGTGGTGATCCCTGCAGGCACCCACGATATCCACGTGCTGATCCTGAGCCGTGCCGCCACCAGCATCCAGGCCTTTGCCCTGGCAAAGGGGACGTAGTGGGGACACAGCTGCGTGGGCATGGCAGGAACATCGTGGCACGGGTGGCACTGGTGGGGACCGGGTCTGCTCCTCGTGGGAAGGGATGTGAGGAGATGGCGGTGCTGACTGGACCCAATGTCACCAGCCAGACCCAGGTATCGCCAGAAGGGATCCAGTGTCACTGGCAGGACCTGGTGTCACTGATGGGACCTTGTGTCACCAGCGAAACCTCATGTCACCAATGGGACTCAGTGTGACCCCAACCAAATCCTGTGTCCCTGGCAGGACCTGGTGTCACCAAGCACCTCTTGTGTCATTGATGGGACCCAGTGTCACCAACCAAAACTCCTGTCACCAATGGGACTCAGTGTCCCCAACAGAACTCAGTGTCACTCAGGGGCCCCAGTGGTGCTGGGCCCTGTGTCCGATGCCATCCCAGTGCCTCTGCCATCCCCGTGGCCAATAAACAGTGGGACAGCCCCCTCCATGCCAGCCCTGCTCGTCAGCATTAATTAACCTGCCAGGAACCAGCTGTGCCCTCAGAGGGGGGGTCCCAGTACATCACAACCCCCCCACATCCAGCTTTGGGGTCAGCTTCAGCCCTTTATTTGTTCCAACCACCAAAAGCAACAGAAAAGCCCTTTGGGGCCAAAATCCCCCTTTGCCCAGCAAAGCCCTGCGGTCCCATGGGTTTGGGGGGATCCATGGGCTGGGGAGGGGTCCTACTCAGGTTTGGGGGTGCCCTCAGGCCTCAGGCAGAGGTCTCGATAAGCCGCCTCCGTGATGCAGCAGATACGGCGCAGCTCCGCCTGCACCTCCTCCATGCACTCCATCACCTCGGTCAGCGCCTGCAGCCGGTCCTGCGTCAGCTCCTTGGGGAAGCCGTAGAGGTGGGACAGGGCTCCTCCAGCTGCTCGGCCAGCTGCGAGACCTGCCCAGGCGGGGTCGTGGCTTGTCCCGGCGCTGGCACCGCTCCCGGCCTGGCCCGGCCCCCGCCAGCTGCGCCCTCGTTGCCACAGCGCCGAATTTGAAGCTCCACTTGGAAAGTGTCAGCGTGGCTTTACACATACTGCTAAGATCCCTCAAAATTTAACAGTCTCTTTCTGCGGAGTGGGTTTGGGGCGAAAATTCTCTCGAGGAAGATAAAATGGTGAAACTCACTGGATCCTAATGTTACTTGGTTTGGAAAAGAAACAGGATTGTTCATGGACTAGAGCAGAGTACTAGGTCAGTGTTTGGGTTGGAGACTGGATGGACCCATAATGAGAAGAGGATTTGAATTTCCACAGACTGGAGGGGTCTTACACGTACTCAGTCATGAGGAATAAAAATATCTGAGCCTTCACAATGAGGCTATGTCAGGAGCCAGACCAGAAGGAGGTGAGGACCTCTTCAGGAGAGATAAGGTCATGTTTTATTCTAATTTCTTGTAAAGGGAGGACTAATCTGGGGAAAGGCTGAATTTGAAAAGACTTTCTGCCTTGACACCTAAAGCTGGCAAATTAATTGTGGAAGGAGTGATCTGATCTTGTAATGTCTAAGTTTGAATTTGGTCACAAAATCAGGTCTGAGATTGAAGAATGAAGAACAGAATCATTTTGTCCAATTTTTTTAGATGAACTCGCACAACTGGAGACAGATGAGCCCTGAATTAGTTTGGAGGCATCACGTATGCCCAGCCATGAGCATATTGCATCACAACAAAAACCAGCAATGTTGGCTCGGCCCATTTGTAAAACAGCAAGGAAGACATTTACCTTAATTTGAGATGGGGATGTTGACTGTTTTTCATGACAGCATGATCTCTGGAGTTCAAGGCTCTTGTTTCAATATATAAGCATATAAGTGGGAGTTAAGCACCAAAGATATAATGAAGTCTTTAATGTCTTATTGCCCACAGGCATTGAGCGGAATTATTTCAATTTGCACTTTATGCAAAATCAGTTTGTAAATAGAAAAATAATGACAGACAATGGCTTTAGAAACTTACCCGTTTTAGTGTGTTGAGTCACTTCTTCATTGTTTTGAAATAACATTAGAGCAGGACAGAACACTTAGGCCTAGCAGACCATGTCAGAGGCTGTTCTGTTTCTGTATTTTATTTTTAACCTCTTTTACTCTTTATTGTGAAGGATTCCAGGATGCTGCTCCTAATTGATCACTATGTTAGGCCTTTTCCTGTTCTATTTACCAGATTCAAAAGCTTTTTTCTTAAACAGAGTTATCTTCAATGTGTATTTCTTAGGCTATTGTTAATATGCTGCATTACCTTTATAGACATATAGAATATGCAAGTTAGTCATAAGCTGCAACTAAATAAAACTCAGTGGCATTAGAGAATTCTGCTGGACCTAAATCTTGGAAGACTTTGAACTGGTAGGTAGAAACTGAGAAGCTCTGCTCTGCTTTTCTCTTCTCTGCTCTGCTCTGCTCTGGTGAGACCCCACCTGCAGTGCTGCATCAGCTCTGGGGTCGCAGCACAGGAAGGACACAGGGACCTGTCGGAACACATCCAGAGGAGGCCACCAAATTGATTAGAGGAATGGAGGAATGGAGAACCTCTCTTATGAGGAAAGGATTGGGAGTGTTCAGCCAGGCAAAGAGAAGTCTTCAGAATGACCTAACTGGAGATTTCCAGTACCTAAGGGAGCCTATAGGAGAGATGAAGAGAGACATTTTACATGGGCATGTAGTCAAAGGACAAGGGAAAATATGTTTAAACTAAAGCAGGGTAGGTTCAGATTAGATATTAGGAATAAATTCTTTGCAGTGAGGGTGGTGAAACAGGTTGCTTAGAGGAGCTGTGGATACCCCATCCATGGAAGTGTTCAAGGCCTGTCTGGATGGAGCTTTGAGTGGCCAGGTCTAGTGGAAGGTGTCTATGCCCGTGGAAGGGGGTTGGAACTAGATAATTTTTAATGTCCCTTCCAACCCAAGCCATTCTACGATTCTATGGTTCTAAGACTACAGGTGTACCTTTGTATTTACTGTATTTTTGAACTAATTCTCCCTGGCCTGGTGATTGGGATGATAGCATGGTCCTCACAGATGCAGATTAATTTTGTCTGAATTGCACTTTACTGCCACTGACTCAGCAGAGTTTGACCACAACCAGTTTATATTGTCTGCTGTGTGATTTCTCCTCATAGCTTTGGGGTGGGACAATTTTAACTGCCTGCTTACAGAAAACAGGTGAGTACAAGATTTCCTCAGTAGGAGCCAAAGAGAAATGGACTGCCTTAGGGAGGAAGAGGAGAGAAAACATGTGTTTAGGAGAAAAGATGGAGTGGAAAAGAACAGGAAAGAGGAATGTGATGAGAGTTGACATGGGAACAGACTTAAGAACTGAATGATACTAAATCATGAAAATTATAAACGCAAAGGGATGGAAAACAGGAAAAACACAGGTAACAGTGTCAGGGTAATAATGTTCTGTTCAGTGTGCATGCACTGACCTGTGTTTCTGTCACCAGGATTATTTTATTTCTCAGAGCCTGCCCAGTGAAATAGGCCCTTGAAGCTTGCATCCAGGGCATTCAAGTTTGCCAGAACTTCTCTTGTTTTGGAGCAAGAAGATTTTTGTTCCTTGCAGCCATATTTTAGAGCAGCAATAGAAATCATGGCAGAGTTGGTATGCTGTTGGTGTAAATTGTCCGCCTGTTTTAAATAAGAAATACAATCCATTTGCTTAAAACAGCATGAACTCCTAATAAAGATGTGTAGGATTGAAGCTTTGGACCGTAACAGCAGCAGATCAGTGATAAGTTACCAAGTGGCAACAACACAATTGTTCCTGATCATTTTTGCACACCCTAAATATGGATGTAAAGCCTTACTGTAGGCATAACCAATGAAAAATGTGACTTTGAAGTTATGATTAAGGAAAGACAAACAAACCCCAAAAGTACATTTGCCTCCCCTTCAGAGAGTGGAGTTTTTTTGTGTAATCTTATCTCTCGAGTTGTCAGTCTACCAAATACTAAATTTGCTCAAAGTTATTACTTTAACACTTCTTTCAGTCGAAATTATATTAAAATCTATATTATTTCCCTTTGCCCACAGTTATGTTTGCACTTCAAAGTCAATAAAATCTTACAGCAATAAAATCCTAAGCAATCTTAAGTTCAGGGAAGTACAAGGGACTTTGTGTGCAGCTTCAGGTTAAATTGAAGTTCTAACTCAACTTCATTTTGCAGTAAATTTGAATAAAGTAACTAATATAAGCTTTAGTGCCCATAAATACGATACATTTCAGTTGAGGCTCTAGAGACACAATTTAAAGTGAAAAGGTTGTGATATTAATAAGCTAACATACACTTTTACTATAAGAGATTTTTAAGTACTGTATTAGAGGCAAATTATACCCAACCTATTGTATCCATTCCTCTTCAGTCTTTCATGATGTGAAATTACAAAGCATAGGTCAGGAATAGACAAATTGTGTGTTCTTGGGTAAGAGATGGGAGGATTTGATTTTTTTCCCCACTGAATGGTTTAGGGGCCACATACAGCAGAATAATTGTAGTTTACTGCTTGGATAATGTTACTATTAGAGAATATAGTGAGAAATGGTGCAGAGATGTTGTTTATACCATGTGGAGCTTTAGCAGGATATTAAGGCTCCAAGTCAAAGCTGGCTGTTCTTTCTTCTGCAGAACTGCTTAGCGTGCTGTCCTTCTAGGCCCTGATTTCTGGAGTTCTGCTGTCTCCGTGTCTGTGTTGGACACAGTCTCCACTGCTTTGTGCTCTCCCAGAACCTGGTTCATATGAACAGACTCTGCAAGAATTAACTCAGCTCTAGCTGAGCCAAAACTGATGGTATTTGTTGAACCAGAGCTGGCTTTGCCACAAATGCCCTTGTGGTGTTGCATGCAGCCTTCTCAAGTCAAGAAAGGTGACCAGAAACACCATGTTTGGATCTGCTTGCACAGGCTGAGACAGGCCCTGTTAGTTCTGGCTCCTCACAGCACTGATGCAGCAGCCACACTTGTCTGTCTAAATTGGCCTGTAATTTATAAATTATGCTCAAATTAGTCTGTATTTGAGCTAATAAATCTTTGTCAAACCAAGTTCAGTCAACAGCATGGCAATTAGGGTGGTTATGTACCTGTTGCCTTTTTAACCTGCAGCCTGAATGTCTCAGTGGTGTCTCAATGTTGCCACATTATATCACAGTACAAGCTGGCTTGTACTGGGCAATTAATTTGGCTACCCCTAAAACCAGGCTCTGGGCTGACAGACAGGGACTCTCACCTATCACGTTCCATCATGGGCTGCAGGCATCTCACTGGTCAGGAGCTGGGCTGAGGAGGATCAGACCACTGAGCTGCCTAGATGCAGGAGTTTTGAACTCCCTATATGAGAAGGCCTTCAACAATAAAACATGCTGTTTGTCATGTGGAGCTTTGGTGTATGTGTGTCGTCCCTGTCTCACCAACCCCACGGAATACGTGGATTCTAATGTAATACTTCAACAACACTAAAGCTCAGTTAAAAGCACCTTGAGGGGTCTAACTTGTCCACAGTTGACCTGCACTTGTAGGGCACAGGGGTCCAGATAATATATAGTGTAATCCTTTCATCTGTAGTCTGCCCAATTCTGTTTGGGATCTTTTTTTTTTTTTTTTTTTTAGAAAGCACACTGAAATATAGAATAACAGTTCTGTACTGTGGCTGCTTGAAGATGCTGAGCTGAGTGGGAGGTTTGTGAAGAGCAACCATCACTCAGCTCCTAAGGTGGGACACCCTTCCTGGATAAACACAATCAGTATGGATTGGATGGACAGGGCAGAGAGTTAGAACACTGCTTCATGCTAACTCATACTGGCGCTGTGCTGTTTTTTTTTCTTTTGGTAGTATTTTACTCATTGCTGCTGCTCTCAGGAAAGGAATGTGTTGGGCACTGCTGTCTGAGGCTAGGCAGCTGCAGGGCCTTGATGTAATGCACCGTGTGGTTCATCCTCACTGTGGTGACAGAGGTGGTGGTTATGGCACAGCAGACAGAAATGCTGCTCTCCTCATCTATAATTTGACTTCAGATTCTTCTTGGACCTCAAAACTGTTCCTGGGAATAGTATGCTGTGTTCTTCTGTGTGTCATACTTCATACTTTACACTTCATAGTAAGGGTCATTACTGTTCAAGAAAAATAGCCTAACTAAAACTATGAGACTTTTAGCTGATTGTGCTTCTTGCTTTCATAGAATCATAGAACCCTTAACGTTGGAAAATGGCTCTAAGTTCATCAAGTCCAACCATATCACCATTTTGTCACCACCAAACCATATCCCCATGTGCCACATCCACATTTTTTGGAACACTTCCAGGGTCAGTGACACCACCCTGGGCAGTGCTTGGCAACCCTTTCTGTGAAGAAATGTTTCCAAATATCCAATTTAAACCTCCCCTGGTGCAACTTCAGGCTATTTCCTGTAGTCCTGCCTCTTGTTGCCTGGGAGAAGAGCCCCACCTGGCTACACCCTCCTTTCAGGCAGTTGTAGAGGGCAGTAAGGTCCTTCCTGAGCCTTCCCTTCTTCAGGATAAGCAACACCAGATTACTCAGTTGCTTCTCATCAGGTATTTGCTTATTATCACTTTAAACTGACAAGCAAAAATGAACTGGAGTGTGTTAAGCTATTAAATGATGTGGCACTAATTATGTCTACCAAAAAACCCAGAAGTACTAAGGCAAATTCCCCTTTTGGTTGAATTGCTATAATTTGGAGCAGACTGTGAATTACAGAGAGAGTGTTTTAGGGGGTGACATACGCATTTGTCCTGGATTTAGCTAGATGCTGTACAATTTGCTGAAAGCATATGTTTGCCTACTGACACTGTGCATAAGCAGAGAACAACCTCTCTTTTGGCACAAAAGCCTCACCTGAGCAAAGCTTTCTGCTAAGGGTCCTGAAGAAAAGAGAAAAAAACCAGTATAAATGGGATAATGTTAGTTTTTAATGGTAATACACAGGAGGAGAAGGTATAATCCTGTATTAAATATAATTATCATAACAAATGAATGCACACCCTAACACCACAATATGGTTTTCTGTCTATGTAACTGATAAATGCTCTTTTTTCAGGTGGAATCTTTCCAAATACAAAATGAAAATTTTACCTGAGAGGTTATTGCTTTGGTGTTCAGGAAGGAGGAAAGGGGATAAATCTTATGGATTTGCTTACCTTAGCAGGCTTTACCAGGCCTCGTTACTCAACTCTGCAGCTGAATATGGTCAATTCCATTAACCTCAAGTATCACCAATCCATCATATCATGTGTTCCACTGCACTACTGCTGTGGGGATTCTGCAGTAATATAGAAGCTGTTGGCAGAGCTGAAGTTCTGCTAATTAAACAAACATACCACCAGCCCCTGAAAAGCATCAATATCAGAAACCTATACATACTTTCCTATATGTAATAGTTAGTGTCATACATTAGTAATTTTTTCATATATGAGAAAAGTACATGATGAAAAATTGTCTTATGAAGATTTCATGGGTAGGGGTTTGGTTTGCCTCTATAAGTATCAAAACAACTGCTTTTTCTGGAATTAATACCTGAAAAAGGCAAGTATTATGCGAATTATATTGCAGAATATATGCACTTGGTTTAGGGTTTTTTTAAGAAGGTCAGATATATTAGCTGATATAACTTCAACTGTTCAAGTGTTTCAATTGGAGTTTTTGCTGTTTCTTTTCTTTCTGTAGTGAGGTAATGACCTTAGGAATTGATATTTTGGGACAAAAAGCAAGCTCTGTGTTTCACATGAAATGTCATAGTTTTGGTTTTTAACTTCTAACAAATGGCACAACACTCAATTTTAAATTTGTTTCTCTTTCAAGACTGAATTGTGTGAGTTCCATATATCTTTGGACTGGAGTCACATGCGTTAACAAATATCCGTGTGAGCAGTGAGAGGATTGCAGAGATACAGCTATACATAAATGCTATAGCATATATATGTTTGCAACATCATTGTATTACCTGAGATAGGATGAATCATGTAATCAGAGAAAAAACAAAGGCTCTGGGGAGACCTTCTAGCAGTCTTTCTGTACCCAAGGTGACCTACAAAAAAAGCTGGAAAGAGACTTTTAATGCGGGCAGGCAATGACAGGACTAGGCACAATGGCTCTCAACTAAAAAAGGATAGGCTTAGATTAGATATTAGAAAGAAATTCTTTACTGCAGGAGGGTGGTGGGGCACTGGAACAGGTTGCCCAGAGAAGCTGTGGATGCCTCATCCCTGGCAGCGTTCAAGGTCAGGCTGGATGTGGCTCTGAGCAACCTGGCCTAGTGGGAGATGTCCCTGCCCATGGCATGGGGGTTGGAAATAGATGATTTTTAAAGCCTATTCCAACCCAGACCATTCTATGATTCTATGAAATGCAACTTAAATTTCTAAGTTTAACATCACCCTTGCTCCAGGTCTCCTCCAGTGTCTGAGTTACTGAAGGGCCATTGTTTATCCCAGAACTTTGGACAGAATATAAAAAGACCATACAGTTGTTCTTGATAGTAACTTTTAAAATCCTTGGTATATTTACAAATCTCATTTTTAATCTTAACTCCTGTCATCAAGGATTTCCTGCCTCAGTGAGTTGCATGGCCTGTTTGCACACAGTGTATAAAAACAAACTATGAAAACTGTGTTAAAGAGACTGAGTTGTCTTCTGTAATGGTAGAAGATGTTTCTACACACAATGAGAATGCATCTCTGAGTTTTTCAAAAGAAGATTTCAGCGCTTTTCTTAGGCTATTTGCAAATGTCAGTCCTCTGAGCATTAATGAGGCAATAACTAGGCTGAGAACAAAGCTTCTGGTAATTCTGGTGATACATTTGAGGTCTGTATAAGGGGGTATCTTGGGTGGAAGCAGGAGGTATGTTTCTCTGGGGAAAATATTTGTGTCAGAGAAAACAGTAGGCAATGTGAACTTAACTTTTTACCACCTGCACGAGCTTTTGAAAAATATGCTTAAAAACAATAACCTGAAAGTAGAAGGTAGCATCCCACAGAACACAGGGGACATTCAGGAGTCTCTGCTCTATTCAGGAGGAATCTGTATTATGCAGCCTTGTTGATAAACCCTGGATGAAGGCTGGATACCTGTTAAGTCTACAGCTGTCACAGATCAAAGAGATGGTGTTTATTAGGCAAAGCACTCTAGACCAAGATGTCAGGCATTTTCTTCCCCTGTCACTCAATGCACTCAAGAGTTCATGACAACTGGCGAGAAGAAAATGTTGTTGCAAAGGACAGAGAGTTGATTTCCATTTTTAGAGACTCATGACACAGAATCCTGGGACTACATGTGTGTGTTTGTACAGCTTTAGTGCCAATATGTGGCATGTCAGAAAAGAGTTTTACTTTGCCTAGTATTTTTTCCATTATAAGTTTAACAATATTAAAACAAGAATTGTCTTAGTTTACTTGGCTATGACTTATCTGGTCAGTGTTTTTAAACCTGTGAATAGTTTCCATGTATGCAATTACCTGTGAAGTTGCAAAATTCTTATTAGAGGCACAAAGAGTGAGGTGAGCCTGTAGAGTAGATGTGCATACATGGGAATTGGTCATTTTAGGTTCCCAGAAAGGGACAGTTTGAAAAAATTCAAATACACTGGATGCAAAGGTGATAGTTTCTCTTCATTAGCACAAAGTGTTTTGAGTTGACCTAAGGCTCTTTCATGCAGCGAGTGGAATTTCCTGGGGCCAGCATCCCTAAAACCTGTGAAAACCTTAAGGCATTCACCTCACACTGATGAATGTATTTGATTGCTGAGCCAAACATGAGGCTTAAAACCCCCCCAGTACATGTTAGCATAGAGAGATTTCTGGAGCAACTTTACTATACTTTGGCTGCTTCACATTATTTTCTTTTTCTCTTCTCTTTCCTTTGCCTTGAATCCTCTTCTTTGCAAGGCACTGTGCTGTAAAAATGAGAAAAGTAATCAGTATGCTGATGGCCAGTCTAATGGCATGAAGGGTTTCAGGGGTTTCCAAAATGTTTTTAATCTTCTTCAGTGAACAAAAGCTGATCTTCATGTGTAGTAACTGGGAGGTTTTTTTATAGGCTTTTGGTGAGAATAGGATAGCATTACAGAAGACTGTGTAGGTGTAGCTTTGATGACAAAGCTGAATATGAAGTATTCATGAAGATACAAAGATGATGCAGTGTTTTGTTGGGAATGTTGGAGTTTAAATCTGCTTATGAACAAAGACAAGACAGAAATAAAATGTGCTTTTCAAAATAAAAAAAAATATATATCAATGGAAAAATTACACTTGAGATGGCGGACTTCGCCATCAGTTATTTATTTGGGCCAGTATATTAATATAAATCTTAAAAAAGGATAAAAAAGTTTATGGAGATTTGGAAGTTCAGCTTGTGTGGCGCTCTAGCACCTCTTCATAGGATGATTCTTCAATCCTTTAAAAAACTTTGTAAACACTTTGTCTTCTTACCACTTGCAGCTTTTCTATAATAATTACAGTGTCTGTTTGTGCATATGTTGAGTGGGAGGTTCATAGCTGTTCCTCAATTACCTATTATGAATACTCCTATTTTTATAGTATTACATTTATTTACTGGAGGTAGTTCTGAAAGTTTCTAAACCATTGTCTGTGCCTTTGCTTTGTTCTGAATGTTTTTATGTTATGCAGGTAAGAACAGGAGGCATAGAGCCTTAATAAATTGTGTCTTGGTCCTATTTTTGGTCATCAAACCTCAGGAAAGTCCTATTCATCATCTGCAGTGTCTAGGGAATGGCAGTAATGACTGCACAGTTTATATCGTGTTCTGAGATTAATTTAGTTACTGCTGATGGTGCTGTTTTAAAACAGCTTCCTTTTGACTAAAGGATTTCAGGGATCACTAAATTTCAAAAGGCAGTACAAGGTCTGAAGGAACCAGAATCAGCTTTGTTGTTGTTTAACTTTATGTTCATATTGAGTAAAAATAGAGCTGGATTGATAAAATAGTAAAAGATAAATACAAGTAAAAGAAGTTATGATGCAATTCTGTATTCTATCTGTAGGGCATGGTTTCTGCAGGGAGAAAGAGGATATTAAAATGGAGATAAAAATTATACATGTCCTATTGCTCTAGGTAATGTGGAATGGGAGAATGCAGAAATTTTTAAGTTGCATCTGAGTAAAGACGGGGAAAAAGAATTTTTCTTAAAACAAATTGTATTGGGATTTAGGTTCTGCTTTTCCAGACAGTATGGTAGCGCTGAATTTTCAGTAATCATCCAAACGTTTTGATCTGTGTCTGGGTTAATTTCCTAAACTCCTTAGAACTCACTAAGTAAAACCTTGTGCTTTTTGAGATATGGAAGCTGAGTGATGAACATTTGTCTCTGTGACAGATCAGTTTAGGTCAGCAGGACTCAGGATTTAGCACCAAAACTTTCCAAGGAAGCCACAAAATATGCATAAGTGTGGTTTCTCCTCATTTTCTTCTAAAATAAAAATTACTGTCACAGTCTCTTATGATGTGGGGTAACTTTTATTCATGGTTACTTCTTCAGTCTGTAATGATCTGCCTCGGTAAAATTTTATTGTCTTACAATGCCTTCACATACCAAATATTGCCTTTATGGTTAAAGCTGAGGAAATTGTTTTCATGCTCCCTAGAGTCAGAGCAAGAAGCATTTTAGTTGGTTGACTTATATATAGAGAAACATATATACGTTCCTCTCTCTCTCAAACTGTCTTGATTTTAAAAACAATGTTCTATGAGTCAAAGGTATATAAAAAAGTAATTACAGAGATCAAATGCTTTTCTACTGTCTAGTTTATTTGATGACACAACATGATATGGGAGGAATATTAGGATCAAGAATTGTACAAGCCAGTAGTAAGTCCTCTGTTTTTCACTGTATTCATTTGTGCTGCTGAGTTCTGGTTGTATTTTGCTAAATCCACTTAGTTTGCAGCTGGCAAGGAATGGGTAGGTGTGAGACTGCCAAACTAAATCTAGATGTTGCAGAAACTAGCACTGCAGATGGTACACCTCCTTACAAACACTTTGACTTCTTTACGTTGAAGTAGGGGCTGTGCATGGAGGTAGAAAGTGTGAAGGCGACAACGCAGTTGTCTAGGAAACAGATTGTAAAGCTGGGAGACAGGGAAAAAGTGTCAGGCTGTTCCTGTCATACTATCTGTGCCTCCATACTGCCACCCCGGTTCAGCTGAAAGCTCATTTAATTGTTTTGTGTTTTGTGGGGTTTTTGGAAATGGCTTTGCTCCTACAGTGCTGCTGCTACAAGGGAGGGAGCAGGAAGGGCTGGGGTGGGACAGAACTCAGCTGTGGGTCTGTTGTCCCCGTGCTTTTAATATCCCTTCTAAATTTTCCTCTGTGGATTAGCATGGCTTAAGGAACACTCCCAAGCTGTGGAGGGTTTCCTGCTCCTGCTGAGCTAGCTGATATCCCAGACTGACTTCCCTTCTTCCAGGTGCTGTCTTGCTGTCCATGGAGCAGTGAAGACTGATGGCTTTGGTGCCAGGGGGAGCTCTCAGAGCAGCAGGCTCAGAAGTGAAGGAGAGCAACTTCGGCTTTTGGATGGGTGGCTGGGATCAGCACAGGAGCTTCCTCTGGTACTGAAACCACATCTGGGAGGCAGTGCTTGTCCAAAAATACAGACTGAACAGGACTTTTCCTGCCTTACTATTACCATGCACAGTTTTACTATCACCATGAGGTAGCTGAGAGGCCACTGTGCTGGATACATAGAGAAAAATACCGCTTACAGCTAGTATTCCTGCTCACTTCTAAAAGGCAATTTCTCTTTTAGGGCTGAAATTGTCTCTGTTCCTATATCCAGGAATAGTCATTTGCTCTCCCTGTCTGCACTTTTGCTTCCAAATACAGTCAGAAAAGTTGTCTGTTGCAAAGATCATTTCATTTTCCAGACATCCGACTATTGACACATCTGAAATTCATGTTGTGCTTGAAGAATTTAGGTGCAACAAAACTTGACTTCTGTTCCATAGAAGAGCCCCCTAGAGAATACCAGCCTTCACTCCTTCGTATTGTTGCTTTTGGAGAGGTAACAAGCAAAAAAGAGTACTTTTTAGAGACAAATATTTTTGGTTGTTAATGTGAAATTTAACATGTTTCAGATGCAGTGAGTAACATGTATTCAGCCATTTGTTTGTGGGCCAATTGAGCCTATATTTCAACTCATGGAGTGGTGATTCTTCATTGTACCCCCGGGTACCAGTTGTAACCCTCTCTCAGAAATGAAGCATCTGCATTCTTTAAGCATTTCAAGCATTATGTTGACTTTACAGAAGACTCTTTTGAAATGCAAAATTAGGCTTAGAATTTTGTCCTCTGCTTTGTCTGAGAATTGAATTTTGTTCCTATGAGGATTAGTTCAGATCAAAGCTAGAAATTTCCCATCAGGGAATTCTTAATATTGTGATACCTGCCTTAACAGCCTGTACATTCAGTTTAGTTTTCTATAATTTTAATCTATCTACATTGTCTGAATAACAGATTTGTTAGGTATTTTATGTTGCTAGGTCCTTCATTTTGAAGGTACATTCTGGCTGATGTAACTTACCATCTTCTTTTTTCTATCACTTATATGCAGGGTAAGTTATTTATAAATGAAAATAAAATTAAATAGATAAACCACAGATCTGAACAACTTACAGAAAGAAGTGTCTGGAGATGCACCTTATCTTTTTTCTAAATTACTAGTGTAAAGGTCAGAAAGCATCAGCACAGAACGAGTCAAGTTCACTCAAAAGAACTTTGATCTTCCTTTTGTTCAGCTCAAAATATAAACAATAGTAATCATTTTAGAAATGAAAATGTTCTGAGTGAATCACCTATGCTTTCCTTACTACTTTTCTGACAAACTGAGATTATGATTATAAGGGAAAGCAGATAGTTCTTTACAGATAAAGTACAAATAGTTTTCACTATTCAAAGTCATTTCTCCTCAGCGTGCTTGTAACCTCAAAGGTGAAGAAAAAACCTGAACAATAAAAGCAGTGAGAGGTAATGGTCCAAAGTGCTAGCAAGGATATTGAGTTTTCAGGGGAATTAGCAGGAATGAGTGAATAGGGCATTATAGCTCTAATCTCTGTGACTGTGAACTTTTGGCTGCTGTTGCTTCGCTGCCAGACTCTGAATGAGGTATTTGGTTCAGAGGTCTGGCATTTCTTGAGCCTTCTCTGCTCACAAACATGTTCTTCACTCATCTGTCTCAGCAGGATGAGTAAGCATGTATCAAATTGCCGACTACAAGCACTGTTGTTAGATTACCCGTAAGTGGTAACTCTGGGCTGTGCTTGAAAAACCAGTATGATTGAAAGTTATGTCTCCAGTAATATTTGGGTTTTATCCAGCTATGAGCATCAAATCTTAAACTTGCGTACCCATTTTTCAGATATGCTCATGAGTATGCATTTTGCTCTGTGATGGCCAGTTTTCAGTTGTGAGAACTAGGCTAAATGAATTTTATATTTACTTAAACATGATTTAATCACATCAATATCTAACTTCTTGCAAGTGCTAACTGGATCAATTTATCAGTTGACCATCTTTTAATGGCAAGATATATCTATTTACAATGTTATTTGTGTCCATGTATGCACATATAGGTTTCTCAGATTTCTCTGAATTTTTCCACTTTTAGCCATTTCATACTGATGATACAAACTGGGGCAGTGGCTGATACACCTGAAGGCTCTGCTGCCTTTCGGCTGGACCTTGGCAGGCTGGAGAGTTGGCAGAGAGAACCCTAATGAGGTTCAACAAGGGCAAGTGCAGGGTCCTGCACCTGGGGAGGAACAACCCCCAGTGCCAGCACAGGCTGGGGCTGCCCCACTAAAGAGCAGCTCTGCGCAGAAGGACCTGGGAGTCTTGGTGGATCACGAGGTGACAATGAGCCAGCCCAGTGCCCTCGTGGCCAGGAGGCCCGGTGGGATCCTGGGCTGCATTGGGAAGAGTGTGGCCAGCAGGTCAAGGGAGCTGATCCTCCCCCTCTGCTGGGCCCTGGTGAGGCCACATCTGGAGAGCTTTGTCCAGTTCTGGGCTCCTCAGTACCAGAGAGACAAGGAGCTCCTGGAGAGGGTCCAGCGAAGGGTCACAAAGATGATGAGGGGTCTGGAGCATCTCTCTTACGAGGAAAGACTGAGGGAGCTGGGCCTGTTTAGTCTAGAGAAGAGAAGACTGAGAGGAGATCTCATCAATGCATAGAAATGTCTCAAAGGTGAGTTCCAAGAGCTTGGTGTCAGACTCTTTGCAGTGGTGCCCAGACACAGGATGATGAGCAATGGTTATAAACTAAAACACAAGAAGTTCCAGCTCAACATAGAAGAACTTCTCTATGTTGAGGGTGACAGAGCACTAGAACAGGCTGCCCAAGGAAGTCATGGAGTCTCCCTCTTGGCAGACACTCAAAACCCAGCTGGACATGTTCCTATGTAACCTGCTCTAGGTGATTCTGCCTTGGCAGTGGTTTGGACTAGATGATTGTTTTCACTTGGGGGTGTGTATTCTATTACTGTCATAGGTGGGGCAGTTACCTCCTGTTAATTGGCCACATGATAAAACCAGGTGGGGCAGTTTTCTTTATCTTTTCCACAACCAATCCTCCCTCAAAGAGATATCTTCGGTTAATGGGCCCTTGAGCCTCATTGTGAGATGCTCCACCCAGGGAGAGGAGCCAAGCATTCCTACCTGGATAAAAATCTGAGATTCGAACCACCACAGCATCTTTTTCCCTACTGGATTCCCAGAGGAGCAGGCCCATCTACACCACCACTGGACCTGCAGAGGAAACCTACACCCTTCTACAGGATCACTGCTTCAGCAGTGGAAGGACTGCAGCCACCATTTAATCGGACTGCTACCAACACCCTGACCAACAGGGTGTCAGGTGGTATTCTGACTCTGTCAGTGGTTTCTTTTCTTGTACTATTGCATTTGTATTTTTAATTTTCTTAGTAAGGAACTGTTATTCCTATTCCCATATCTTTGCCTAAGAGCCCCTTAATTTCAAAATTCGGAGGGAGGGGGTTTACATTTTTCATTTCAAGGGAGGCTCCTGACTTCCTTAGCAGACACCTGTCTTTTCAAACCAAGACAATGATCTCCACAGATCCCTTTCAACCCCAAATATTCTGTGATTCATCATGGCTGAAGGGAATGACTGCATGCTTTTGAAAGGGTGACTTGGGCTTAGTTTGAAGAAAAAGAATTGTTTGCAAGTTTGTGATGAGATTTTGTTTCCATAAGTCCATCAGCTGTCCTCAAATTACCCACTACAAAAGTGTCATGACTCTACTTCCTTGACATGATGCCTTTCTTTCCATTAATGAACTTGAAGTGTAAAAGGCTAGCTTCTTAGTCTGTGCTTTTAATGCTCTTCTTAAATTCAGAGTTCACCCTGCACATCCCTGAGCAGCTCTACTGGGGACCTTGCCTTGTGGTAAAGAACACATTTTCTGAGGCCATCTTACTGTGTGTTGTGGGTGTAAATACTGAGATATGTGTCACTAGGCAGCCCTTACTGGCATAATTTCATTTGCATTAGCAGGATTGACTGAACATTTAATACTGCAAAACACAAACACAAATAAGACTTAATGCAAGTGAACTAAAGTAATTAATGAAGCTGAGTGGATGTTACAGTAGAATATTAGGTAAATATATTTTAGATTAGAAATTTTTTCTTTGGGTTTGTTTTGTTTGCTGGGTTTTTTATTTTTGTTTCTTTGGTTTGGTTTGGTTTGGGGGGTTTTTTGCTGTGTTTGTTTGTTTATTTGTTTGGGGGTTTTTTTATGTCCTTTTTTTGTAGGTTTGTTTTTTTAAATTTGTAACTATACAATCAATTTAGCTCATACGGGAAAAGCTTGTAACTTAAGAAAATAGATAAGGTACCTGAGAGGTAGTTCATATTGTATATCTAAGGAAATAAATCTGTCCTGACAACCATCAGCAGTTCTTCAGCTGTGGTAAAGACAAAGATATTTAAAAGTTCTCTCCCCATTTATTAAAACTATTGATTGATATTACTGTCATAATTCTGGGATTTTAGTGGTAAAACTTCATTATGATCCAGTTGTGCTGGGAGAGTTTTGTCCAAGGATTGATCCAACACTGTTAGTTTCCCCCTTTAAGGCAGGACCCAGCTTAGGTTTTGCTCTGTTGGGAAAGAGGAACGAAAAAAGGGAGGAGATGTTGGTTGGGAAAAGGTGGCATTGGTAACTAGACCACTGCCTTGATGGAGAAGGTAGGGAGTGATGGAAGGAGTGAGAGCCCATAGCCAGAGAGTATGGTGTTGCCTCCACTCTGGCTGCTGCTATTCTTGAACCACAGAATAGATGAAAAGATTTCTGAGATCAAGTCCAGTCACTAACGCACCATCACCATATTCCCCTCTAAACCATGTCCCTATGTGACACATCTACACATCTGTTAAAAAGCCCCCAGGGAAAGTAAGCTTTTTAGACCTTCCCCTAAAATCTGTCTCAAATGAATAATAGCATATTCTACACTGTGCACTTATATCCTTGGTATTACCAAAATATAAATGTTTTGCTTTGAGATTTTCTATCCAAAGTCCATGACATCTGTGAATTGAACAAGCTTATATGAGGAAGAAAGAAAAAACCAAATATCTAATATGACACAACCAGGAGTTATTCAGCTGCAAGATATTAACCCCATTTTTGACACCATTCTTTAGAAATACATTGAACAAACTCTGGAGGTATATAAAGTAGAAAATAGTATTAGCTTCTTACATTTTGAAACCCTTATTTTTTCACCTTTTGCAAGTATTTTTTCATCTGCTGTGAATATTGTTAAAGAAAGTCAGCTATCTTTTCTTCTTCAGCTGACATCAAACCTACCAGAGCCTTTCCTCCTATTTATAGCCTTTTTAAACTTAAAGATGTAGAAGTAATGCTTGGAAATACTAGTGTTTCAACATCTAGAGCAGAAAACTATCTCACTTAAAATAACAAAATACAAAAGCGAAAAAATAATTCTTCCAGATCGGAAGATCGTAAATTTTTCAACTCCTAAGTCACTGCTATGGTGCATAACCATTTTTCTGGCCTTTAAAATTAATTTTAAAAAATTAAATTCAGAACAGGACAAAATAATTTGTGCAGAAAAGAGAAGTGAAAACAATGCTAACACCATGGTATCACATGCTGCCCTGGTAGTTTGACAGGGATTCTAGTGGTAAAATACTGAAGTACCCAAAAAAAATTTGGCCAAGCAGTCTTCTGATTTTCAAAGTGCCAGATTTCATCTTCCAGTTTTCTTCTACAGCCATTGAAGGAACTGCAGATCTCTTACAAACCTACTTGCTCATACACCTTTTTGTTGTGCAACACCTCCATATTATGTTCCTCTGTTATTGACCCCTTGCCAGTTGTAGATCATAAAGGTGGTGCTGACAAGGGTTGGTCAAGACTGATCTTGACATCTCCCTACGTACAGCCAGCGCAGGTCTTCCCCTCCTCTGTCCAGCAGCTGCCAGAGCCATGAGTGGCCATCAGCACAGCAGATTTTGTGGGGCACAGCAGCTGAAGTCTGTCCTTGCCATGGGTAACCTGCCTGTGGTGGTCAAAGGGATTGTGCTCGTAGTGACTGTGCTTAGGATAAACTCTAGAGAGTTTTGTACATCCATTTGTCTTGATTTACTCTGCACCGGTGTCTTCATTGCAAGTTCTTCTAATATCACGCTTCAAAATTGTGCCGTATTGACATTGGTTAAAAATGCCACTGCTTCATGTATTTAATTTGATGTTCTTTTGAATCTCACTGCGCCTTCATTACATAGGGAGTTTTTGAAATGCAGCACTTGTCTTCACTGTTTGGAACCTCCCATCAGACACACAATCTCTGGTTTAAGTGGGTTTATTAGCACTGGCAGAGACTTCACCTTTAAAAGAGATAAAAATTATCAGTAGGTAAATTAATTTTCATCACTTCTGTACTTAATTATTAATAGTAAGACCCATTGGCTTGGCAGAGTTTGCAAGACCATCTGTCTATTTGTGTGTGTCTTCAGCTAAATGCTTTTCTGTGCTAAGAAATCAGGCGTGGTGAACTGATCCAGCTCTGCCGATATGTGCTGTAGATTTTGTTTGAATGCTGAATAGGATGTCAGTTGTGGATAGAGGGGATGTTCACCTGCACTTATGCCATGATTGGTTGAGAATAAGGGTGATGTTTAACCTGTCCTTAGAAATCATTCACTGGCTGTGTACTTGTTTTGTCTTCCTGTTGGCCAGCTTGGCCCTTCTGAACAGAGGTTCAAAGGCTCAAGTTCTGAAGAGTTAGAAAGAAAAGAGATTTCTCTAACTCATTTTGGTTTCATTGTGGGTGTATCTTTTAACTATTGCTATTATTTCTTTTAATAGTAGGTTTTAAAGAGCATGTACCTACATGTAGATTTATGACATTACAAATCCCAGTTACAGACCTAAGTTGACTGAATGTATCAACAAAATGTTGTAGAACCATTTCTGAAAAATTCAGTGTAGTAATTACAGGTAGAACACCTACTCTGAAGAAGAATTAGTGCTACAAGTAATTCAGGAAGCAGTAACTCTGACGGTCTTGAACACTTCACAGGATATTCTAAGTTGGAAGCAGCCCACCTGACTCATTGAGTCCAACTCCTGGATCTGCTCAGAATGCCACAAAAATCATACCATGTGCCTCAGAGCATTGTCCAAATGCTCCTTGAGCTCTGCCAGGCTGGTGCTGCCACCACTACCCTGGGGAGCCTGTTCAAGTGCTCAACCAGTCTCTGGGTGAAGAACTTTCTCAAAACATGCTTCAAATCAGTCCAAAGGAGAAAGCTATTTTTCTGTGTTTATGTGCACACCAGTTGAAGATTAAAAATCAGAACGGAAAATACTACCAAAGTGCTAGTATTTTCTAATTAACCTTTAAGAATTAGAAACTACAGATGCTATAAAATTCTCAAAAGGTGACATTTCTAGACTTATATAGGAGGGGACCATCTTAGGGAACATTAGCTTCTCTGAAAAAATGCCCATGATGTTTTAAAGTCAAGTTTTTTAAGGGTTTAGTACATCAGAAATAATCTTTAAAATGGGAACTTCTTTTGTACCACAGGTATGTATTGCTGTACATATTCCTCAACCTTTCCTGAGGAAGAGCAAACCTTTGCAAGCCTTTTTACCTTGACTGCTTGTGGATTAGCTTTTTGTAATTTTAAACTATTCCAGCTTGGTATTTGGGTTTGTTTTTAAGAGCTGGACCTCTTCTATTATGTACAAGAGACTCACTTTTTTGTTTTGTAAAATACATTTATGTATGGAAAGCTGCATCTTGGAGTTTCCTTCCATGTTTAAGACCTTTCTTACTGGAAGTTGGTATGATAGTAAATTTATATCAAATAATGATTCTTCATGTGTTACTGTATTCAGTAATATTTTTGACCTTACAACCCTCTAGTTGCTGCACAGCAGTGGTATAAACAGGAGTAATCCCCGGAGGCTTGTATTTTCAGAATATGCTGTCTTTTGTAGGAAAGTTTGCATTTGAGATGTCAAAAGTTACTAATGGTTTTTCAGAAATCCTCTGACCATTCCTCTTAAGAAACATTGTCAAATTTTCTTTTTGTACACCTCACAGCTTTATATTTCTCCTAGATTCTACTGAAAGGTTGTTTCTGGATGTGAGTGCTCTGGGCTCACTTTGCATCAATTATTCCAGCACCCAATGAGTGAGTGGCAGGCAGCTGGAAGGACAGCTGCAAAGTGTAGCTGACTGAGGCACAACAGAGGCAGCTTTTAGCAGAAGGAACCCCAAATCTGACCTGCCTCACTGAAATACTGAGATGAAGTGTTTTACAAAGGGAAAGATTGAAGGGAAAACTGACAAATAGAGAATTCTTATTCAAATTATTACTACTGATTTCACAGAGTAGAGTTAGATTATTAAAAAAATCCAAAACAACAGAAAACCAAATAAAGGAAAAACCCGATAACCACTAATAATACCAATAAAAAATCACCATCACAGAACCAAGCTAAACCAACCAAACCCACCCAAAACAAACAAAAACCCCAACCCAAATCAACCAAAAAAATCCCCCAAAACAACAAAAAACAAAAAAACAAAGCTAAACAAGAGATAGAGCTATGACATAGGATAAATAATCTTACACCAATGGGTTACTTTCTTAATTTAAACAAAGTTATTTTTTACTTTGGAGATTTTAAATGTGTAGCTATTAAAAACTGAACGGCACAAAGGAGGTATGTTTTCAGTTGGAAAGTTGTTATTTAATTAGAAAAAAATCCCACATGTATCATTTTAAATACAAGAGCATTCTTTTCCAAGGCTCCTTTCCTGACTACCCTTTGCTTTAGCATTACTGGCACCCTGGATGATCACACCTGCTGCTCCCTCCAATTCTGTGTTGGTTTCTATGTTATGAAAGCTTACTTTCTTATTCCCAGTTTCCTCAGTCCTAAAGACTTGTGTATTATAGACAATTATATTTTCCTTATGTAAAACTTATGTAAGACAAACAAAGGATTATATGGAATTTATAGTCTTGCTGGAACCTGGAAAGTTATAGGGGGAGTAAGCTGTTAACTGGGTGTTTGATGCAGTACTTTAGTCTACAACACTGGGTAATACAGAGGGATTATGGCTGCTTATTCTTGAGGCTAAATACATCTTTTTTTCTTTAATGCTAATGCAAAGACAAAGTCCCTGGGCTCAAAGGCTACCATCAGAAAAAAGCATGCAGATTTGACATGTAATATCCATTTGCTGTTACCCCTATGCACTCTTGTTTGAAGATACTTTTCACATTCCCAAAACAGGAATGAATCACAGCCATTTGATTTTGTATACTGGTTACTAAATAATTTATTCCCACTTAGCCATTCATCCCCAGCCTCAAACTCTCCATTCCAGACATTGTAGTGGGGCATATCATTTTTATAACTGATGTCTATACCATATGTCCAGGGAGTCAGCTGAAGGTGGTTGGATTTTTATTGGAAATGAAATAAAATTACACAGCTACACTATTTATAAAGGCTCCTAAAAGTTGGGTCTCAGCAGAGGCTGTTCAGAAGAAGTATAGACCTACAGAGATATTTAAATAGTAATCAGAGATTGATGGCTGTTGAGATTGTGAACAAAGAAAAAGCTTTATTGCTTCTGGTTTTGTGTTTTGCCAGATATATAGATGCCTTTTCACAGAGATATTTCTCTAGATACTTGACTTCTCTAAATTTAAAGAAAAAATAGAGAAAGTAAGAAATCTTACAGTCTTGAAGAACTGAAATAAACACTTGAAATTAGAAAGGGAAATTACTTAATGTCAGCATTCAGGATTAGTAAATTATGCCAATGTTATGGTACTCAGTTAAAGCTGAACTGCTTTCATCACTGCTTAAATCCCAAATTGGAAATGCTCTAAATTAGCAAATGGAACGTCACACCAAAGTAGGTCCTATCTTGATTCTTGTTCTTCAATTCTTTCTGGTCAGTCAGGTCATCATTTTGATTCCTACTCTGGTCTTTTTTATTAGTGGAAAATAAAAGGTTTTGTACCATCATATTCACTTCAACTGCATCAGATTATGAAATGTACAATATTTGTTTGTGATGCCATGTCAGTTTCAAAGATATTTTTTTAGTTATTTAGAATAGCTGTTTTATTCCACCTTTGAATTACTTTCTTTATAACAACAACAAAAAAATTTCAACAAATTATTAGTTACTTGAAAGAAAAAAACATGTGGGTTAAAAATAAACAAATGTTTTTCTTTTGTTCTGTGGGAGTACTGTTTTGTTCAGAAACTTACATTTCCATTTCAGTTAAGAAACTTATTTGTAGAAACAGGCTGCTGATGTTTAGCTGGATGGCTAAACCAATGGTTTATCATTGAGAAAATTATGAAATTTTCTGAGATGTTTGGCTCTCCAATAATGACCACTGAGTGCTTAGGACTCTGACAATGAATGTGTCATATTTAAGTTACTAAACAGCATGTTTTAATAAGGAATCAGTGTTTGATAATGGGTGATAAAGCTTACTGTGGTGTCCTGTGACTGAAGCATTTGGCAAATATCGGCTTTGCTGTATGTATGCTTTCAGAGGAACACTGCAAGATGACTTATTTGAGCAGGCAGGCCTGTTAATATAAGCACAAACTCATGCTATATACTCAAGTATCTGTGTACCTTGGCAGTTCTTTACTAAAAATGTTAGCAAAATATTGGGGTTTGTATCATTGCTTGAGTAGCGCGAGAGGGAACATCTAACGCTGCAACTTGGCACAGCAGTGCAGTCTGCAGGTCTTGCTCTCTGGCAACATCACTGAGGCTGCTTGTGTAAGTGAGCTTCTTCCTTCCAGCACCACCAGAAGACATTTACCCATGTCCAGAGGAACAGCCCAGGGCCTGTGTATTGTCTAAATCCCATTTCACTCTTGCAGAATGGATGTATCAGTAGCAATGTTATGTGGAATGATACTCTTTAACTTGCTGCCAGACTTTGTATCAGGCTAAACAAAATTGACTTCATCTGAGTGCATAATTACATTGAATAGTGTTATCTAAGCCTGCCTGGGACTGAGCCAGGTGGCAAAACTACTGCAGAGGCTAAAATCCAGACTGCTCTTCTCCCATTTATGTAAATTGTGTAGAGCTGGTGTGTTTGAAAGATGAAAGCTATTTATCCCAAAGGGAAACAAAGAAAATGTTAATATTTAGTTTGAGCACTACGCCTTCCTATGTAGATCATAGTATTTTGTGCATAAAGTGTACTTTGGCAACGGTCTACAGCAAGCTTTGAGACATTTTATAGTGAGTGGTACTGCCATGCTGACATGTACTGTACTATGCAGTGCCCATGTCTTCCTGATTATTCTTTTGCATATAAGAAGTGTCTACTAAAAAAAAAATTGCAACTAAGACACAAGTCACATATTTGAAATCATGTTTCTTCTCAATAGCTCCTCTTCAGCAGCTTTTCAGTTGCATGAACCTCTGGTTTCCTTTTGAATAAAATGTGAAATATTCCTGCCACAGTCCACAGCATGTACCTGGTCTAAATTAATGTAGGCAACATGCATTCAGTTGAACATTTTTTTTATTTGTTCATATGCTCTCTGTGCTGCTATACAAAAATCTTTACACTTTTGCATAATGCAAATGAAAAGAATTTACTTGCATGAAGGGTTTGTTTAAAAAGCTAAGTATGAATTATACTGTGACCAACTCAATAATCCATCCATATTATTGATAGATTTCTATTAAATGCATCATGACCACAGTTCTGGGCTCTATCATGCTTTGAAGAATGAAGACACACAGCAAAAAATCCCCTTCAATGGGATTTAAAACATTTGCTTTTGTATAACAGGTATGAAATTCCAAATATCTTTCATGTGATTTTTTTTGATGGAGGCCTAAAGAAAGCAAGTTGTGTCTATTCTGTAGATGTGGCCAGTAGTAATATTTTTTAAAACCCCATAACATTACATATTTTGGTTTTCATTTGTATAGGAGATTCAAAAAATTATTTCTCAAGAAACTTGCTATCCTATTTTATAGAAAAAGAATGGAATAGTTAACTTAAATCCCCCCTCTAGGGATTTTCAGAAGAAACTCCTACAAGGATGTAACCTACTTCCCAGTAGTATCCACATAAATTGAGGCCAGAGAGGTTTCTTTCCCAGAAAGTATTATGGTTGTGTAATTCCTTCAGTTTCCATGAGAGGGTAAAAGCTCCACACTGGTCTCTCTGGGTTTCTGTCTTTGATCACACAAACAAGGAATGAACTCTTATCAAACTACTCTTACGAAAAAATAGATCTTCTGTATCTGGGGCTTTTTTCATGTTCCTGGAAAAATGTTCCCCTTCTCTTTTTTGTACAGCTTCTTGATATGGCCTGCATTTCATCTGTGCATTACAGTATTAGAGAATATTTTAAATTGTATTCTCATCAGTGCAAAAATCTAAAGTTCTGTGTCTAGCTGGTCCAAAATTGGCAGTGTAATAGTATACCAGACGTTAGGAAACCTCAGGTGATTTTCAGTTGTGAATGACTACTTATGTTGTGTATCTATTTTTGCAAACTAAGTTAGGGAGCAAGTTTGGATCCTAAGGAACTAAGATGCCCCTTGGGACCTGTGGTCAAATACCAGATAGTTCAGTTATTGCCAAATTGATCTTATGGTAATTAAAATGATCAAGATGAGCCTTCGCAGTAAGTGTCTGATAAATAACTGTACAGAATATACAGTACTGTACCAAAAAAGTACACACCACTGCATCTTAAAACCAAATCCGAAACACGTGGTGACTCTGAAAATCACAGTTAATACATATAGATATGAATATACAATATAGATAATACATGCAGTAAATCTCCAAACTGTCTAACCATGAGTGTATTTCTTTGTTATTGAATAACTTTTTCACATAAAAAGAATCCTCCATATCCAACTCATCTATAAGCATCAATGTTTTTACTTCATTACTGTTGCACTACAAAAGCTGTTAGCAGGAAGCAGATAAGTATGGAAATGGATCAGGTAAGAAGAATTCTCATTGCTTTTAAAGACAACATGTACAACTTATAGAATGAAATTATTTTATTTATAGCTTTATTTGCTTGCTTTACTTGAATCATGCTCTATTCTTCTTTATTTCAAGGATGACCTGCAAGAAAAAAGGTAATTGATGTACATAATTTTAAGCTACTTTGTAATTTTTACAGGAAAAACAAATATTCTTGATAATACAGCTGTTGGGCTATTACCTGTTTGGACAGATATTCAGATTCTCCCAGGCTGGAAGATACACATCTTCAGGAATGCTTGAAATTATGACAATAATAAAACAAAACTTGAACCATTTCTAGGGTAAAGGCCAAATTAAACTATTCCGTTCTACCTGATAAAAATGCCAGGAAGTAAGAAAGATTCAATTAAAAAAAAAGAAAAGAGACATTTCATTGTTGTATTGTGGTATAAAACCTTCCTTGAAAACTAATTGAAATGTCATTCTGGGAAGTCTTCTAAAATTTAGAGGCCTTTATTGAAATCAGTGGGGCCAGATGCAAGTGCAAGACACGAGATGTGGGCACAAATGAAAAATTCCTTTCAGATCACTTGAACATCTAAATGTTTAGTTGTGAAAAAAAAGAGATGCATAACAAGTTCTTTCCAGAAGGACAAACAAGAAAATAAAAATGAATTTATTAATATACAGTTATTATTTGTGGTACAGACTCTTTAATAAATGATGTGTAATAATTTTAACCTTTTGGGGGTTGCTTCTGACCTCACATTCACAAATGCACCACTAAAGAAAGGGCAAATTACCCCCATTCTTCCAAACCAGGGGTTTTTATCCCAAGTGCAGAGGACTTTTCAGTTGGCTCATTGACTTTGAGTGGAATTATTTACAAACATAAATATAATACGTTGTTTAATTATGCCAAATTGAGCACAAGCCAAAAGCACTCACAGAACAGAACTACAAAGGACATGCTTCATCAAAGCAAGAATATATAGAGGAAAGTTTTCAGAATTTTTGTGTCAGGATTCATGTCACTGAGAAAAATGGGAAGATGTCAGTGTCCTTCATACAAAGATAATGAAAAGATTATTCCAGTGAATATAGAGCATTGTTTGGCTGTATTATTAAAGACCTTGGCTTATTTGAAAAATGATCTCTAATGTTTCATTTTCTTATGATCTATACACTGAATAGAAATCTCTTCATGGACTAGTACTCTTAATGAAGGTCCTAAATATATGGTAGTGGAATACATTAAAGAAGATTATTGTAATAATGGGGCATGAAAAAAGGAACAAGAACTTTTTAAAACCTGAATTGGTACATGGCTTCTTGGTGGAAAAAGCACTGTTAGGTAAGTGATCTGCCACCTCTGCAATATATAAAAGGAAAATAAAAGGAGTAAAGCTTCAGTATTTCTTCATCCTGCAAATCTGTGTGGTTAAGTCCTCTAAGACCTGATCCTCTGAGACTTCACTTTTTTTGGTGAAAATTGAGTCAGTTCTCTTTTCCTTAAGAGAGTTCCCGTGTACTGGGTAAAGTCAAAAATTTGAAGCCTGGGGGTGTTGACGCCTATGTCACTAAACCCTAATTTGTCTTGGTAGTGGTCTGGTAGGGCCAGGAGCATAGGGGTTAACTGTTTTCTAAAGGACATCTACAGAACTACTGGAGTAGCATTATCCCCATTTTAAAAAAACCCAATAGACAAGCAACAACCCCCAACCAAAAAACCCTCAAAATCTAACACAAACAAAAAACCCTCACAAAGAAAGGTACAATAACATCCTAGCTGGGTACTTTTCCAGAACTTTGTATTGGTGCAGAGTGACTCAGAGTCTAGTTCTCCACACTTCTGAATACCATGACTGCCACGTGACATGTGACCACATTTATAGAGGGAAAATTACTTTTTGCCAAATCTTCGTTATATTTGAGGGGAAAGGAAATATTTCCTGTTTACAAGTGGAACTATTCTTACAGCTGGTTTTTCATGTTCATCAACTTGCCAATAAACTTTTTCATCAGCTTGCAGGGTAAATTAATACTTTTCTTGCTTTCTGGCTTTCACACACTTGCAGCCCAGCAGTGCTGTGCAATGGATGGATTGCCAGGACTCTGATGGAACCATGCTTGGAGGAAGAGGTTTAAGCTCCCTTCCCCCAGCTGTTTTCATCCTGCAAGAAAAGTTCTTAAAATCTAGTTTTGTGGTGGCTAAGTGAGAAACTTTGCTTTCCAAGGTCCATAAAACCATTAGCCTGGAAAGTAGTTATTAAATAACAAAAATCGTGACACAGGATTAAATTAATGTTCTGTTTTCTGTAATTTACTACAAATTAGGTGTAATCATATCCCTCCAGGGTTCACTTGTAAAGAAGATTAAATCTTACCTGACTGTTGGGCCAGCAACAGGTACAGCCAGGCTGAGATAAGAGAGAAAATTTTAAGAAATGGCTTTGTAATTTTCTTTCCAGTTTTGCAATTTTATTTATACTTTATTTAATCCACTTACTTTAATTTGAAATTGATTGCTAAATCAGACACTTTCTGCAGAACATAATGTGGTAAAAAACCAAGGAATCATGTCTCTTTTTTAGAGTGGATGGAGCAGTGCACTGGTCTGTCAAGCCTTTGTGGAGGTAAACTGAGAGGGCCCATGTTTCATTCCATGCAGTAGCTGCACACACAGTCTGTAATGTGAAACCCGAGACACTGAGCTGTGTGCTAGGATGAGATGCTGCTCAATGGAGTTCACCTCTGGGCCTCTAGCTTGGGGTGTGCATAACCCAGTCACTGATTTCTGGGGATTTTTTTAAAGCTTATTATTAATTTAAAAGGATTTATCTTCCAAATGAGGTTTTCTGAGTCCATTTTTCAAGGATAGAATTTCTTTAACTCTATTTTGCATTTAGCTACCTGAGAAATGTGGGTAAGGAGAGGGGATGAACTCTGTGCTGAACAAACACGGGAGTTGTTTCCATGGTGAAGACCAGGCACTGCTAGCTAAAAGGCTGCTGAGATCAGTAGACAGCTGAAGTGGTCAGCACTCCGGAAGATGATTTGCACTACAGAAAATAATTGGGATCTTAATTTTTCTGAAGAAGTTAAGGAGCCTTATTATAATATCTTAAGTGATAAAAATACATAGAATTGTCGAACAAACCTCTGCTTTTCCATGGATCTCTATGTGTTTGCTTTTAAAATAAATTATTACTGTACCTTTCAGTGAACATCTTCAGGAGAAAAGCAATTATATTCCAAATTTTTTATCAAAGTTCATGTATAAATTAGAAAAAAAAGGTAATTTCCTTGAAACTTCTTTTGTGAGTGCTGAATATGGTCTAGTTGCTCCTGTCATCATGATACTCAATGAACATTTCAAGGAATAGAAAACATGTCTTTGGTGGAGAAATACACAGAAAGACTCTGTAAGAGTCTCAGTATGCAAGTTTTCCTCAAAAGAGCATGGATACGCGTCAGTATACAGAAATAAACTGCATGAAATGACAAGGAAAATCTCTGTTTGGGTGCAGTCTAATGACATTTCACAGTGATGCCATTGCTTAGTACAGACATTGCACTGCCTATTCAGAAGTGTTTAGCTGTTCTCTTATTTTTCTAACTTTTATCTTTTCTTCATTCCTCTAGGACTGCTCATGTCCTCTGACACCTCATGGATCAGACTGTTAGATTATGAACTTTGTTTAGGAGACTACGTGCCATTGTACATGTGCATGGTATTTAACACACTAGGAGTTAAGCCCACACACTGTCATGAAGAGCTGAAAATTTCTCACATGATTTCAGCAGTACAAATATGTAATACACTTGGCTTTGTTTTCAAGAATTAAGAATCACTGTGCATAAATGTGCAAATGTTTCATGTACATCTCGCATGCTTCAATTTGCACTGTGGTTTGGAAAGAGTCTGATTGATCAGAAACAGCTTATAAGGGTGGGTAGTTCTCTGTACCTGCTCAGCGTATATATGCCTATAGACTGTAACTTCTGAAATTAGGTAAGATCAATTTCTCTGGGTTACAGTTTGTATAGAGTGTTTCTTCTAAGTTTTGTTTCAAATTGCACTTAAGATTCTTACAGTTGACCTTTAAATTCATGGAAATGCTAATGGACAGTTATTAGGACCATTAGTTATTAGTGTGGGTGTTGCCACACTTATATTGATGCCAAGATTGCATTAAATCCCCCATGCTCAGGCATTACAATCCTGAAATAGTTGATGCTAAATCTCTCAGTTGTCAGCAGCAGTCCTGTCTAACCAAAAAGAACACCTGGAATGATGGCTAATACCTTGAAAGGGCACAGTGTGTGAATAGAAACAAACCCACATTAAAAAACACTGCTGATCTTGTGACAAGTCATGCTGGAGGTTCTGATGTCCTCTAAACTGTTTTCTTGGTACATGATCACTATTCATTTTTATCTGGTATGGCATGAGCAGTGAGTATATGGTATATATTTGTAAATATATACACAGCATAGAAGAAGGAGGTGTAATCTCTACTTCACCATCCAGTCCTATGGCTCTTTTTTTTTTTTTTCCAGGGCATTAAAATAGTAAGTTCAATAGTACATCAAAAAGCCTGGTTTTTTTTGCAAAAATGCTGGGGATAAGGGATAGCTGAAGTTGCTCTTGTTGTGGACTGGTAGTTTTTTAAGGGTTTTTTTGACAGTCAAACTATCTTGTGATGTCTATTCTAGCTCTGTTTATTTTAAGGTGGAAGGAAGGGTAAAAGCTATCAGAAGACTGATAGTAGTTTATCACTATTCTGGTCTCCTTGTCTTCCAAGAGGAATTTAAAAAAATATTACTGTTATTTATCGTGTATTATAAATTATTCTACTACACAAATTTCTGTTAAATTGAGATATCTGGACTTGATCTAGCTAGTGTTCAGCTGGTGTACACCAGAGAAAACAATTTACATGTTTTTGTGTTCAGCATAAATATGGTTTAGGATTTTAAAATGAGAATAAAGATTTGAGAGCAAGCTTTAGGGAGCTGCTGGGAATTCTTCACAAATCTCTTTCTGTATATAGATAACAAAATTATTATTGATTTGAAGTGTTTGGGCTTTTTTATACTGTTGTCAGAGAAGTATCGGAGTGAAGGGAAGGCTCTGGGCACACTTGAATCTCACTGCTAAGAGCTATGCCTTTACTTCTTAGTAGAGATCCCAGAGCAATGGAAAATGATGGAGAGAGCCTGGAGGACAGTGTTCTGATGGTCAGGAGTCCTGGGCTCTTCCTGCTCCTCCTCTTTGTATTGCCTTCAGCTGAAATCCAGTCTCTCTCTCTCACTGAGGTCCCTGAGCACTCTGGTACTGTTTGCCTTCCCAAGCTGGCAGCTGTGATCTCCTGGGAAAGGAGCAGTTCTCTTAATAGAAAACATTTTACATGCTTGGCTTTCCACATTAGGAAAAGAGATGTATGTGTGGAATCTTTCTTGATCAGATCCTAATGTCTCATTAATTTTGTTTCACTCCAAAACATGGCCAGCATTTGCTTTGTGTTGATCATCAGGAAATGAGTTGAAATACAAGTCCTAATGAAAGCAACAGTCATTATTTTAAGTGAACTTTTGTGTTTGATTTATAAACATCAGTGGAAGTCAGATAATGAAGTGATCAATCATTTTTCAAATGAAAATACTATCTTGTAAAAATGTCTAATCAGTGAAATCAGAGCACTAGGGACTTCTTTTGCCAATAAAACCACAAGCCAAAAAAAATATGACAGCCTTACTGATGGTAAAAATGCACCACAACCACCCAAACCCATCTACCTCTCTTTTAGTTACTCTTTTGATATTAAATTTATAATTAGAATCCTTGACTACCAAGGCAAGAAATAGCTATAAACAATTCCTGAATTGAGTAACAATAATTTTGTATAGATTTCTAAATGTTTTACTAAGGGCTTTTTTTCTTGTTTTATAAGCCTTGGAATTTGTCTTTTTATTGGGAGAAAAACGGCAAAGGAAAAAATTACAAATAGATTTTTTTCATAAATAAGCTTGTCACAATTGAACAAATACAGGAACTGAAACAGGAGGTGTGGCATGTGGCAAATTGAAAGCTGATTAACCTACTGTTAACAATGACCTCATGTGAGCGGCACACGATCTTTCCAGGACTGATGTTATTCAAATAATATGGGAAACACTTGCTATGAAATAGTGATGTATGCTTTAAAAAAAACAAAACAAAAACAAAACAAAAAAACAGAAAACCAGAAAGGTTATTCTGAATCTTTGCTGAACCACAGAATGAAATAGTTACATAATTTGTAGGAATCATGTAGTGTGCTAACAGATGTTATAAAGGAAGGAAAGATAGGAAAGAAAATGTGCAGGTTTTTCAAGTGAGACCGTAGGCACATGCACTTGTGTCTGAGTGGAAAGCTGCCCATTGAATTTCTTCATTTGTGACAATGCCCACATAGAGCCGTGTTTATCATTGTAGATGTTTCATAGTTCAGATGCAGATATTTTAACAATCTGCTGTAGATATTACTGGATTTAGTTATGGTTTTCCATATCAGTGTGGAGGTAAAGGGAAACAAGAAAATGAATGACATCAATATTATAATAAAACTTTAGGTAAAGTGTTTTGTAGAATACCATACCATCCTCCACAAATTATTTTTTTCCTTCACTGTGGATAGTCTCTTTTGTTTGTTACTCTAGGATGGTTTTCAAGATTTAAGCCGTCCTTAGAACTTTGTTTTGATGAAAGTGTGTGCAAAGAATTCTCAGGTCTGTGCTGAAGTGTTTACATTGACAAAGCTCCTGCTGACACCTGAGAGTTTCATCTGCCTTAACATTTCAGGCTTTAGTTCAAGAAAATGAAGAAAAGACTGAAATACAGACAAAAGGAAATTCTGCATATTCAATAGCAGAGAACTAGATTGGACCTGGCTTCCCACAAACAAGACAGAGGAAATGAATGCCAAGACCATCTGGTCTTATCATCCACATCCAAAGGTTGTGCAGGAGTGTTTCATGATGAAAAAGCTGAGCTCTCAGATATGGTAGCCCATCCTTTCACATCATGTTTTAGCACAATTATAGGAGTACTAGTGCTACAGTGTGTCACATCTTCTGGAAATTTCTTTGAATTCTGTACATCATATGTTTTTTTCCCAGTTGCAAAATTATAAAACGGAAATATCTTGAACTTCTGTCGTTCATGATTACATAAAAATTGCATACGTATATCATACTATATATGTGAGGTTTTCAGGAAAGAATCACTGCTGTCCAGCCAGCAGCAGCAGCAGAACAGGTGGACAAAGCAGCCAATGTGTCCCTCTGCAGAGACAGCATAATGTTTCAGGACTCCCATCTCAGTGGGTCTGGCAGTGCATAGCAAGGAGGGAAATGCTGGGAAATGGCATTTTTGGGATTATCTATTGTCTGTGTTGCATGGATCCTGGAACCATCCTCTACTCTGTGATAAACAGACATGCAGGCACATTTGGGAAGTACGGACAAGTCTTCTGACCTTAACATGGGACTAGGTAGACTACAGTTATGTGGAACATACCTCCATTAAAAAAATTGAAAGTAGCCTAAATCTTACAGAAAGTAGGTAACTGCAGAGTATCTTCTGTGTAAAATTAACAGGGGTGAAGAAATCTCAAACAGATTTGGATTGCACTTGCCCTTTTCCTTGCATTGGAGAACTTAGCATGCTATTTGAATGAAGGGGTGAATACAGGAGCTGGAATGTTATGACTGGTGGAAAACTTCCCTTGCAATATTATCTGAAGATGCATGGAGTTTTAAATTAACTTCGATGAAAATCCATTGCTTAATCCATAGCTTAATCTCCTTACTGAGAATATTTTCCTCCTCATTTGTCATAAAATATAAATCTAGAAAAGATTGTACTCATGTGTTTTTATTTTCCATATTGATAGTATATAGATCTTCGCAAAAGTTCCTATTTAATCTGGAGTGATACCTTCAGAAAACTGGTGATGAGAGATTTTGTTGTTGACAGATTTCACTGCAACATTTGGGTAGGTTCTTTGTAATCTCCATCAGTTGAAATGAAGGTACTTCATGTCATCAGAATGTCCCTGGGGAGCAACAAGACCTCAAGCATGCTGGACCCACAGGAGGTTTGAACATGGGGAAGTCAGGCAGCTGCGTTCAATTCCAGATGTTCCATGCATCATCCTCATGCTCAGCCTCAGGTGTGTGGAGGGTCACAGCAGCCCATGGTGGAGATGGAAATGCACACACCCCACCTAAAAGGGAGAGAACAAAGCCACAGAAATCATGAAGACAAAGTAAGCCCCAAATATTTGGACACTGATACTACTGCTCCCAGTGTATGGAGAAATCCAGCAGATCTTCAGGGTTTTGCGCGGTGCTGATGTGTAGGGCACCTGCCATCAGCAAATGTAAAGGCAATACATTGACCAGGTCTTCCACAACCGGCAGCTTCAGCTGCTGCTCACCAAGCCCGATCTTTGCCAGGGCGTATAGTTATAGCTGAACCAAAGAAAAGGATATGAGAATCATCATCTGGGAAGAGAAAACAACCACAACCACCATCGCTGCCAAAGACCTTGTGTTGCATCCCACAGCACGACCGACTGGGTGCCGTGGGAGGAGATGACAGTGTAGTCCCTAGCAGTGTAGTCCCTCCCCTCGTAGCTCTCTGCACCCATGTCAATCACTTCTGTTGTATCCACCCCGGTTTATGTCATCTTGTTCACTCCCCTTCTTCCCAAACCTTCCCTGAGTCCAAGTTATGTAAGCCCTCAATCATCCCTTGACCCATACCCAGTTCAGGAAAGTTCTTTGTTCTCCATTACCCCCTTGGCTCCCTAGCTGTGGTTTCCCCTCCCCTGCATCCCCGTTGGACACAGCCCTTTGTCCCTGCCTTTGCTCCTCCCTCGTTCCCGCATCCCATTGGCCCCTGGACCCTAGACTCCTCCTTCCTTGCCTCCCTAATAAAGCCTGGACCCTCCAATTCTCCTGGTTCTTAGCCGCTGGACCGCTTCTGTGTTCTTAATGAAGACACAGGAACTCTAAGCTGAGAACCCCTCTGGCTCTTTATTATCCACCAGCTTTTACACCATCATATCGCAGTGTGCTCAGGGCACAGCCATCCGGCCATTTCCCGGGGACACTCTTGGGAAGGCTGCAGGCTTCAGCCTCCCTGGCCGCTCCGGTCTGCGACAACCTTGTGCCAGTATTTAAAATAGTAAGTAGATAGCACTGGTTCCAGCTGGGACCAGAACCAGCGAATGCTTCCACCCACAGTCACCTAGTGGGTCTTTGCTATCCTGGACAATTGTCAGTCAGGTGAGGATGTGTCAGTCTTCATTGACCGTGAAACATGGTGATCCTCAGCCTTGCTTAATTGCCACATTAGCTTTGTTTTTTTCCTTCATAATGTTTCCTCTGCCCTGTTTATGTTGCATTGTACTATTTACTCCATGAAAGACTAAGGCTCTTTTTTTTTTTTTAGGGTTTTTTTAATGTTTCATATACTACCTGGCATTAGCTTTTATTATATTCTGTCACAGCTCAATAATTTTTTTTTTAAATAAAGCTAAGCCAAGGATGAATAGCTGTGCCATAGTGGTCACATTAGCTGAATCTCAGACTAGGGGTTACAGTAGCATGAAAATGGAATTATTAGTGTCTTGTATTCTTTTTATAAGTACCACACGTAAGGCTTCCAAAAACCTGAAAAAATTTATAACAAAGCACTTTTCCATGGCAGTTTAGTTGTACGACACAAGCATCGTAATGCACATGAAGTAATGTGTTAAAAAAACCCCTAGATCTTAAAATGAACAGTGCACAAGCAAATATGTCAGGTATCAAAATTTAATTAATGATTTAGAAGAAGAGATAAACCCTCTGTTCTGGATTCCATTGTAGTTTTGTTTTGCTTTATTGATGTGTACTTTTGTAAGGATTCAGCAGTTCACAACTCAGGTGAAATACAACATTAGTACTTGGGAACAGCATTTTTGAAAATTAGGATTTGAAATTTCAAACTAGAAAAATCAACACTACAATGAGAAAGGTGGAGTTCGAACGAAATCTCAGCTTTCTCTTTATACTTGATATGATCTCTTGGGGTTTTAGAAATTGCACACTGAGTCAGATTGTAGCTAGTATAATGAAACTGAGTTTCCATTAGTAATTTTTTTCATATTTGCATAATTAATTCTAGAGTTTTTCACTGGCCTTGTAGTATTTGTGAGCTCTTTTGTATATCAAGAATATTTACAGATAGAATAAATTTTTCTGCAGACAGTGGAAATTATTTTAAGCATGCACAATCAGCCAATTTAAATTATGAAGTAATTGTCTCATGGCCTTTATATCACATGGTATTGGTAGAATATATAGATGGCATGATATAATCATGATCATATGATATAAAAATATCTTACGATTTTAAAAAAATGTAAGTTTGCTGATAACTATTTTCATCTTTCATATGTTTCCAAACAAAGAAGGTACAGCCTCTGTCTTCAAAAGCAGTTTGGGAAGTGTCAGCCTTCAGCTAAATGTATGATTCTGTGGGGTGAGTGTACATTTTTGTCAGATGTATTGGTTGCACTTGGCATGTGATGCTGAAGGATACACTGCATGTCATAAAGATGGAAAGGAAAGAAATCTCTGTATTATCTTGAGTCTGAGGAGCAGCCCAATTAAAGACAGTGCAGGTACATGTCTCTGGAGAAAAAAATTGTGACTAATTCTGCAATTTGCTGAGTTCCAAAACCTGTGCAGCCATTATAATTTTCAGTAAAGTGAAAAATGGAGCAAAATTCAGAATTACTTCAGCTGGGCAAACGTTTCAATCATTACTGATTTTCTGCCTCAACTATAATCTGTTCAAAGCAGCGCACATCATGTTTCCTGGTTTTGCAGATGAGTGGAATACACCTCACTCAAAAGAGAGAGAAACAACATGTTTTATGTTTTATGAAGGTAAAATAATAATTTGGTAGAATTCAGTACATTTAATAGAATTTATGAAATTTTAACAGTCATTTGAAAAGATTTAATAAGCTTGATGGCATCTTATTAGTTACTGTATGGAAGAAACATAGAAAGAAAAACTGAGAATCAAGTTAGAATGGTTCTTTGAATTAGTAATATTTTAGTATTAATTCAGTATGCTCTCAGTCACTTTACTGAGGATCTCTCCACCTTGAGCAAAGGTATTTTAGTCTCCGGTAGGGAATCTTAACCTCAAGAGATATCCTTGTGCAAAGGGTGAGTCACCTGATGTGCAGTCCAGCTGCAATTCAGGGAGAGCTCAAACTGGGCCCATCCGGATGGTAATTTTTACAGAGTTGAGAGAAGATAGTTGTTCTCATGTTAGTTCTGGCGTTTCATTCTGTACTTTGGTTATCTTGCACTTTTGGGTTTCAAAACCACCTTTCAAAATATGTTTCAAGACACTTTCATTCCCCTGCATCCATGGAAAGATCCAGGGTCTTTCCAGCTTGTCAGGTCATGAGTCCTGTTGCTCCTTACCCAGCCTGAACCAAAGTACGTGGGTAGAAATTTGTGATCAACAGCAGGTGTGCTTTAATCATTGCCAAGGATAAAGGACGGAAATAAAGTAAGATGGTGCATGATACGGAATTTAACAGAACGTTAGCTTTAGCATAGCTTTTCCAGAAAGACAGATTAATAGAGATGCTGCAGTCTTGAGTGCAAAGGACTACATTTATGTTGTTCTCAGTCCAGCTCAGACTTAATATTCTTAATATTCTGTCACTGCAAACTGTGCTTGAATGCAGGGGCACCTTGTGTGATAAAACTTGGGATGTGCAACTAAATATTTGCCTTTGGTTTTCTCTGCAACCTTGTTCACAAGGTCAGTTATTATACTGACTCACAAAGTACCTTACTCTTAGTACTCATCTCTTAGCTCTGAGATGAGCAAGATACAAGATGGGAAATGGGGTGTAGCATCCCAGGGCGACCGTGATTGGGTGCCGTGGGAGGAGATAGTCTCCTTCTTCCCCCAGCAGTTGCTCTCCACCCCCAGTTATGTCATCCCTTCCCCACCTTCCCTTCTAGATCCTTCTTAGTCCCTGTCAGTCATCCCCAGTTCACTCCCCGCTTCTGGATTTTTCTTCCTAGTTCAACCCCTAATTGGTCCCCAGTTTATGTATTCCTCCCCCTGTACCCTGATAGGGTACAGGGCCCTTTGTTCCACCCTGGACCCTCCTCTTTCCTAGAACCCCATTGGACGCTCTCCCCTAAGCTCCACCCACCTTTTGCCCCTTATATACCTGGACCCTCCTTTGTTCTGGGCTTTCTTGACCTTCTGAGGTCATAAGGTGGGTTGTGCTCAGACCAGAAAGCCCGTCTCCCTCTCTGCTTGCTGTGACCACAACATCCACGCCGCTGTGCTCCGCGCTGTCCGGACCTGTTCTCCAGGCACTCAGCAGGAACAGCTGCAGGGAGCCATGAGCTCGTGGTGCAGCAGCGGGGTTCCTCAGTAGAAGCTGGTTTTAGTAAAAGCCCGCAGGAGAAGACAGAGTACAATTCTGAACAGTGAGATGGAGTTTAGTGGTAATTGAAACCGTCTGTGGTTTCTTCATAGTATGGTAATATGTAGTCTGATGGGTTTTATTAGCCTTGGAAGAACACTGATAATGATTTAAAGTAAAAAATCTTACTATTAACTTCACACAAATGTTCCTGAAATAAGGCAGGTATTGGTTTGATCAAATTGCAGTAAATTTTATTGTGGGAAATGGTGTTCTTGTTATATTGAAGTTAATTGCTTGGTAATTGTTACATCTCATGGTATTAATGCATAACATTTGAAGAGAATTTAAAATGGAATTCCCAAGTTCCAGAGTTTAATAGTTACAGTATCAGAAATAATTATGATATTAATAAAGATTTAAAATTGACTCAGTAAGAAACATATATTGCCTGAACTTAGTCCAAATCTGCCTGAATTCCCAGGAAGATCTACATTATTTTAGTATAATCTGGGTGTGGAAGTTTTGAATGCCTAGAGTTTCAGAAAAATGTAAACCGTACTTAATTTTCTAGGTCTCATATCTTTAAACAAGTTTACCTTTTCAAAATTAGTGTTTATCCTTCTATTACTTTTATGTTGTTTCTGTCATCATTTTTTTTTGTCTGTGGGAGATGTACTTCTTGAGATTCTCAATTCAATAAATGTTAGATTTTCAACATTTTGACGTATCAGCAGAGATGTTTTGGAAAAAAAGTCAGGTTCATTTGGTTTTCATCAGTTTAATCTACGCTAAACTTTTTATAACTTTGTTATTAATATACTTCATACTCACATTTTTACTGATGAAGGAAACTGTGCATCAGTTTTCCATGTGCAGTTACATTTAGTGCAGTTAAACTAGAGCTGATTTGCACTTGTGTATAAAAAAACGGGCCAGACAGTATCTTTTTTTCTCAATAATGGAACCAGCTTTGCAGAAAATGTATAATTAGACTATTCTTTTTCAAAAACTCCTTAGAGGTTTTTTTTTTATTTTTGTGCTGTATTCCGTGTTGGTTCTTGGTAAACTACAGCTTTCTGCTATATTAAACTCAGCCTGAATTGATCCTAGAAGAAAGGTCCTGCCAGAGTTTCTATGTTTAGACCAAAAGTTCTTGTTTAAATTTGTCATGGATTTACGTGGGATACAGAGTATGGCTACAGCAGGTAACAGCTGCGTAACCGGGACAAAAAAACAGCAACAAAAAATCCTGTGCCAGCTAGGCAGGATTTAACGCTTTGGTTGGCAGATGTCACAGCCCCTAATGTTCATAACACAAGCAGGCTTGGTCAGTGAGGATGTTCTAATATTTTAACACACAACATTCTGTTGTTGATGTTATTTAACCGGTAACAAGACAAACAAAAGTTTAAAAAAAACAAAACCAACCAACCAAATACCCCTCCCCCCCCAAAAAACCCCAAACAAAAAACCCCAAAAACCAAACAAAACCCCAAAAATAAATTCATTCAGCAGGGATAATAAAATTTCTTCTGTGAAAATGAGCAGATTTATTTGTACAGTTTCACAGAGACTTGCTGCTCCTTGCACATCACAGTGCACGTATAGCACCGTCCTCACTGAGCCGTCCTGCTGCAGAGGTGTGTGGCAGGTAACACACAGACCTGTAAATGCTTTGTGCTCCACAAGAAAAACAGAGTTTGCATGGAACATGGCCCTCTGCCTGCTAGCCATGAGAGCTATGGTTTCCAGAAATAAGGGAAATAAATGTTTCTGCTTTCTAGGATTTTGTACTATACGTAAGTTCAAGATGCTTTGGCTTATTCATGAGTATTGTATGCTTACTGGAATTAACATACAGCTAATGCTGATAGGAAACAGTTGTCAGGCTCAATAAAAGCAATTAGCTACCTATAAGGCAACACCATTTTGTACACTTAGTTTCAGCTAAAATTTCAGTTTCACAAACACTGAAAAATCTACATCAAATACAGTATTATTCATGTATTATGCTTAGATATAGTGTATTTCTCTTTGTTTTCAGAGTCAACTCAATTTCTTGTGGCTGTGGGATAGCACTCAAGAAAAACACTGAGAATGTAAACAAATCAGAATATGCCAAACATCTTTCATGGTCATAGGGTGTAATATTAGATGGAATTGTTTTCATAGTTAATTATTGCAGTTCTTAAAGTAATAAAAAAATAGAATGTCTTAATTAGAATAACAATATAGTTTCATTTTCTAATGAAAAGCAAAAGGGCCAGCCAAGAATAAAAGAAAAATTGAAACAATAAAGTATAAACAAGGAAAGAAAATTATGTGGAAATTAAGCATTGTTGTATTTATTTATTCTGTGACTACTTAATAATGGTAACTATAAGCTGCATCATTGTACACATTAATGATTATGTAAACATCCATTGCCCAGTATTAATTTGCATGGGAAAACTGACAGAATGGTCTAATGAAAGAATGATAAACTACGAACTTGTTCTTACAAGCCAACTGAATTGAACACAAGTGAATCTTTGAAACTTTATTTTACTAAATTGCCACTACAAAAAGGTGGTGTGCATGAGAAGTATGTAATTTTATTTCCCCAAAGTAAATTCAACACCAAAGGTTTTAATGTAATTCCTATTCTTATCTCCAATCAAGTTTGATGCTGTTCTTCTTCAGCTGTTGTTTCTGAAGGAGCTGGAAAGCAGCAACTAGCATGTACTGAGTAGGAGAGTTTGTGTAGAATAACTTGTTTTTCCAGATGTGTGGAGGTTGCTGGTGCTGTGCAGGGATGTGTCTGACTAGCCTTTGGACATTTATGGTCACTGTCCAGTGACGTCGCAAATAGCAATGTGGACTGCCAGCTGCTAAAGAAAGCTGCAACACCACCACTCTGATATTAAGAGGAATAAGGAAAGTGCTTCAGCTTCACAATTAAAAATTTCCCTTGCATACTTATGTTCCTTTTTAATCTGATGTACTGGCTCTAGCTCCACTGCACACAGCAGCTGCTGACACAGGCTGCAGACACACAGTTGCTCTGAGTGACTGTGCCAGAGTATATCAAGAAACAGGAGAGGAAATTGAAATGGCAATACTTTGGAGGTGGTTGATAAGGCTGGCTGATAACTCCCATTCTGGAGGGAACCATATTGTGTTCTTCTGCAGTAGGGGAAAAACAGGCAAGCAACTTGGACAGAACAATGGCAAACGTATTTTCTTGCTGTTTATTAATACGCATTCTGGATGTCTGTGTTGGTGACTGTTACGCCATTTCAAGGAAATGCAAAGAACCCCCTTCTGTAGTAACCAAGGAAACATACCTGAAGTTCAGGGCATACAGCTTCTGAGAGCAATTCAGTTCTCCTTTCAGCATCCACATGCATCTGCAGCAGGGCTGCCTAGGAGGGATGAGCTCGGTAGGTGAGAGGCCTCTGTTTTGCAAAACCCTTGTTTCTCCAAATGAACTTGGCAGGATGTGGAGCCAAGGATCCATGATGCATCAGGTTGCTGCTGGGAAATAGCTGCAACTTTCAGGGAGCAGGAGGAGAACCTTCCTTCAGACCTGTGGTCTGACTTCTCTGACTTCTTGCCTTGACAGGCAAGACCAGCCTCATGGGGCACCTGCCACTGAGAGCTCAGTTGCCCCCACTCTGAGGTCCTGCTTAAGTGGATTTTCTGTCAGAAACTAGGATAAACATTTAATTTCTTCCCCCAAAAGATTTGAGTCCAAGATATACTGTGTCTCAAAAACTTACACTCACAGGTTCTGTGACGAGGCTTTTGAAATACGTAGAGGGAAAAGGAATGTAAGGAAGCAGGCCCATGCGTGGTGGATGGGAGGATTTGGGGAAGGGACTTCTGGTGGAGCAGGCTGGCTGTGAGAGTCAGCAATGCCAGTGCTGCAAGGTAACAGGGTGTGCTGTGCCCTTGTGTCTTGAGGTAGGGCCGTTTCTCCTTTCTGCACTTTTGTTTGATGAAATGGTCCCCTGCTACTAGTTTCCTTGCTTCTGATGTGAAGGCCCACCTGAAACTTTGTGAAAGATGGGACCAAAAAGCAGACAAGTGAATTGCTTCTTTTTTATCCGGATGCTTCCCTTATCATGGTTTTATGCAGTATGTTATATTTCAATTGAATTTCAGTATAATTTTTTAAATTTGAAAGTCTTTTCCGACTTTTTTCTTCTGCTAGAGGATGAAAATAACAGAAAGAAATCATCAACAGGAAACTTCTCAGTTTGATTTATGAAGAAAAACATTTTGGGAAATCTATTTTTATCATTAATTTGGAATGGGTAGGATTATTTTACAGCCTTGCATATAAAACACATCCATTTACTGGATAAATGTAGTGTCAAGGTGTCATTAGAGACAAAAGTGAGAAACTGGAACTGAGCAGGTGTTTAACCATCTATTTTAAGCAAAATTTTTCTGATACAAGGAAAAGCATAAATTTTCACATGTAAAATTGAAATAGAAGTTTATAGGTAAGTGTAGTTGAACTGTCAGTCTAAAAACTATCTTACTATTACCTAAATCTTAATGTTGAAAGACAAAACCTAGGAAAAGTTTCTCTGAGGGTTTTTCTCAGGAGGTCATATTTTCTCTCATGCCAACTAAAAAAACCAGTCCACCTACAATAATTATCTTAAAAATATTATAGGGAGAAGATTAAATGATCTGTCATCAGTACACTGATCTGGCAAAAAATACAAGAATCCAGTCTTTTCACCGACGAGGTTGCAATATATACTAACAAAACCAGAATTTTAAACTTAATATAAGTCATATAGCTAATTAAGCATGATTTCCCCTTATAATAAGAATAGTAAAGGGAAAGGTAGATTTGTGGTACCAGGCTGAATAGAAGGAAACTGTGACAGAGGAAGCAGAGTCTGGCAGTCTTAAGTCAAGAAGTGAAATGGAAAGATTGCTCCAATTAGTACAAGATGCCTGGTTTCATGTGCCCTCTTCACAAATCATTCTGCTATGTCCTGTCATTTGAAGACCAGTCCTACTGTTACTTATACATATCATAGCTATTATTTCCACTGTCTTAAGCCCTACTGAAAGTGGGTTGCAAATTTGAACCCCATTTTCAGCTTTTAAAGTCAGAGAAATAGATTCAAGTAGAATGAAGTAATAAATTTAAGTGATACAAATAAGCCAGTATATCTGGAACAGCACCTCTATCAGTGTTGTGTATTATATCTCATTAAAGGTGAGAACTACTTGCATATGTATCTGCTTCCTTTCTTGTCAGATAGGACTGATGTTATTTAAAACTATAGATGCAATTTCTATGCTATAAATGCTTCTGATACGTAATTTTACAATGTATTAAAATTTTCTCTCTTCTCCTGAACATCTTAGGATTAATATTTTGTGGAAAGAGATATTGTGAGCTTTTCTCTCCAACGTTTTTGCTTTATATGCTTTACAAAGAGAGAGTAAAATACTGAAGAAATATGGATATTCTTTGATGATCATAGGTTATTTATAAAGGAGGTAACAGGGTGGTTGATTTTGGGCACGTATGTTATTTTGTTTAAACTCCACCACTTGAACTGTAGTGCTTTGTGAATTTCTGTGAAATTCACAAGAACTTCCAAGAAAAAAACATTTTAAAATACAAGAAGAAATTCTGAAGCTTTCTTAATTTTCTGTTTCGTGTAAAGTGTTAATTTTTATTGTTGTAAGGATCTTAAGCCTATAAAAGCCTTCTTTCGTGCCACTGTGCTGGCATGTATTCATTACATGCTCTGATTTCAGTCTTGTAAAAATTACCTAGAGCTGCTGCTACCTATTAATGATATACTTTTTTCATTTGATCTTCATTACTCTTTTGTTTGCTGCAGTGTCTCAAAATTTTATGGAAATTAACCTTAAAATTAAAAACAGATAGCAAACATTCACCAAAAAAAAAAGTTTCTAACAATTATGTCATAATAGGTTGGGCAAAAAATGATGAAAACTAATAAAAATGGAAATTCTTTAAAGATGTTTTAATTTTAATTTCAAATGGGAAATGTAGATTTATAACTTCAACTAACATTTCAAAACTTTCAAACAAATATTTTTCAAATCAATACAGATAATTTTATTTCATCAGAGATACTGAACATTTGTTTTGCATTTCATTCAAAGAAGTTTTTTACATTTAAACTGCTAACACTGTCTGTGAAAAACTGATAGAGGAACAGTTTAAATGGCCAGACTTTCCTAACACTTAATTATACAAGGTTTGTAGAAACCTACCCTAAGATGCCTGGCTGTTCTGCTCTAGTAGATCTGCTCGAGTTGACACAGGTGAAATATTGTTCATGGTTTTGCATCGAGTATGACAATTTTTCATGTTGTGAGTCTTGTCCTTCAGTCCTAGGAGCAAAATAAGAACATGCTTTTCAGCTTATCTTAGAATTTTCATTTTTTTGGCCTCCATATCCCCCAAACAAGTCCTGCTTCCTTGTGGAATACTGGCCTTGTCTCTGAATGAATAGATAGCACTGAAAACAAAGTGATGAAGCTTTTCCATGTGACCTCGGATTGCTTATACTGTCCAGTTAGCACTGCTCTCTTAATCTGCAGGAGTTGGGTTGTTGTTGTATTCTGAGCTGCTCTGCCATATTCTTCATCTGCAAACTATCTTGCAACATCCCATGTTTCTTCTGCATTGCCTGACAGCTGTTTGGCTGTGGTACTGTGCTCCTTGCAGTGTGAACACAAACCTTACAGCCTTCTAATTAATTTTCTTCTTTTATTTCCTCCCTCTTTTTCAGTAAATGAAACTTCTGCTCTAAAAGATATTGGTAAAAATTTAATATAGATTTGAGTTCTGATATTGCTAGGCAGAGCTGTCATTTATTCAATCTGGTAAGGCAGAACTGCCTGCTTGTTTAATTTGGGCTGTTCTCCTCCTTAAATTATACAGAGTGAGGGTTCAGAGAGACATGAGGAGGAGACTGCTGTAGATAACACTGTGGATGATGCTTTGTCATAGCAGCTTTTCTCTGGAAAGGTACTGGACAAATACACAAGCACACATAGTGCCAGAGCTCTGCTGAGGCAATCAGCTCTTCTGTCTGTTCTTTATTGGGCCCACATGACATTTGCTAGCTTTGACTTACTCTTCATTCATGGATTAATAGTTTATGTCCCTCTGGCATCTCTTGGCACCTTTGTAGATATCCAGTGTGTGTGTCTCCAGAATGTCTCATTCTCACTGATGTCTCCCGCTAGTTTTGCTCATTCCTCATAGGCTCAAAATGGGCTTGCTGCTCATCTCCAGGAGAGCTTTCAAAAATGTAAAACTGAGCTTTTGGACAGGTTTTTAATCCCTGGGAGAAGCACTGCATTGAGCAGGGAGTGGGGCTGAGTAGATGTTTAAAAGGGGCTCCCTGGGAGTTTGCCAAAGCAGGTGTGTGCAGGGAGCTGGGCTGTGAGCTGAACGTGCAGGAATGAGGTAAGAAAGATCAGGCCTGCTGTTTTCTGTCTTGCATTGGCTGCTCAGTGCCTGAACATGTCCTCTGAACAGGCATATTTTTTCATTACCATGGGACTGAGATGCTATTACCCTGTAATCTCTGAGTACTCGGGTACCTTGTGACATGCATATCTTCAACAAAGCTCTTTGTAATTGAGGGATTGGTTGCTATGGGCTGCTTTAGACCTCTTCTGACATGAGGGAATACAACATTGTTTAGCTAAAGCTGCACAAAAACTTCCAGAATCCTTTTTATATTGAACTTTTAAATTTTATATTCGAGATTTTAAATCCCTTTAATGAAGGAAGGATAAAGTTTAAAAAATACTTCAGTGGTAAAACACCTTAAATCTGCTGCATAAATCATAAGTATTTAGCTCTCATACATGACTGTAGCTTTGAGGTTAGCACGCACTGTGGAAATGCATACATTCTTTGAAATGTGCTCCTCATGACCTGATTCCTAGTGTCTTACTGTGCTTCACCTCTCACTAGTGTATATCCTAGGTGTAATCAGAATTGTTGGTGACCTGTACCAGAAGGGCTGAAAATGAGGGCCAGGCTAGCCTGGGCAGGGTCAAAAGCTTCTTTAGAAAATACACAATCCCACTTGCCACATTTGCAGAATTAGAGGCAAACATGCATTTTCCAGAACTGTCAAATCTGGCCTGAAGCTTGCTGCAAAACTTGTCTTCCTTTCTCCCAAGAGGACAAAAGGTCTCAGAAGAGATTGCTGTGATTCACTTGCCCTGAGGCTGGCTGCGAAAGTGGAGAATATATCCCAGATGGCACAGACACAATGAATGGGTCAAACTTCAGCTTGATATAAAAAATATAAAATAAATTAGGATTTAAGCCATTTCCACAGGTCAAACAACAAGGATCATAGTGCCTCAGGGTTAGTGTGGGAAATTTGTTTGATGTCTGAGGAATCCTTCCAATTAAGTATTATAGGAAATGGAATCTTCACTTTTAGGGGGTGTTTCTAAGTTTCCAGTTTGGGTTAATACAAGCAAACAACTTATACCACATTCTATTCAAGAAACCCAGCTATTTAATATGGCAATTGGTCTATCTAAGAGCATTTTAGTATTTAGGAATGTTAGTTATATTAAGGGATTGTGCAATGCAGCACATTTCTACAAATGTACTATAAATATTGAGCCCTGTGTAAATTATGTTTTAAGTTACAAATAGTCCCTTTATGGAACCTGCTGTTTTTGGTGTCCAGTGAAAACAGCAGAATGATCTGTTCTGTAGCAAGAACCAGCACTGGCCTTTCAGAAAATCAGGCATACACATGTGCCAATATTAACTCTTCTGTTTTCTTACTTGCCTATAAGAAATGGGAAGCAAAACTTATTACTAGTCATTCACGTACACACACTCCTTACACTGCTGTATAACTTCAGGCAGAATACCAACTTTTGGTAAAACCAGGTTTTTCAGATATCTGCAGCATTGATGCTACAGAAGGAGTAGGGGTTCTTTTCTTAGTCTGTACTGCAGTTTGTGAGACTGCAGCTCTAGAAATGTTTTAATCATTTTTGCAGTTAACACGTTTTTCATTATAAAACAGAAGAAGAAAATAATTGCTGTCCAGTTTCAAAAGCTCAACATGTAAAACTACAGAAGCAGAAATAGCAGTGAAAAATGCTCATCAGTATCATGCACAATTTAACTTTGTACTAAAGACAAAAAAGGCACATCTGCTCCTTTTTCTCTCCATCTGTATTGGCTCAGAATGGGAAGATTTTCTTTTCATCTTCTACAAGGCTTAGGATGTCTTTTAGTCAATGTTGAGAATTTTCCCTATAAACTTCTCCCCTTCTTTCTGCAGCTACTTTGCATGGTTTTCTCTTCATTTTGGATAGCTTGCATTTTTTATCTGTTCCTTAGAGAGACTATTATATCCTTTCTTCCTTGTGGCCTGCAGATTTTTTATTTGCTTTCATTTTGCTAATTCGGTAAAGTTTCATGTAGCATCTTTAGACATCATTTAGACTACTGTGTAGTCTCCTCTAGCTCCTCCCTTGGTAGCTCTCCGCCCCCCAGTTATGTCATCCCCGTCCCTCCTTCCCTTCTCAAACCTTCCCTCCTCCAAGTTACATCACCTTTCAATCTTCCCTTCAATCTTCCCATATACCTCCCCTGTTCCAGAAAGTTCCATGTTCTTTGTACCCCAGTTGGTCCCCTGGTTCTTGTTTCTCCTCCCCTTCGCCCCGGCTGGGTGAAGCCCTTTGTCCCCTCCTTTGCTCCTCCCCACTTCCCTCGTTTCATTGGCCCTCAGACCTTAAGACACTCCTACCCTGGCCCGTTTAAAATCCTGGTCCCTGCTTTGTTCTCTGCTCTTTAGCCCCTGGCCTTTGAGAGGTGATAAACTCCAGCTGTGTTACGCTAGAGAGTCTCTGCCTCCCTTCATTCCCCCATCCTGGTCTCACTACCTGCTACAGCAGCCTGCAGCTACAGCTATCCAGCAGCCTCTCTAGCAAACCACCCCACTGCTGCAGTTTGAAACTGTTCTGCATGTATGCTTTTGCTCCTGTAGTTTTCTCCTTGCTTTACAAATGATTTTGCTTAATCGTCCTATTTCAAGATTTTTTTTTTCACACAGTCACGTGAGATCTCTGATAATTAGTGGCAGCTCATTATTCATTTTCATTACGCCTTCGTATGAATTTTGTAATTAAAGCTAGGGAAACCATAAGGTTGCTCACCTTAGAAACTTTGCATCATGTCTGGTGTTTGATACATTAATGTTTTATTAATGATCCCTGATGAGGATGAGTTGGTTTTGTATTAACAAAGTCAGAAAACCAACAGAGCTAACAGGTGGAGATATTTCAGATAATAGCCCTGGAAACTCGTCCTTTTTCTTTGTAAAAACTCAGTAATTTGTCTATGCTTAACCTAATGCTGCGCAAGTCAACAAAGTGGCCAGGCCTCATGTGGGGGACTGGATGGTGAAATTGTGTATTTCATTTGTGGTCTGGTGTATCTGCGTCGAAATAACAGTTTAGTGAGGCAGGGAGATGTGTGAATGGTGTTACTTTTTCATCAAGCCTAGAACAGAATATTTTGCAATTTACTGGTATATTTTAGTTCATAACTTTGCAGCATTCATGTGATTCTCAATATAAAAATAGCCAATGGAAAAGTACTACTGAACCACGAAGTTTCCCTTACATTGTATTGGTGTACCTTTGTCTCTGTTATACAGCACATACTGGATTCTAACTCAGTAAAATAAGGAATAATTATCACTTCTGTGCTATAAAGCACAAAGAGTCAGTGTGCATTTGAGTTTTTACCCCTATAATAGTGCAGTTTCTCTGGCTTTCTGTGATCTTTGGTTCAGGCAAAAAAAAGTAAAACCTGGGATTTTCCTTGGGAAAACAAAACCAACAGTAGTCCAATATGCAGCCAATATGAATTCTGGGTACTAGACGGAAACTTGAACAAGGGCTGAGTCCTTGCATTTTCATTGACTTAAAAGAAAGGCAGTTAAAATTTATGACTGAGAAGATGCTTTTGATCTTTAAATGTGGATAAGGGTAAAATCATTGCAACTATCTCTTCTGTCTTATTTTTCTACTAGAAATCATCTCTACTGTATGAAAGTCTTCAACAAGTCCTGAAGGCATGTGTGTATAATTCCTTCCTAAATGTGTCCTTTATAGCAAGGAAAGCAGGAAATCATGTCTGGGGTGCCCCTGCATTTTTCATTACACATGCAATATTACGAAAACGATATATGTTAAAGATGTGGTTTTTGGGCAGAGAGTCACCTCAATATTAGATCTCCAACTAAAGCATAACTTCCAGTGTATTAGGTAAGACTAAGCAAGGCTCACAGCACCATACAGGGTTTGAATGGGTCTTTGATTGTATGAGATGAGCCTGTTTACTGCTGTATTCTTAAGTTGTGGAGCGGGTGTTTTATTCTGGGCTAGAGTATGCAGTAGCTCTGCTCAGGTGGTGCTCAGAGATGAGTAGGTTATAAGCATGTTTCTTCTCCCCAGTTCTTCGGAATGGCTGTTACAGAGGTTTCACTTCCTGGAGGAACGCAGCATGCCTGTATACATGGATTTTGGTTAGTAAATGCAGAGAAGTCTATAAAAATACCACAAAGTCCTTAAAGGGTTAAGAGCTGCAGTAGTGTTTGCATAGGCATGTTACAAAGTATGCAATGAGCAGCAGATGTGTCCAGTTGCCAGCTTGACCAAGGAACAGAAAATGTGTGTGCATGTGGTTAAACTTTCTACAGCAGTAATATTTTAATCTTATGTCTGATTCCTTTTTAACATTTTGTATTTTAGTACTTAAACTAGTAGTCTTGCAGCAATATTGTGATAAAGGTAGGAGAAAAGCAGGACTGTTGAAAGAGGGAGTATCCTTTGGAGATTGATGGTAGTGTTGGAAAAAAATGGCTTAATTGTTTTCCATGCAGGACCCCTTCAGATCTGAAACAAGAGCAAATTTCAAATAGCTCTGATGGAAGAGTAAAAAAAATATGTGGGCTTTTCTATAGACTAAACATCATCACACTGCAAATATTTGTCTTTGAAAATCGGAGTTACTCTATTAGTTCTTTCTGACAAAGGCAATATTTTATTCAGGTCTTGTGCGTACCCATGTTTGGTTCTAGCAAGCACTTTTTCAGATAATTAAACTTAACAGAACTGCACTCCATGATAAAAGCTGAAAAATGAGAGAATTAAAAAAACATTTAGAAGTCTACTAGAACATGAGAAACTGGCCATGAGCTACTTCATATTGTGGCATAGATGAGTGATATATAATTTACGGGTTTAACAAAAATGAATTGCCATACTGTATCTTAAAAGGGCAGACTGGCATTTTCAGGTCTGATTAAGCAAGAGCACTTTGAAGAGGGTTTTAAAAGAAGAGAGGATAGAAGATGGCAGGTGGAGTTTCTAAAACAAGGAATTACTTGGTTTAAAGTCTGGAAGCGGTACATGGGGGAAAGAAATGTAAATTGATTGGCTAAATTAATAGAATAGCCTTCTATAATAATGTTATGGCAGATGGCATGTACAGACTAGTTATTTAAGAAGCCCAATAAGAGCTCAGTATTATCTTTCATTTAGCTTATACAAAAACTTACATTTATGATTTGAAAAACAGGTAGGATAGAAACTTCATAAGCTCCTGGATCATAGAGAGGCTTTTTTCACATTAAAGTTGTCAAATCCATAGAATCTTAGAATGGTTTGGGTTGAATGGGACTTTAAAGACCACGTGGTTCCAACCCCACTGCCATGGGCAGAAACATCTCCCACCGGGCCAGGTTCCTGAAAACCCGATAAAACCTGGTCCTGAAAACCTCCAATGATGGGGCATCCACAGCTTCTCTGGGAAACCTGCTCCAGTGCCTCACCACCCTCACAGGAAAGAGTTCCTTCTCTGTGGCTAATCTAAAGTTACCCTCCTTCAGCTTAAGGCCATTCCTCCTTGTCTTATCACTTGTCCTTATGCTCTTGAGAAGCCCTCTTGTAAGTGCCCATTTGGCACTGGAAGGTGCTATAATGTCTCTACAAAGCCTTTTCTTCTCCAGGCTGAACAACCCCAGCTGTCTCAGCCTGTCATCACAGGAGAGGTGCTTCAGTCCTCTGGTCATTTTTGTGGCCATCTCTGGATGCGTTCCAGCAGGTCCATGTCTTTCTTGTGCTGTGACCCAGAGCTGATGCAGCACTGCAGGTGGGGTCTCACCAGAGCAGAGCAGAGGGGCAGAATCCCCTCCCTGGCCCTACTGGCCACACTGCTCTGGATGCAGGCCAGGACACATTTGGTATTCTGGGCTGCAAGGGTACATTGCTGGGTAATGTCTAGCTTTTCAGCCATAAGAACTTCCAATTACTTCTCAGTCTCCAGTCCTACACTCATGTCTGCTGGGATTGCCCTGATCCAGGTGCAGAACCTTGCTCTTGGCCTTATGGGACTTCATGAGATTTTCACAGGCCCACTTCTCAAGCTTGTCCTGGTGCCCCTGGGTGGCATCCCATTTTTCTGTAGTGTCACTTGCACTGCTCAGCTTCCTGTCACCTGCAAATGTACTGAGGGTGCACTCTGTCCCACTGCCTCTGTCAGTGTTAAAGATACTGAAGAGCCTAAGTCTCAAGACAGCCCTGAGGGACACCACTTATCACTGGCCTCCATCTGGACACAGAGCCATGACTGCAAATCTCTGGCTGCATCCATCCAGACAATTCCTTATCCACTGAACAGTCCATCCTTCAAAATCTGTGTCTCTCCAATTTGGAGATAGGCATGTCTTGTTGGACCTTCTCAAAGGCCTTACAGAAGTCTAGGTAGATAACATTGGTCAGTGTTCCCTTTTAGACTGCTGCAGCACTCTGTGGGGTTCCAGAGATCACCCATTAGAGTCCCAGCCCCCCAGCCTTGGAAAGGTGGAGATCATTAGTGCTCCCAGTTGGCCCATTGGCTGTATCAGTCAAGCTATTTAAGTTACACCCCTGTTTTCCCTACATGGAAACCCTCTTGAATGTTCTCCCCTCTCCACTTTCCCCTTTGCTCCTTTTTGCCACAGTGATCCTCCCCTGTGACCCCACTGGTTTCCTTTCCAACAACCCTTACTTGTTGTAGTGGATCCTCCTCTTCGAGTGGTTTGTTCCTGTCCCCCCTGTGTTAGTAGTATCTCCAAGGATGTATCTTTTGAAGTTGTCAATTACGTTTGTACCCTGCCCTTTGTTCTGGAGTCTTCCTCGCCAATCCTCTATCAACCCCTCCCCTAACTGTACCACCCACTTGTAATTCCCCTAAACTCGACACCCCATTGGGGCACGTGACCCAGTCCCCCCTGCTACGCTTTCCCTATTGGTCCTTAGATTGTAAACCCCTCCCCACTCCCCACCCCTATTTTGTTTCTATGGGTCTAAGCTTTGTACCCGCCCCTCAAACCTTCCCTGTATAAAACCCCCTGCCCTGCACAACCCCAGATCCCTGTCTTCTGCTCTTGGACCTTTTGGGAAATAAACTTTCTCTTGGAGCCCAGTTAGAAGAACTCCCTCTCTTTCTCTTCCTCTGCCTTGCGCCAAACTACCTTTGTGCTGTAGAGCACAGGCTCTAAAGCCGCAGCCTTTGTCATCTGCTCAGAGGCTGCGGCCCGCTCTCAGCGCGGTGATGCTCCTGAGCTAGCCTGACTCCAGCACCGCGTCACTTACTGTTATCCTGTTGGACCCTATCCCTCAGATCCACCCCTCCTGCCCTGTGCCCTCAGCCCATTTCCTTGGTTCTGTCCCTGGAGACATTTGTTGCTCTTTCGTGTGGTATCAATAAAGCAATCGGATACCAGACAGAATCCCGTTCCTTTGCTTTCCACTGACTGTACATTAGTAGCGAGCGCTCTGGAGCTGGGTGTGTGGGTCGCCTCAGGGACCTTTGTAGCTGCGATGCCACATCACTCCACCATAAAACACCACTAGATTGGTCAGGAATTATCTGCTCCTAGTAAGGCTGTGCTGGCTGTCTCGGATTACCTCCTCCTCTTGCATGTGCCATAGATGCTTTTTTACCTAAAATGCACTCAATTGCAATAAGAATAAAAACATTACAAAAGCAATGTAACCGAAACAGCGTAACTTAACATTTCCCTTTGAAGCTCAACAATTGTGGCATTATTTCTCTAAGTAAGGAATTAAGAAGCTCTTCAAAAGTTTGCTGCAAACCAGTTACATAGTAGCAGTGGATAAATATTTGAGAAGTACTCTTATTCTTTAAAGAAGCAAGATTTTTGCCTGGTTAATCCAGGATATAAATGTTTTAAAACACCTATTTCTCTGCTGAATACTCATGGTTTGAAATTTATTATACAACTGTCCTTTAATTCCCTTTGGCTATGTTTAAGAACTAAGGCAAGCAACCTAGAAATCAACCAAACAAGAATAAAATCTTCTGTAATTACTAGTGAGAGGATAACTGTGTATGCATTATACCAGTTTTGGGATAGGATTCTTAATTCAGCAGGCATTTGGTTTTGCATGGCCTGGCTGTGGCAGCAATGAGGCCACTAAGGCTTCTGTGAGGAGCTGCTAGAAATTTCCACCATGTCCAGAAGAGCCAATCCCTGATTGGCTGAAGATGGACATGCTGCTGGCCAAGGCTAGGCCATTTAGAGATGATGGTAACACCTCTGTGATAACATATTTAAGATTAAAATCAAAGCAAAGTGGGGACACAGTTTTTCCTAGCTAGAGAAGAGGAGGAGGTGAGAACATGTGGTGGAAACAACATCGAGACACCAAGGTCAGTGGAGAATGAGGGGGAGGAAGTGCTCCAGGTGCTGAAGCCAAGATCCTCTGCAGGCTGTGGTGAGACCATGATGAAGCAGCTCTGCCCCTGCAGCCCACAGAGATCCACAGGGGATGCAGAGATCCACCCACAGCCCGTGGGGGAGGTGTCCACGCCAGAGCAGGTGGATGCCTGGAGGAGGCTGTGAGCCAGTGGGAGACCCAGTGGAGAGAGAGGGCCCTGGCTGGAGGAGCCTGTCCTTGGGGGACTGCACCCCGTGGAAGAGTGACCCATGCCACAGCAGTTTTGGGAGGACTTGCTGCTCATGAGATTGGAACTATGCTGGAGAAGTTCTTGGAGAGCTGTCTCCTGTGGGAGGGACCCCATGGTCTTACAGGGGAAGGACTCCTCTCCCAGAGCAGTGGAAGAAAACCTCGGGTGACGAACTGACCAAAATCCCCATGCCTTGTCTCCCTGTGCTGTCAGTGGGAAGGAAGGAAGGAGGGTTTGGGGCAAAAAGGTGTTTTTAAGGGCTTATTTTACTTCTCATTATCCTTCTCTGATTTTGTTGTAATAAACTCACTTTGTACCTCTAAGTTGAGCCTGATTTGCCCTTGGAGTGTTTTCTCCCAGTTTACTTTTAATTTTTTTTCCCCTCCTCTGCCCAGCTGTGGCCAGGGAGGGTGAGTGAGCAACTTTGGTGGGTGCCTGGTGTTTTGACTAGTGTCAAACCACAACAGCATTAAACACTAACATGATTTTGCCATAGTATAGAATGTTGAGCAATACTCACAGTAAGTATTGTGTTGCAGAGCTGCTGAGATACAAATGAGAGTGAGTTGCTTAAAAGAGCAAAAGTGAAAGTGCCCGATTTGCAGAACTTTTCTTCCTATAGCATTGTATACACAGAGGTATTACCCTAGTACAAACACCAGGGGAACAGTATAAACATCACACATACTCTGCACTTTATGAGAGAACATTTTATGCTATTTTTTGTCAGCTGTAGAGATGTGGTGTTCTGATGGTGTTCATTTAGAACAACTTCAACTGAGTACAGCAGCACTGCTGGCATTGCTCCCAAAATAATCTTCTGAACAGACGTAGATTATGTCAGACAGCAAGTAAAGCAGGGAAGGATACAGCTCCTTGCTACTTACTCAAACAACAGGATTCAAATCCTCTTCAGAGGTGCTGGTGAGCAGACACAATGTCCATGTCCAAATAAATCACGCTTTTACCACAGCTGCTGATGGTCTCCAGTACCAGTGCCTTCTGGCTGAACTGCCTCCACCATCTCCTTTTTCTGTACATTGCACAGGGCACTTGCCTTGCAATTAACAAATTTTTTATACTGAAGCACTGAATGTTTCAAGAGCTGAGGTCAGGAGAGGAATCGGTTATTGTCGTGTTTTATGCTCCTGTCACTTTACGACCCACATTTACATCTTGTCACTTGCCACATGCAACTCCTAAGAAACAGAAGTCCTTTTCAGTATCCATATGCCAATTTATGTACTCAATCCCATAGATCTCTGTATGGAGCAGAAACCGTGGGTGGATAACACATTCCAGATTGCATGCATTAATGGGGAACCAGGAAGATCAGCCTTTTTAGCAGCTTTTGTTTTTCTGATTTCTCCAGGATTTTTAAAATAGGAGGCTGAAAAGCTGTGGATTTCTGGGTGTATTAATGATCACAGGCATGCCAACCCATTTGGTCCCTTGCAATGGCATTGGCCTGGACGCTGCTCCTGGTAATGCACTGACCACTGTGAGCTGTTTATTAGTGCAGGGTGCAAGTGGTTTTTAAAGAGCCCTCATCGGGTGAAGCTGCATAGTAGCTTCAGGTCATTCTCCAGGAGCTGAGGTACAAGTGAGGGTTACTGGTTAAGAAAGTGAGTTTCTTCTTCTGATTTTAAACTAATAGGAAGTTTTTGTAAGGAATGGACATGCTCAGTAACATGAAAATGCAGCTTTAAGCAGAGGGTGCTTTTGGCGCTTCAAGAACTTTCATATACTGCTTAATTCTTTTTATTTCTTGGGATTTAGTTGTGTGTGATGAGTCATCCAATTCATCAACTATGAAGTTATCCAATGAGTAGTGCTATAGATAATATCATGCTATATATGCTATATATGCTATATAGAAATCCTTTGAAAACAGCATTGCATTAGTATTGTGTTTCTGCAAAAGGAGAGGCTGGGGAGAAGAACACATAAAGTGAATGCTAGTCTGTGCTCTAAACTGCTCTTCCTGTATTGAGATGTGTGTTTTTATGGGTTGAAACAGCATACTAAAGAAGACATGTTTAGATTTTACTGCTGCTGAGAAGTTCTCTGTCTTGGTACCCTGCTGTAATAGAAATATGAATCCTCAGTATTTCCTATAAAGAAACTGAAGATGTAGAACCTAGGAATAAGGTAATTTCTCTCCTAAAGATGAAACTATCTTTTTAGTGCTACAGAAGAAAAAAGGTTCATGACCCAAGCTAATCAACAGACAGAGTCTGGAAGACATTATTTTCTTTTATGGTACAGCATCCTTCTCTAGAGACAGTTGCAGAAGTGCCCTGCCTCCTACAGAAGCACCTGATGTAAGTAACTCCAGCAGAAAAAAGTATGAGAGGAAGTCTTAGGTGCCCTCTTCTATAAGAAAGCCTATCATATTAAATGCTTAGAAATTACTTTCTATTGACAAAAACGTAATTTCAGCTTTAAGGCGTAAGTCTTTGATATTCTTGAGGAGAATCTTGTAATTTTACAACAGTATATTCAGAGAAAAAGTTTTATTGACAGTACTGAAGATCAATCCTGATGGGACATTAAAGGCTTTATTATGTTTTCATCAAAGAGCATAAAATTTTATTTAGTTTCTATAAGAAAAACTAGATTTTTACTGCTTTTACTCTGACTAACTAACTACTCTAACAGGACTTGTTAGCTGTGTGGTTCTGCTCTTCAAATATGTGCCAAAACGTGTACTTCAACTACATCAATATTCAAATACTTAATTCAATGTTTATTAAATAATTAGTATGTTTAAGTTGCATGTCAGAGTTGAGATTATTTAGCAGTTATTTGCCAACACTCTTCTAACTTTTCTAAGTCAAAATATTTCTAGGAAGGAATCCTTTATGTACTTTTCTGGTTTTACTGTCTAGTTACAAAATGGAGGGAGTTATGGGTTGCCAAAAGCACGTATGCTTTTCAGCCTTAAACAAGTCTTTCCTTTGTATGCAGAGTTAATACTTTGTCAGAGACAAGGTTCCCTATCAGCCTTTCTGATCTGAAAACTTATGACTGGCGAGCTCCTTGTAATATTATGCTGTTTGTCTCATTAATGAAAAAACACATTATCCAAACTTAAAGATCTCCTAATGGAACAGAAGGGAATACACCTTCTGTCTTGTCTTTTGTATTGAACTAACTGACGGGGAAGTCTAATCTTCAGGAGGCAATACAATGTGTTGTAAAAGTTAAAAAGTTTACTTCCCTGTTTACCATGGACCTATTGGGTCACTTGGGCAAACACTGTGCAACATGTAGGTGGCTGCTGAAGGTAATGCCACCTGAATCCAACTCTCTGTGTTCTTGTTTACATGATTTGCTCTTTGTGCAGAGATAATCTCCAAGTCTATTAAGAAAATATCAGGTGCTCATATAAAAGCATTTCTTGCATGTTTTGCACAAAGCACGTCAGTGGGCTATTTTACTAAGGTTTGTCTTATAAGAAATTACCTCTGCCTCCTGCATGGGAGGTCCACTGCAGGCCCTGCAGCTTGTTGGAGTGCTGTATGGAGAAATGATAGTGAGAATCTGTGCCCCTACCATGCACTGCATTTCTTTTGTGCATTGCACTGAAGAAAGTACATGAGGCTCTGTGCTGAAGAACTCTCCAGTTTCAGAACCATCTTCATAGCTGGCAGTAGAAGGATTCTCAAGTAACTTCAGTGTCAAGATGAACTGAGTGTGTGTATATTTCTACGGAGTATTAGTATGGATAGATCCCTAAGAAAGTTGTTCTGTTTTTGTGATGGTCTGCAAGTCTTCAGACAGAAAGCATTAAGAAAAGTATTTCTCCTTCACTGTAATCTGAATGCTGTATACATTTTTTCACTTTGATAGAATGGAATGGGATGATATCTCCATTTGCACTGACCCCCCCACTATTTTCATTTTGATATAGGATGGGAATAGACCCGCAGTGGGTCAGTGCAGAAGGAGATACCATCCTGTGGAAATAAGATTTGAACTCCAACCTAGAATAAAAACATAGTTCTTCACTCTAAAAGATGTATATTCCATGGCTGGGAGACACAGTGAGATGAAAAAAAGTGAAACCTACATAAAGAAATCTTAAAGTCTGAACAGGAAAATATGTTCCTGCAACTGGGAACTGTGAAGCGTGAACACTTTCTGAGGTCACACAGCCAAGGACAAATTGCTTGAAATAGCTAACAAGCAAGAAATGCCTACAGTAAAAATCTGCAATATGCTTCCTCTTCCTGGGTTAAGATGAATCTTCATTTTCTACTTATGGAGAGACATTTATGGATTACAGTCACTTGGGCGCTGTTACATGCCCAAGCTATATATGTAATATTTCAGAAATATTTGCTACCTATTTTTCCTTTTATCTCCCATAACTCTATTGCAAAAACTGATAGAAATGGTCACCTTGTTCATTCACTGCAGAGCATTTAAAACTTGCCAGAGTTTCTTCACACAAAGAGTTAGCAGTCAAGACTAACAGTGAGGAAAATAACCCTGGATGTGAAATTGTGAACAACAGCTTGACATACGGATCAGGGGAGATTGACATTATGTAAATAAAGCAACAGGTATGTCTAGGGGGCAACTGACAGCACGACTAGGGAGAGGAGGACCTAGGGTAAAACCATCAGGGGGGTGACAGGAGCAAACCATGGGAGAAAGACCCACCACCACATCAGCTGGCTGATACGCTTATCAGAAACAGGTTTTTTCCAAACAGATTACAAAAATTTCTCTGGTCTCCTATACTCAAAAGCTTTTCCTGAAGATTTCTATTCACATAGAGCATACTTAAATCTGATATCCTGAAGTGGAAATGTGTTGTTTTTTTTTTTTTTAATTTCCCTCTTTTTATTGAGGAGAAGGTTTCTCTGGGATCTGCGAGCTGTGTGCTGCAGCAGCATTGCCAAGCTGTGCACAGGCCGGCTGGCACTGTGGGGTGTGTTCCCATCTGTGGGTTGCTCTCCCCCTGTTCCTACCGTGGCAGCTGTAGCAGTGCCTGCTGCACCGCCAGCCCCTATGGATGCACTGCACTCAGACACACAGGCCCAGGCTGCTGTGCTGCTGTTTTACCATGTTGCCATCTGCTTTCTAACCAACCCCTGATTTTCCACCATATAACATAGGTGTGTGCATAATTTTCTTGTACTCTTCCAGAAGCCTGCATTTGCTTCTTGGGCCCTGTTTCACTGAGATTATTTTATTCACTATTTGTACGGTGTTGGCAACACGCCATTCTGACTGCAGGGCAGGAGTTTGCTGCCATAAGAGAAATAATTGTGGGAGGCAGAAAAAGACAAATGAGATTTCAAGTTAGATTTAAACCCATTTCTTTATAAAAGAGTGGCTTGAAGATACTGGTTCTGAGCTGTGTGAGTACTTCTAACTCACACACTCACTTGTCTTTTATTCCATTATAGGAGTGATGAAGTGGTGTGCTTCAGCAAGTCCCAGAGAGCAACCTGTGCTCTTGGGGCTCAGAGCACACTTGCTAAAACAGCTGGTGGAGAGGGTGAGGGATGGGTCTTTGGAGATCCAAAAGCCATTTATTGCTTTAAAGAGGGTTCAGAGACAAAGACCCCACAGAGTTAAGGGCACAGGGTTAAATATGGGGAGAAAAGAGGCGGATCTGAGGGCAGGAATCCAACCACAAGCCAGGATTAGGAATATGCAAAACTATGCAGCAAATGATAACCAATGGGATAACAGGAGCAGAACACTGCAGCAAACTGCAGCCAATGGGAATCGGGAGAGTGACGAATATTCAAAGAGGATGCAAATATGGTAAAAGAGGGCTGAACAGGAGTGATGTCAATTGGGTAAACCAATGGAACATAAAACATTAAGATGTGCCTGCAGAGGCCTGTGGGAGGGGAGGCTCTTCCATCCCTAACCTGTAGGGGTGTTTCTCCTTACTTGTTTCTGCACCTCCAGGGTTGAGGTGTTACAGTTCCAGTGGCTGGCTCCTGAGTGTCTGCAGAGTAACATATAAATAGTTTCATCATTTTAGTTTTGTCCTGTAAATTAGGCTGTATATAACAAAAGAATCTCATAGGCAGACTACAGGTACAGAGTTGTTTGCTGTAGGGAGAACCAGTTGCACTTCAGAATCGGTTACATTGCTATTCATAGGTTAAGTATTGTTTGAATAGGACTTAATTCCAGGCTTACTGAATGACAGAACAAGAAAAAATTCCTGAAGAGAGCATTACCGCTCCAATTTTTTAATCTAAATTTATTTTATGTATATGTGTCTAATATAGATATTATATAATATATATATGTATATATATGTATATACATATATATACATATGTATTTTACCTTCTTTAAGGGAAGCAAGATGGAGAAAACGGTATCTGTTTTTTCAGCATTTGTTGCAGACATCACTTGCTTGCTCTAAAGAGCTGGTGTTGCCCTGCTTATAGGCTTGAAGTGTTCCTATCATGTTCTTATGTTATGCTGTAACTTAAAAATGCACAATATTTCTTTTATGAGATTAGCAATGACCATGCACTCACCAGTAGCTTAATAAGCAGCTGTACTGCTCTAATGTATGTCTCTGCTGATACTCATGAGTTATGAAAAGCAGAATCTAACTTTATTGCCAGTTTAATATTTCCTAAGCTTTTCTATGCCCTACAGTCAGTCTTTGTTTTGTAGTGTGGCCTGCTTTTTTCTGTATTGGTGATTATTTTGTTTTATAATGATTATGCTTTTATTAAATTGAAGATTAGTATTTTCTTTTACTAAGATTTGAGCAAAGCAAGTAGGCTTTAGTCTCTGGCTTTTATGCCTAATTAAAGATCTTTATTTTGAAAGACTTTAGATTGCCATGCATGACTGCATCACATTCTCTCCCTAATAATCCCTTTATAATACTCAATAAGGTTCATTTCAGCTCATGGTCTTCATCACTGCTTTAGACTTACAGTCAAGAGTATGCATTTATCTGAAGAATAAGAAATTCAATGCAGCGCATAAGAAGCAGTATCCTGTTAAAGTGCCCCTGCAGCTGTCACCCATTTTGCACAGCAGTTGCAATCCCAGGATAATTCATAGGGAATGACTTTGAGACTCCAACACAAAGATAAGGCTAAAGAGAGGACACAGTGGTTTAGATTCGTCATCTACTGCGTCTGCTGCCACCGGGTATGTTGAACACTCAATGTGCAACGTAATGCTGCCTGTGTGTTTCGCATGGTCTGCTCTGTGTCCTGCAGAAGCACCAGACTAAATAATCTGGCACAAAGAGCTCCATGAGCACTTCTCTAAGGAGTAGCAGCAGGAACAATTTTCAGAATAGATTGCAGGAGATGGGCAGAACTGACCATATGCCAGATAACCGAGAGGCTAAGGTGTCTTTGAAATGCTGCTGCACTGGTCTGCATACCTTTCTCAGTCTGGAATCCTGAACTGCATTATGTTTGCTGCTTTCTGGTTTTCAGAGTATAATGACTACTAGTATTACAAATAATACAAATATGTTGCGCATCTATTGTATATCCACTTGTGCCACATTGCTGCTGAAGAAGCATTAAGTGCCTCTGAATAAGAACCTTTTTTCTTAATAAGTGTTTTTTTCCTATATTCAGGATTCAACCATGCAAAAACTTACTATAGGTGCCTGTATGATTTACACCTTTTATTCATCTGTGTGAAATGATGGTGCCTCATACTGAGCTGTTATTCTCTATGTGTCATGGATGGAGTGGTGTATGTTACTCACAGGAGAGGAGCAACGAATAATTTATTGATATAAAACAGTGAATTTACAAACTTCAGTGGCAAATATGACAGTGGATTAACACGACTTGATGGCCAGGTATGCTTGACTATTTACTGCATAGAGGTCAAGGTCTGAGAAAGCTGTCAGGCATGATTCTTCCATTGGGTCATGACATTTAGACAAGACCCTCTTGTGTTCTAAATGTCTTCTCAGAGAGGAGTTTAGGTGAGGCTGGCTCCAGATTTAGTCTCAGACTTGGTCAACAGTTCACGACTAAAGGATTGTATGTGCACAATCATTCCGTAGTATTGCTTACCTGAGACTTCTAAGTTTAGCATACTATTAATCGCTTACTGAAAATGTGCTGCTGCAAGGAATCACTCTATCTCAATGAGTAACCCTGAGAAGTGTCCCCTCTCAAGGGGAGACCCTGGCGTACAGCTCTTTGCATGAGAGCAGTGGACCCTGGGGTGTCCACTATTTAAGGGTTTAGAGGGCTGATTTACAGTCATATTTGCACAGCTGCAGGATGTCTGGGACAAAATTCCAGACAGCCCTTGACTACTGTATTTCCTCTGTATTTCCTCTGTCCATCCTCTGGGGATGCAGCCATCCCCAGCCCCCACTGGTGGCTACAGCATAAGTCAGGGGCAGCAGAGGAAGGAGGCTGTCAGACTGCCACACTGTGCTGCTGCACACCCTGTGTTCGCAGAGACATATTTAGATGGGTGTCTGAGCCCTTACACACACGAGGGCTGCAAGCCCAAGCACCGAGTGCTGCACCAGCTCCCAGTGCTGCTGCTCTGCACTCAGCTCTCTTACAGTGGTGGTGCAACTGGAGCTCCAGATGGCCACGCATCAGCTCTCTTGAGACATTTCTGAGAGGTGTCAGTAACACCCTACACAGTGTGCTGTGGGCACAGGTTTGGAGGCATCACAAAGGCAGCTTGGAGCAGATTTCAGTTCTGCCTCCTCTGCCTTTTGACACCCACTGACAGAAGGTCATTACTCCACTGCTTGTACCAGCACAAGGGGTGTCAGGAACAAACTGAATGACCTGGTACACGGCATTAAATAAAAACTGGAAAAAATGGGGTTATGGCAAGACTTGGGGTAAGGTACAGATGCTTATCTACATTCGTCAGTTGATTAAGATGAAATTCTGTTTATAACTTGAGAGAAGTTAGATTGTCACACAGAAGTTTATCCTGCAAGTATAAATACTTGCGGCCATTCCTTCTTTGGTGACATACCCTGTTGCATTGCCCTGCCTTGACTGCCGAGACGGGCAGGAACGCAAACCCGACAAGCGAGCAGGATCCGATGGCAAAGCAGAATCGACGATGCGGGTGGTGGAGAAATGGACCTCAGTGCAGCTCTTTGGCAAACAGGGTTTATTGAGGAGAGGGTGTCGGGAGGTGTGAGGGAGCCAAAGGGTGCCGCAGCAAAGGTGGGAACTCTGAGGGTACACAGGGTTTTATATGGAGGGTCCAGGGGCGGATCTGAGGGTTGGGGTCCAATAGGGCTGAGGGTGACATAACCAAGGGCCAGTCGGGGAAGAGGGTTGGATAATGCAGCAAAAATGGCCCAGTTGGGGTACAGAACAGGGGGAACTTTCTAGCAACATTACAATTAAGTATAACAGACAGACGAACAGGGCCAACCAGGGTAAAAGAATTAACATATTCATAAACCGTATAACTTAAGACTCTAGATTGGGTCCATGGCTTCGGGATAATAGGGGACCTACAAGTCCCCACAATACCCTTCTCATCACCACCACAGAAACAGTCATCATGAAGAACCGTACACCCATAAGGAGGTGCAGTGGTGTGTTTGTAGGTACCTGTAGGCTCAGAAATTGGTCCTGGAATTTCTGGTCCTAAGAGCCAGATACAGAATCAGATGTGGATTGGATTTTCCAGAGGTAGAACAACTTACACATCCCTTTGTAAAGTACTTTGCTGTTTTATTACTGGAGGACTCTGAAATGTAGCATACAGAAATGGCTGCTAATTTGATAAAGCTGGAGGACATAGTAAGTTTCTTCAGATCCAGTAGACAGGTCTATTGAGGACTCGTTTTTAAAGATCTCTTTCTTCTCTTTTTCCAGATGAGGACATTCTCCGAAGCTGTAGTTTCTGGTGCCTCAATAACCCATCCTAAAAAGAGGGAGTGATTTCTCATAAATAAGGAGGTGGTGATTATTATAAATTATGATAAATTATTTGGTGATGACTGTCTACCATTACATAGGAATACAAATGATAAAAATTGTGTAGGAGCTACTCTCAAATTTCCTTTATCTGACTGATGTGTTCCTCTGGCATGCAATGCTGGTGAGTGACCAAGTTCTCCAAACAGGCTCCATCTCTCTACTGAGGTACTGCTGCTGTGTGTGTTCCTCTATATAGCATCCAAGATCCAAGACACTGTGGCCTGCTGTGCTCTGCAGAAGAACTACCTCTTGTTACAACAAATTCTGTGCAGGCGTGTGTGGAGCTCTCAAGACACTGAATATTAAACTCCTACTGGGGCAGTAACACAACTACTCTGAATCTTGCCAGAGAGACTTCCATTTGTAATTTATGCTGAGAAATGTCATTGCATACCAAGTTCAGCTAGTTCTGATTGTGCATTTTCAGTGAACATCACTTGCATGTTCCTGTGAAAGAGCTTGCCAGCAGGCATCTCTCCGGGGGATGGTCTTTGAAGAAATCCAGAGGAGACATGTCAAGGTCAGTGCTCCCTTTTCTGTAAGACTCATTCACATTTATACAGTTCCTGCATTCCAGTTGTTAAAACTTCTAATTTCCCTCATTTGAATTGATTCTCTTTATGGCATTGTGCAAAATTCCATAGTTAAGTCATTGGATACATAAATATAAAATTATGGTAATGCAAACCTGTTCTATTGCTAATAGAATTGAGAAGGATTCTTCAGTGAATCACATAGGCATGCAGATATTATACATAATTATCACAATCTCACTCTAAATTTTTATTTTCCTGTGCAAAGTGATCAAAAATAACCAATTTTGCAATTTTTATTACCTAAACAAATCCTTCTCAGTCAAACAGTAAGCCCAGGGGATTTTTTTTTTTTTTTAATGTAAGTAATTTAGTGAAACAGCTTTAATTTTCCAGTTATAATGTATATATAATTTTTTATATTGAAAAGGGAGGTTTTATATGGAACTCCAAGACTTCCTTGCCAGAGTGCATTCTTTTTTTGGTGAATGCAGAGTATTACACACTGCAAATAAAATGCATTTCTAACAAACAACACATGTCCCTTTGATGCAGCCTTGTGATACTTAAATTCAACTGTGCAAGGTATTCCTAGCTTTGAACAAAAATAGTGTGCAGTTTCATTACAGAAAAGGAATTTTTATGAGCCCTCAATGATCACTGCAGTTAATGTGTTTGACATTAATTCCAATTCTGTTCTCACATGAAAATTTTCAGAGGGTTTGATCTCAGGGGTGAGATAGAACATTCTGTTACTGTGGGTCTTTCTGAAATTGTTCCTGTCCTGCTCCAAGGCTGAGGGAGCCCTAAATTTTTCAGATTAAAATAGTCTGGATAGTTTACAGAGCAGTTTATTTGTCAGTGTGTGTTTGTATTCTGAATAAAGTTGCAAAGCTTGCTTCTGGCTCACAGTGATGCTCCATTCTAGTTTCTTGTACTGTATTGAAGCTGCAAAGACAGTTTCTTTTCAAGCATGGTTTTTAACTTCCATATGCACAGCTATATGGTCCAACAAAAGGACACTGTTTCAAGCAGCAGAAAAGGGACCTCCAGTGGAGAGATCATGTTGACTTTTATGAAGCTTATATTCTAAACACAAGCTTTTTTTCAGTGAGAGCAGCATGAGAGTAACACCTTTCCAAAACCACAGATCAGTGCTTTTCTTTCAAATAGTAAAAAATTTCCTTTGAATTGTTTTGTATTTGATATGTTTATATTTGAGCTGATGTAAAATAAACTGAAGTGTAAGTATTTGAGAGAAAGTAAAGTTTGCAGCAAACTTGCTTCGTGACAGGGTTTTCCCCCTCAGCTTTCACTCTGCTAGAAACACTGGCTTTCTAACCAGTAAAGAATTACAATTATTGAGTCTACTGTAAATTTTTCCACATTAATCAAGGTTCAAAATTGTATTTATTTTCTGCTTGTTGCCTAAACATTTCTTAGAGCAATATACTGATAATCCAGTCTATGGGATGATCAAGCCCCTCTTCAAATTGATGAAAGTTCATCTTGGTATGACGAACTAGACAGGAACGGAGTCTGACCATTTTGAAAGGGTGTTATTTTAATGTTAATTTCCCTTCTGATGACAATGAGTCAGCAGACACAATTTTTCTTTTTTCTCCCCCATTTCTTTCTCAGTTGAAACTTTCATCTGGAACATAAATTCTTTAATAAGTGTTACAAAAAACCCCTGGAACCCCTGACATACTAGTGCAAGTGAGGAATTCTAGTTTTTTGGGGCTCCCATGTGAAACATCATCCCTGTGTATCTTTGCAAAAGCAGAACCTGAAAGGACTCTTCTGATTATGTGGTTGCATAGTAATATATTTCCCTGGGTAGGAATAGTCTTTAAAATTTTTCCACATTTTCTCCATACCCTTCCCATGTAAACATAAATTTATGGATGCTGTTGTTCATGAAGTTGCTTACCCATTGTTTTAAATATCATACTTGATTAATTCCAGGCTTTGTTTATCCAGTTACAGGAGGTCGTTGTGGAGGCTCTTGAGGGTTTAACACTGACACTTAGGTTTTCAGACCTCTGAGTCCAGTGGAGATAGGGTAAGTTAAGTATCTGGAAGCCCACCCTGTCCCTCTCTCCTTCAGCTCTGAATTCAGAGTGATGTTGTTTGTGACACTGTTTGTACAAGCTTTCAATGGAGGAAAATAAGCTTTTCTCTCTCATGCCCCATTTTGTAAAAGGCAAATAATTTAAAGTAAGGGGAAAAAATAAACTTTATAAGTCTGGGTCATTCTCTCTGTTCTTTTTTCAATAGAAAAAAAAAAGAAAAAGCATTTACCAGGACCTGCTTGCACACAGCTCTTGAAAGTGAAGAACTAGTTTATCTGTCTGCCATGTACCTCATTCACACTTATTTAAATCAACTCAAAATAGAAAGCTAAGAGAAGACAGAGTTCAGGCTGATTTCCTGGGTATGCAGCAAGCAGCAGAAATAGTGTAATTTTTTTTTTTTTTTTAATCAGCATTCATGCTGCAAAGGTGAGCATGGTAAATGGTTACCTATTATTAGAATAAATAAATGCAGAAGTTGCACACTGGATATGTTTATGTCACAGAAAAAATCCATTTGTATTTAAAATTAAAAATATTTGCATACAGAGAGGATCATTTAAGATAAATAGATTTAATATTTATGCAAATACACTTTGAATACTGTTGGTGATATGTGATATATATCTTTAATACAAAAAGACCTTTTTGTTTTGTAGCCACTCTAAGGCAAAAAAAAAAGAAAGCCTTTCACAATATTTTGTTTCTTCTAGGATGATAGAAGGATGACTATGTTAAACACTAATAAGCCAAGAACAAGCAAAATTAAATGGTTGCCAAAAAACATATTTTGGGGAATATTGTGTGCTGCAGCCAAATTCCCCTCACCTTTACTCTTGATCTTCATTTTTTGCTTCAGTTTATACCTGTGGCTTCTAGACTAACCTGAGTTTGTGCCTGTGGCTTCTAGAGAAACCAGTATTTACTGCTGCTGCGTGGTCAGGTTATTTTTTCTTTTTTTTTTTCCTTTCTTTTTTATTTTTTTCTTTTTTCTATCTTTTTTTAAATTTTCTTTTTTTCTTCTTACTTCTTCCTTCTTCCTTCTTTCTGACGCGCTGCCTGCTTCCCGGCTAGCAGTTTCTCCACACGGACAGTCACAAGCACGCAGGCGGCGTGCCGCGTGTGGGGCCTGACGGCGGGTTGATGCGCAGACTGTCAGTCCTTCCGTGGGCTTTGGGGGCTGCAGATGCAAACGCAGTCCAGGAGAGGATGAAGGAGGCGAGGAGGCTGAAGCTCGGTTTGAGGTTCCAGACAGGTTTTTTAAGGGTCCGGGGTAGAAGGCAGATCCTGCCTGGAGGGTTCAGGGACTGAACACCTCTGTGCGGAGGTTTGAAAGGGGGTGGGTACAACTCATAGGCCAATGGGACAACTCCAGGGGAGGAGAGAGAGGAGGGGTTCAGAATATGGGGACCAATGGGGGATANAAACACAACACAACATCTTTCCTCTTGCCTTTCCTTGACTTCCCATAGTTTCCAGAGGTCAGGAGGAAAGCACAAGAATAAAGAATAAAGCTGACTCAAAACTCACTTGTGGGTTAAAGAAAAAGGGAGAAATTCAAGCTAGAATAGTTGGCCAGAGCTAAAAATATGGAACATCTGTAAAAGAGCAAAGCAGAGGGCAAAGAGCAAGGATAAACATGTTGAGTGGGTGTTGAGTGGAATGTAGCCAAGAGAGGGATTTTCAGACTGCTGCTGCCTCACCAATCTGGAGGGCGGAGATTACTGTTCCTTATGTTAATTCTAGGTATGTTACACTAGTAGGTGCTACCCTGAATGAAGGGATGGGTCCTGAAAGGGAATTCTCAGTTGTATCCACTCAGAAAAATAAAAGAAATTACTGCCTTTCCAGGTGCTGTTTCTCTGTTCCTCCTTTTATAGCACAGATAAGCTCAAGGTGCAAATAAGATCATCAGTATTGAAAACTACACATTTCTTGTGACCATAAAGATGAAGTAAGGACAAAATCTGCAAGGAAAGAGGAAGAAGAGAAGATAAGGGCAGTGGAAAGAAGGGAGAAATAGTGTTCTTGAGAGCTAGGTATTTGCACACTGGCACAAAAAAGCTAGTGACACATGCTGCCTATGTGGTCCTCGCTTTTCATACGTGCACTTATGATGGGGCTAAAATGTATATTTGGTTAACTCTGCATTTTTATGAGCTCTTTCTTTTGAGAAAAGTTGATGAAGCCCAGTCGATTGTAATTTTTTGCTGCTATGTGATTTTACTATGGTTAAAGTAATGCATACTTGTGTTGTGGAAGTACAGCTTCCAGAGTGATGAAACTTTTCCATTACATATATTTTTGTAAAGAATGAGAAACACAAGTTAGTTTTAGTTCACTTTATACTAAAATATAGACTACCTGGCTCTAACTCGGTAGCTGTTTATTTTTGGTTTTTTAATAAGTTCTGTTATAAACAGATATGAGTACATTGCCACAAAGCTGCTTTGCTCCTCATGATCGAGAACCTTCTCATGTCATTATTCTTGCCTGTTAATGCCATTAAAAGAGCAGAGACATCTGGAAAACTATGGTGTGCAGCAGAGATGTGTTGGCTTGCGGAAGCTGTTTGTCCTTTAGGAAGAATTTTAGCATCTGGAAGGTTGAAATGATGCTCCCATTAAAAAAAAAAAAAAAAAAAAAAA
>VZSE01000361.1:355603-388932 GCA_013398275.1 Promerops cafer
AAAAAAAAAAAAAAAAAAAAAAGGATAAAAATGCTTACAGAATTAAATTCTATAGGAAATTAGATTAAATTCTAGGAAAAAAACACAGGTATTTGTTGGTCCGTGTGAATTTACTGAATGTACTCAACTCGACATGTGATACTAATAATTACTATAAATCTCTACTTTGTAAACTTCATGCCATGTATTACCAGGGGAGAAACATTCAGAAAGATTTTTTTGAGCGAGATAGAAGAATTGCTGAACTGGGAAGCTGTTGGCTGCGCAGAGCTTCCTGAGTGTGCAGCAAGAGGATAGTCTTCTCTGTTTAGCACAGAAACGTGTCCTGAAAATAGCTGTTCTCTTACTCCAAGTCAAGCATACCAGTGCTTTGGTGAAATCACAGAATCTTCGGGGCCATCGAGTCCACCTCTTCGGTGAATGGCCCATACAGAGATCGAAGGCATGGCTTTGGAGTTATTAGCACCATCTCTAATCAGCTGAGCCAATCTCAGTGGCATCACCTCTGTATCATCACACATCTGCAATGTGCTCCAGTTTAGTTGTAGGGTTTCCCCTGTTCTAGTGGCAGGGGGTTTTGTATGGCAGTATGGGCCTCCTTTGTTGCAGTCATTATGTCAACGCTGTAAAAACGTCTAATAATGCTTAGCAAACACACTGACCCTATTGCAGAAGAATATCAGATGTTCCTCCTTTTTTTTTTTTTTTTTGAGTCTGTGTTCAGCAGCCTGTGCAATCTTTAACAGAATCATTGATCAGAAGTGGAAAGCATGGTAGTTCTCTTGGAGATGCAACCTACTGAAAACACATTTCCTCTTCTGGAACTTCAGTGTTTTTTATATATTTATGGCCTTTGGATTTTTGCATGCTCTGCTTGTATATTTTCAGAAGTTCTTTGAATCAGTGTGTATGTATCTTTGAAAATTTATGAGAACAGTTTGTCTTCTGACACCTACTCAGTATAAAAGAGTGATGAAGAAACAAATTTTAAAAGCATTGTCTGGATATTGGTTCTTCACTGAGATCCACAAAGGTGAATGTTTTCTCTTTAGTTGCTATGAAATTTTGCCCAAGTTTACATGGAGCAGAACATGAGCGATTCACAAAAAAATGGAACAGTTCTTTGGGGTCATAAAAAACACAAAAAAAGTCTTTATTTATTGCAATCAATGTTTATTTCCTCTGAGGTTAACATAAGTGCAGCCTAACAAGTCAAAAAGCAGTATCACAAGAGCAGAGTTCACCTGTGCATTGAAATGCATGAGTACCTTGAGCAGTAATGCTGTATCTCTGACTCTGCTCTGCACAGCAGCTGTTTCCTTCTGCTGTAGTTGAGTCTCACTTAAGTGCATCTGCACAACTTCCAGTCATCAGTACATTAATCCAGAGCTAATTACTTTAAAAACCCAATATGAAGTAAAGATTTTACAAGAGATCAGATTCTGCAATCTTTATCTGTGCTTCAACAAGGGAGGTTCCCATACCAGCTAGAGAACCCCTTCAGAGTAAATGATCTAGTTACAGTTAATATATACAATAAAAATACCACCTCCAAATGTTCATCTGTTTTTATATTTAATGAAATGACTGAGATTATTACTTGTGCGTAAAGATAGATGTAAAGATGTTTCTTTTGCTCTTCTTTTGTGCTTCTCTTAAGGAATTTACAAATGAAAAAGCAATATTCCTTATCTCTATGGGTCTGCATTTATGCAATACTTACAGTCCATACCATTATTCGCCTGGGAAATATTTGTGGAAGCAGTTCTAATTATAAGGTGGAAAGAGAATACTAACATAATCAGATTGCTGATCTTGTGGTTCCATTGTGTCCTTAACCCTTTCTGGAACTGGGACGGATGCTAACAACAGTCTGGCATGGAAAAAGGCACAGGGAGCCCTCTTCTGCAGGGTGAGGTTGCAGCCATCCCAGCCCTGTGCTTTTGCCTTCACTTTTGATTGTGATTAAGGATTCACATAGAGAAAGTAAATGTATGAGGTTCCAGTTTATACAGAAAATGTTTAACCTGTATATTTATGCAGAAAGCATATTAATAGAAGAAAAAGATTGTTCTATAACAAAATTGTAGCAGTTTGAAAAGAGACAGTAGCGAATAGCACTTACAGGAGAAAAGGAACTAACAAACCATAATGTAACCAAATCCTGAAGTTGAATCAGATCCAAAGGAATACTAGGTTGTAAATTGGAAAAAAGACTTTTTTTTTTTCTTATATTGATGGACCTTACTGTATTCAATAAATTGCGAAAACTCCAAAGTGCACTAAGAGAAAATGTGACAGCAGTGTGTCAGGAACTCCAATCCTTTCTGCTGTGCAGAGCAGCTCAGGTAGGGTGCATGGTGACTGAAGACGTAGCACGTGGTTGTGAGCAGGAGATGGAGTGATAAATGATGTGGAATTGGCATAAGTAACGGTAAGAAGAGGAAATAATCAGCTGTAATAAACATGAGGGTCCATTGGATGTCTCCGTTGTTCTGTTTCAATGAAACAGATGCTCTGCCTTGCAGATTCAGCACAGTGACTCCAGGATTTGGTTTTAGGCTTTTCAGAGTTCAGCAGAAAATAACTTATTTTATGGGACAGTAGCAATGAACACTATATTGAAAATTGCCCAAATGGTTGCTAAAATGGGCTGATTTCCCATATTGGTCAGCGAGGTGTTAGGATTCTGGGTTCTCATCAGACCTCAATGATTCTGTGATAATAAGTATAATAATAATGTTGGAATTCAATTAAAAATAAAGGTTGGCAGTTTTCTAAACAAATGCCATTTTATAATGAAAAAAATATTCCATAAAGAAAGGTCTCAGCTGTTTAGTTTGAAATGTTTGTTGTTCTCAGGAGTCTGGGTTTCAGTGAATAAGTTGTTTATGGAAGAAAATAAAAATGTTTGGGCAATTCCACAAATAGAGAAATCCACAGAGATCTTACAGTGGGCTTCAGTTTCTGTAATTGTTTAGGGAGGTGTTGGAGAGAGAATCATAAATTCAGCAGCCACAGGGTTTAGTTGCTGTTTCTGCCAGAAGTACCACAGTATAATTGTTTCTTTTATCTTAGTGTTATGAATAGGAAAACACCTTTGATAAAATAGTAGTGATGGGGACTGCTCCAGCTGAGGAAAGGGCAGACATAGTTACCTGCATCTTAGCTGCCAAAAAGGCAAGAGGAGAGGGGAGTAGAGATCTATTTTAGTTTATCTCCAACTTATTTAGGTTAAAAGTTCAATCTTCAGTTTGTAATTCTATATCAGTGCTTATTGTTAAAATTTCACTGTTTTATTTTATTTCTATTCTAAGTACTGTGTGTGGTAGTTTCTGTTTCTGTATGTTTTGGAAGAAAGCATCATGGCTGTTTCAAATAGGAACTTGCTGTAAAGCCTCAGGAATTATTTCATAAAAACTCTTCTCCTGTGCAAGGTGGGAATAGTTGGAAGTTGAAAGTAATTAATCTAGAAGTGCAGCTGTGCCTTTGGGATGTGCTCTAGCCCTTGCTTTTATTTATCCTCCTCCTAGATTTATTTTTGATCCTCAAGACGTGTTGAAATGCTACAGGTACTAACAGGCATTTGAGAATCAGAAAAGATGAGAGAAAGAGAAAAATTTTCATAATGTGTGTGTGAGGCAGACGTAGGTTGGGTTGCAGTTTATGTTATGAATGACCATTGCATTTTTAATGAAGTTTAAATGACCTAGAGCTTAAAATAGGTGTCTGATCCATTACAGTGAAAAATCAGTAATCCTTTTGAAAGACCTGCATCTAAATTGCAATTTACTTCGTCTGTAGCTCTTCCTTTCATTTTTTTTCCTGTTTGTTTTAGACAAAAGACTTTGATTTTTTTTTAATACAAGATACTTTTTTTCTACGCTGGGGGGGGTTCAAAAGTTAAAGAGAGAACAAAGCAATTCTGAACTTGAGTTGTCCATTTGTTCTCATTATAGAGAGGAAACTGGGTTTGTATCTTCTAAAAGGTACACAGGAGTGCTACAATTGGTGCAAACAATGTGCTTGGAGCCTGAAATCATTAGCCTGGCCTGGAGAAGCAACACTGTAGTAGACAGATATATTTGAACAACACTGAATTACAGAAACATCAACAACCAAACAATTAAAAGCTTGTGGGTGGTAATTTATTTAAAGCAACTGCAACTGTAGTTTCTGTAGAAGAAAAAAATATAAGGAATATTTTTGCAGAACTTCTATTACTCTCACATCCGTGGCAGTTTGTTTAAAGAGAATTGGGGGATTTGAATATTCAAATCCTATTGACATGAAAAAGGAATTGTCAGTTAAAGAGTGTAATTGGAAATCTCTACACTCTTTAGCAGATACCACAATACAGAAGAAAATTGTTAGTGAGAAAAGGCTTACCTTTTTTGTGAGAAAGAAGAGCATTTGTAGGAGTCACTGCTCTAAATAATTAATCTGTCTCTCCTACTTGCCTGCAATTTCTTCCATAAGAAATGTCAGCTTTGTTAACTAAGTGGGAGTCCTTGCTTAGTGGATGATAGTTTTAAGATATGAAGAAGATTTATAGCAGTGTTCAGCATGTCTGCTCTGTACTGTTGGGGTAACTGATGACATTGCCAACCCCAAAGGACAAAATTTGTTTAGGCAGTGGCTTTGTTTAACCCATAGAAAGAGCTGTAAGTTCTTGTGAAATTCCTGAACTTCTGATTAAAAAAATGTCTCTGTACAGGCTGGGTGCTTATCTATTAATCATAATAACTTTAAAAACCCAACCAAACTAAAAAAATGTCATCGAAAACAGACCATAAAGAAACCATAGATTGTAAATACAGCAGTGTTTTATTAAGATGACTAGGTTCCTGAAGCCATATACTGCATGTTTTTTATAGAGAAATAAAAGGTAGATTATCTTTTATTTGTGAGTCATTCATTGTTGTTTCAAAAACTTACAAAGAAAGGGTAGGACTGTCATGTTTCCAGTGACTCTACAATAAAGAAATTCTGGGAAGAAAGGTAAGTGTAAACCACTGTGTACGTTTGAGAATCTAAGTCAAATGCATCCAGAACCTTCCTAGAAACAAGCAGTTGGTGTCCTTGCACTATGTGCTCCTTGTTTTCCCACAAACTTTCTGCTAGGAAGGTTCTTATGTCTCGATTTAATCCAGTAGAAACCAGAGAAAGGTAATGCTTTTCCCCTGCTGCAGCAGCCTCTGTTGACAGGCTTTGTGCAGCTCAGAGAAGGGGAAGGTACCTGGAGGAACCAAAATGACAGAGAAGCCAAGCTCTCCGTTTAAGATGATGTGTCACTGGCAACTCCTATCACCCTCATAATCAGTCAAGCAGTTCTTGGTGTACTTTCCTTTCACCTTGTATTCTGCCTGTTTTTGACAATGTAAACTAAATGACTCCAAGTCCAGATTGCAGTGGTTTAAAGTGTTCCCACCACTTAACATACATTTTGTGGGATTTGAGATAATTCCATGTACCTAAAATTGTTAACTCTAACAGAACCTAGGAAAAGCTTTGTAAGAATCTTTTAAGAGCCCTGGATATACAGGTACATGTTTGTCTCTGTACATTTCTAGTATCAACTAAATAAATTCCTATAACCCTCTGGGAAAAAGAAGCTGTTTTTATTGGACTTCTGAGGGCAAATAGAGATAAAACAACATCCACTTTCCCTGTCTTCTCTGGATGTAAGTCTTTAGCAATATAGGACGGAATGGTTTTGCACTTCCTATTATTTCTGTGGATGAAGTTAGCCATTTGTCTTTTGTCTATAAAGTATTATGCAGTATTATTCTTCCCCACAGCAGGAAAGAATGAATTATAAAAATAATATACATTTCAAAGGAAGTAAGGATTACAGCCAGTTGCCTTAACAAGAGAGAAAGAAAATCCTCTAATGCTGAAAAAACACTGCTGATTCAATACCGAATAAAGATGAGATGAATAGGAAATTTGCATATGAACTCTATTTGAGAAGGCAGATGAACAAATTTCTACTTTACATTGCAAATCATTTTTAATAAAGTAAAGAAACAGAGGATTTCATAAATGAATGTGAACTCTGCCAAAACATCATTGTAGCATGGAGAACTAAAAGAATGACACAGAAAGAGAAGATGAAAGAGAAATATTACCATAACCTATTGCCTAAATAATGATTTTTAATCCTCCCCTTCAGCCCCACCAGGACTGAAGCCACTTCTCATAAAGATCCAAAGGGCATGTTGTCTCCATTTCCAAGGTGCCATCAAATCTTAGTGTCTTTCTCCCGAACATTTAACATTAGAAAAAGAAATTACTTCTTTCTAGCCTTTTGTTGTTGTTGTTGTTTGGTTGGTTGTTATTTTTTAAATCTGAGCAGCTTGTGAAGTCAATCACTTTGCTTAGTCTGAGGAGCTTCACTGATGGCAAGCCAAGCCAAAGCGTGTGCCTTTGCTTCCAAGTGCAAACCTCATCCTTCTTGGCTGTTGTGGTTACCATGAAAATATTGTGATGGAACATCTCCTTTCCTTTTTGTGGCAGGTTTCTGGAGTGACAGTTCAGAGAGAGAACAAAAATGGCATTGAATAATTGGATATTAGTGGTTAACTGTGCTAAAGAGCTTCAGGTTTATTCTACCAGAGTTTTTGTCAAGAGAAACAACTAATTTCTCTGGGAGTTAAGAGTTTTTCAGCTTGAAAATCAAAACTGTGATCTGTTACCATATGGACTGTGGTCTTACAGCAGTAAGGAATGATATGTTCAGAGATGTCAGTGGGTTGTATCACCATAGTCTGTCTCTATCACTGAACAGTCTTAAGCTTTATCTAGTTGCTGGAGGTGTAGTGAGGCCGTGGAGGGTGCCATGCTGTAGCTAGGCTGTGGTTTTCAGGCACTCATCCATCATTCTGCTCAGAGGTTAGTTAGAACAATGCTTCCTTGTACACACAATCCACTATACACTGCATTATATAGATTTGTATCTTTTTTCCTCCAACATAAACATTAATATTTCACAGTTGAATAGACGTACTTAATGCAAGAGCACATGCTCTCCATAGTGGAACCTAGTAAGAATATTTGATTATTTAAGGTTTGGACAGACACATGATATCTCTAGAATAATATGCCTGGATGAATTTCTCCAGTGGCCAAATGAAGTTTTTCCTTCGGCCTCTCTCTCTCTCTTTCGCTGTCTCTGACTAACAGTGTTTATTTACTTGTTTTTGTATTAATTATCTCTTCAATCTCTGTTGCTTATTTTCCATTGGACTTGACTGATGAATGAGAAGAAATTGCTCTTTTCTCCCTCTTTCTGACAGCAGTACATCTCTTTTGCCTGTGTCCAGAATCAGCCAGCCTCTCCTGATACACCATCTAAGTCATCTGTTGAATTGTAGCAGTGTACTTTGGGCTGTCTAATTTTCTTTCCCAGTTGCTTTGAGACATGCCAGATGACAAAAGACTGGAGTCTGAAGATTCTGTAGCTGAGGAAAATAATTTTCTAATTAAGTATGCATTTTCCTTGTTCTGGAGAAAAAAGATATTTGGGAATGAGTGAAGATGCTGCTCCACCAGGGAAGATGCAGGAGATTGAACCGCCTATGCCTGTTAAACTGAGGTAAGTAGGAAGGGACAGGGAGGTGGGTGGCTTTCAGTGCTTTGGCTGTGCTAATTTGAAGGATAGTTTTTTCATTTATGTGAGTTATGCCACTATCTGGAGTGCTTGGAAATACAATTTACCATGACAGTGACGCTTTCTGAAATTATGTAAGGCAAATGGGAGCAAAGCTGGAGTTTTCTGTAGATTAAAAACCCCAGAGCAATTATTACTATGATTCAGTTGAACTTTTGATCACAACTTGCTTTTGTAGTCAAAATCGCAGGTCTGCAAGGCATGAACACGATCTAAAATACCCAAATCTCAAGCAAAAATCAACCAAAATTTTACAAAGTTCTGAATAAAAATGTTGTGCTGTGCTGGACAGCACCATATAGCATTAAACAATCTGTGCATTTCAGTCAACCATGCATAATGGTTACTTTGGAAAGCAAACTTTTCTTCCTCTCCCCCAGATTCTTACGCTGATGTCACATGGGATGAGATATCCCTGTAATCATCTGGGTTCAACTCCCAGCTCCATGTGCCCCCCACAGCTCCTGACTCGTGGGGTGGGATGAGGAGCAGGAAAGGCCTTGACCTTATGTGAGCTCTGCTCAGCAGCAGCTAAAACATCCTTGTGTTATCAACACTTTCCAGTACAAATCCAAAATAGAATACCATAAAAATGACTACGAAGAAAAATAACTCTATCCCAGGAAAAATCAGTTCAGCCAGATAAGCCAGAGCCTCTGGTTTCAGATGCTCAGAACTACAACTGAAAACATCTATACAACTATCTGATTTAGACCTTAATGGAAGTGCTATTACAAAGCAAATTTAAAGCTAATGGAATTGAAGCACTAAGGAGCAGCAAATCATTAAATTTACAAGAACTCTAAAAAATCTGAACTTTTTTATGGCACCTGAAAAAACAAGAAAAATTGAGAAAAAAAAGAATCAGTTCTTTAATGACCCAGATCTCAGTATTTCTGCAAGAAAAGTGCATCACATCTTTATAGAAAAATGTCGTTTTGAAAAACTCAGAAATATGTCATATATAAACTTTATAATAAAAACATACATGTGCATGAACTTGCATTATTCTATTTGGAATTCTATTCTGAGATGCATTTTCATGCATTTCTAGATTAAATAATCTTGATAACATCTAGCAAATGTTTAATTGCAACATTCAAATGTACCTTAAAAATACAGGAAAGAGAAAATATTGTGCAACAGGCATATCTATTAAAAAAAAATAAAAAGAGCAAGAAGGAGGAAAAATACTACATGCCATAGAACTGCAGGTTCCCGACAACTTGACCTTCATGGAAATAAAGAAATGATGCCTCAAATGTCTTGAAATACAGGGACAGTTAAGAATTTCTTGAAAGAAACAGTTATATGCTAAAAGCATCTGCTGTTTATGGTTTCCTCTTTTCTTGGATCTGGTTTTCAGAATTATTGAATACCACCAATGAGAGTTGGTAGGTCCAGTTCATTTTACTTGAACTTAGTGATGATCTGAGAATTCAGAGCTGCAGGGTATAGTTGTTCCTGTTGATTATGATTTAAAAAAAAAAAAAAAAAAAAAAAGAAGAAGAAAAGAAGAAAAAAACAAGTGAGAGAATACCTGAAAATTTTACAGAGTGATACAATTTTGCTGGAGAAATAAAAGAGTAAAAAATTGTGAAAGGATTTAGTAGATACTAGCATTACCCAGGGATATTTAGCTTTAACTCTTTAGGTACACCTTATTCTCTCCAATTCCAGATTTAGATATTAGGTAAACTAGATTTTCAGTAATTAGATATTAGGTCTATAATTTCAGTTGTAAAAAGGCACATTGATTTTTACAAACTCAGTGTGAGTTCTGATTTTTGTTCAAAGGATAAGAATTATCAAGAATATTGGTGTGATTTCTTTGCTTCCTTGCAAAGCTGTGGAGTGATAAAAAGTAATGTATTTCAACTAAATTATTCATGAAGTCAATCTCTCTCTCCAACGCAGTAACTTACTGACAAGGGGCTGGTTGACACTAAAGAACTATTGAAAAAAAAACCCCAAAGTCAAGATTTGTGGTAGGAAAACGTTTTTGTTACATTATCTGAGGTTTATTTCATATACTTGGACAAAATCACAGCATCTGAGGAGCTGGTCTTTCACTTTGCACCTGGTGTACCATCTTTCTTTGAGGCTAATATCTGTGGCTATGGCACAGCTTTTTCTTTCATTCTTAGGGAACTTTCTGACCTATCATATAGTAAAGTATTGGCAGTCAAGAATTTTTATTCTAATCAAAGGCTACTTTACCTGTTTTAAGGCTTTTCTAGGATTTTTTTTATTACTTTATGGCTAGGCATCTAGAATTTAACTATGGCTTGGATTGGGGCTTTAATTCTGGTTATAATCTCTGGAAATCTGTGGTTCTTCTCATTTCAGTTTTCGTAATAACTGGAGAGTGATTTCTTATGTCCCAGGCAATGCCTGCCCCACATTTCTGTGCTAATTAATGTGGTAGTTCATTAACTGCCTCTGTTCATGAACAAAACTTGTCTTACCACTTGGAATACCGAGTACCATTAGTGAGGATGGAACCTTTTGGAGGAGCTCCTGAAACTTTTTCAGTGTATTTTGCTGTATTTCTATCCATTCGTATATTTTAAGACACTGGTAAGTTAACAATTCTTGGTGTCCTTATACTTGAGAAGTTATGACTTGGCCTTGTATCCTGTATTCCATTTTCTTTCTCTGAAGTATGCTCAAGATCCTGTCCCTAATCTCCTAGCTGCGTTATATATATTACGTGTCTTATACAAAATCCTCTTGAAACCAGTAGCTTTTACATGGTACTGTTAAATGAAGTCATTTAGGAGTCCAAGTCATGCTTCAAAAGAGTTTAAGGGCTGTGTTCTTGAAAGTGATTGAAATCAATCAGGTGCACATATCAGCGCGTTGGCGCAATTAAGCTCCCGCGTCTAAGGACACTGAAGTACCTTTTATGTCTAAATGGAATTTCAGCCTATGTATCACTTAGGTCCTTTTGATAATGGTGACCATCATGTTTCCCTGAAGCCTTTCTGGTTTTGCTGTTAGCTGGCCAGAAAAGTGAATAGGAAATTATTTGAGAATGCACCTTTTTTTTTTTCCACTCCAGCGTAATATTTTTGTACCTGATTCTTCACACATTATTCATGCATAGCCTAATGTCTTGTTTCCTCCTTCAGCTGGCATGAACATTTCCACCTCATTAGGGATCTCATAACTGCATTAGGCAGGGGTATGTGAAGAAAATAGAAATGAAACAATGTAAATTTCTTCTGTGACTGGCACAGAGAGGGATATGAAGAACCTGGCCTGAAAAAGTGGTGAATTTGAAGCAGGAACAGAACAAACAAAACTTACTTATTACCCTGCTGAAGCATGTCTATGCAGAGGCAAATTTTAGGGAGTGGTTCATCTCTAAAATACAATTGGTAAAACACTGGGAATAAACAACCCAGAAATGTGACTCCAGATTAAGCCATCTTCCATGCTCTGCATCTAAAATATATTTTTTAAAATTCAATAAATGCTGCAACCCCACTATTCCTATTCACTTGCATTTATGGTCATTTTCATTTTGCAGTTGTTTCATTTCTCTCTGGCATCCATAACAGATGAAACAATTTTTTAGAATGCCAGTTCTTTCCTGTCAGAGGAGGAGACAAAAAAAAACTCTGTAAAATTTCCTGTTAGCTTATTTATCTAGTCATTCAGTTTCTAGTGTGTGTTAAATGTTGGAGTGCAGTTACTACTCATGTTTGCAACTCAGATCATAACAGCATGTCCTGTTGAATATTTTTCATTTGGTTAGAATATTTTTTAGGATTTCATTCCTTCTCTGCACAAGAGGAATAAAACCCATTTGCGTTGCATTTCTTTAGACATGTTTCTGAACTTGAGAAATGTTTATTTCAGGATTAGCATGCCTTGTTGACTCTAAAAAATTCATTTTTAATTGCTTCTTGTTTACTTCATGTTACCATTTTTATCTTTCTGATTTAGAGATTTTTAGGCCTTTAAATTTAATGAGAAAAATAAAGATCTCTTGCAATTGTCCATAAATTACACATTTCCGAATACTTTTCTGTTAAAATGGATCACAGTGAAATTTAGGTTTGGTAGCAGAGTAACTGCTAGGTTGCTCATTTGGAAAATGTTTGGGTTTAGATACACGTGTAATTATTGATTGATAATTTCAGTTAATTTGTGTTCCGAACAAAACCATTCCAAATCTCCTAATTAAGCAGTTAATGCTTCTCTGTCAAGACAGAGAAGATAAAGACTGGGCATTCATTATGTTCTATGAATTTTTTTACTTGCTTTTAATTTTATTTGGCATACACTACGCACCTATTATTAAATCGGTTGCACATACTGGAAAAATGTGGTGACTGAAATCCCATGAGCTTCACATTTTCTTTTCAGTTTATTTTAATGCTGATTAAACTTACCAGTGCTCTATACCAGGTGAAAACATGCTTAACACATTAGCAAAATACTTACTCAAATTGGTTTGGCTTTCTTTTCACCTTGAGTAATTCATTGCTGCTACCCACATTGATGGCAGCAGCTGGTCTGATATATCTGTTTCTTGAACCTAAGAGAAAATGTAACTAGTCATTTAATTGATAAGATCTGGCCCTTAGTACTCAATTGAGACCACCCATGGCTCTGTGAAGGACTGGTTGTGCTCTTCTGCTGCAGAGGCAGGAGTGGGTGAGTTTGAGTCTCCCTGCAGACCCCACAGACATGATGCTGAAGAGTGTGCTAGATCCTCTGGCAGATCCTATCACAAATCATGATGAGAGCTCCACTCCAAAAAATACTGAAATAAACAACCTTTTCATTTCTTCAGGGCAGAGATGAAGTATTAGGCAGACAGTCAAGAAACAATATGCATACTTTTATATGACTGTCATCATTTAAAGCTTTACTAGAAATACATATGTTTATGTGGAATACACAGAAGTCTTGTCTAAAGCTATAATTACATATTGAGAAATGAGATTGTCATTCAACAAAGGTAAGAGGGAATCGACTTTTAATTACAGTAGGACTGGAGCCCTGGTAAACACATCTTAGAGCCAGGCTTAGCTAGGAGGCTAGGAAAGAGATGCTGTTTGAATAGGTAGATGATGAAAAATAACTTGAGTCCCAAAAGATTGTTTAGTTGTGTGTTTGAAAGTGAAAAGTATGAAGAAAATAAAAAGAATTTAGCTCCTTGGTGTCTGATTCTGTGGCCTTAGAAAGCTGACCATTTCCCTTGTTTTTGGTAAAATAAGTAACTTAAAGGAGGCAATACAGGTCCTTCCAGCAAATACAAACCATACTTTGCTATGTTGCTCACATCCATGGTGAGTTGACCTTTATTGGACGACAGGGTCCAGCAAAGCTGTTCTATCACTCCCCCCCTCAACTGGACAAAGGAGAGAAGAATACAACAAAAACCTTGTGAGTTAAGATAAGGACAGAGAGAGATCATTCAGCAACTACTATCATGGGCAAGACAGATTCGAACCAGGTAAATTAATTTATTACCAATCAAACCAGCGTAAGATAACGAGAAAAAATCAAAAACAAATCTTAAAATATCTCCTCTCTACCTTTCCTTTCTTCCTGGGCTCAACTTCATTTTTGATTTGTCTACCTCCTCTCTCACAGTGTTACAAGGAGATGGGCAATGGAGGCTGTGGTCAGTTCATCACCTGTTTACTCTGCTGCTCCTTCCTCCTCACTCTGTCCCTGGTCCAGTATGGGGTCCTTCCCATGTGAGGCAGTCCTCCATGAACTTCCCCAACATGAGTAATTTTCACAGGCTGCTGTTCTTCATGAACTGCTCTAGCACCGATTCCCCATGGGGTCACAAGTCCTGTCAGCAAACCTGCTCCAGCATGGGCTCCTCTCTCCACAGGACCATGGGTCTTGCCAGGATCCTGCTCCACCAGGGACTTCCCACAGAGTCATAGCCTCCTTCAGGCATCCACCTGCTCCAGGATGGGTTCCTTTATAGCCTTTAAATCTCTGCTCCCTGGTGGTTCTCTATTGGCTGCATGAGGACAACCTTATTTGCCATGGTCTTCACCATGAGCTGCAGGAGAAACTCCATTCCTCCTCCTCCTTCTTCACTGGTGACTGCAGACTTGTTGCTCTCACATATTCGCACTTGTCTCTCTCAGCTGCAGTTGGAGTTTTTTCCCCTTCCTTTCTTCAATACATTATTCTAGAGGTGCTGTTGCTGTCACTGATGGGATCACCTTGACCACCTGCAGGAGCCAGTCAGAACTTGCTGCATCCAACTTGGGATCAGCTTCTGGAATCCCTCTGCTAACAGAGACTTGCCACACAACCCCAATACATTTACTTTTCAGAGATGAAGAAAAGAAATCTAGTGTTTCTGTGGTGCTTTTTTTTAACTGTTGTTGTGTGTAACAGTCACAGCCATATCTAATGCTGAAGGGCTGAAGTTGTATCCTGTAGCTTGGTATTCAGGCTGAGCTGTGCAGTTGTAACAAGGAATTACTCAGATGAAGCACAGAGATGCAGAGGGATGGCAATTCAGAAAGAATTCATTGAATTCTGTAGAAGGTTTCATAGGAGTGAAACGTACTACATGGGCTTCGGTTGAAATGAAGCTGCAGGTATTGAGCAGTAGATGAACAAAGGAGAGAGATAATAGTATTTAATGAGAGACTTGAAATGGCTTGGAAATTACTCTCTAAATTATGTTTTGATTTGTAGGTGAAAGTTAAATTAGAATTGAAATATTCATAGCATAATCATGATGGCAGAGTGTGATCTGGTTGCACATGTTTTCTGACAGCACTCTAAGGGACAGTGGCATTTAAGCCTGGTGCCCCTCCTGTTCACCATCACTTCCCACATGTGTATCAAGATAGTTTATTTCGCACATACACAAATCAGAAGGGAGCACTGAAATGCAATGGTATATTTAGGAGTACTTTTCAGTCAGATTCAGGCAGTGTAAAGCCATTAATAAAAAAAAAAAAAAAAAAAAAAAAGAGTGGAAACAAATAGACTTAACTTTCACATTTAAGAATAAGAGATTGCCTGATTTAGCCTCAATTTTGTCTTGTTTGTAAAGCAACTGGAGAGTAGTCAGTGGAATGGGTGACAAATTTCAGTCCCATGAAGTCTGCTTTTCAACAAGAATGCAAACAGGCATGGATGTGTTGTGCATTTTTGGAATCTTTGCTGTTTTGTGATCATATTTATATATTTTTACATCCAATCCTAAAAACTTCCATTTGTGAGTGAGCTCCTGTGTTGTAATGTAGTGTTAGTGCTTTGTGCTTAATATTACTTAAGATAATTCCTGCTGTCAGGAATTTTGCATTAATCTCAACAGCTCTTCCTGAAACATAGTTATACTGAAATAAAACACGTTAGATAATAATAAAGCACTATGTAGTATGTTATCACAAAATATATCAATATAATGTGAAGTCTGTGTTGATATAAGCTCAAAACCTTTTTCTTGTAATTTTAATAATGGGGATTATCTGAAAACCTCTGAATCCTGTGCATTGCATCCTCTGAATCCTGTGCAACTTAATATCCTATACTTTTTGTTAAGTTATTAAGGGTGAGGGTAGGCTATTTTTCACATTAAGGTCTTCATTGCTGAAATATTTGAAAAAACAAACAAACAAACCTAATTTATTACCATAACAATTTCATCCGTTGTTTCACCATCTCACCCGATCTTGAAGGAGAACTTCTGAGTTTAGAGGAATTCTTTCCAGGAAAGCATCCTACACTAAAAGTATCTCTGCTATCAAAAGAAGCTGACATTAAATGCACTAAACAAAATTAGCAAGGCCCTGGGGAATTTCAGAGAAATGACTCGAGATAAAATACCCTTATGAACAGTCATCAGCAATAAAGAGATATAAATAAAGTTAGCATTCATCATGATTGATGTGTTGTGCCCCTATGTGGGTTGAACTAAAATATCTTAATGTGGCAGCAGCACATTTGTTGAATAACATGGAATATACTGGTGTTGCTTGCTACTCCTTAGTATTACACCAGTGAAAGGTTTCATATTATTTTGTATCCTGCTGCAGATGTACTGTAGATTAATTTTTATGTGTGCCTGGGAATTATTCTGTTGATCCTATAAAGTTGCAAAAAGGGAGCATGGGTTAATAACGTGGTGGAGATTTGATAGAAATTCACCCCGTTTCTCAGAATACTTCTTTGGAATACTTATTTTAAATTACTAGTTTCACCTGTGACATAAACATAATTACTGTTGGAGAATAATCTTCACTGGATGACTTCAGAAAGGGCAGGAAATTTTAGCAGTAGATAGTCCAAGCTCTAAACTTCTGTTTTGCACAGACATCTGACCAGTGAATTAGTGTTTCATGTTATGAGAAATACTGCTCTTGAATTCTGTGCTTAGTTTCTTTCAGTGTCTCTTTAGTGACTATGTGCCTGGTTTAGTAATCCACTCAGGACTCTCCCCACAGTGTCCTTATCAGGGAAATTCAGGCACAGTTATGTAGAGACATCCTGCTGCAAACTGCATAGATCTGGACCACATTTGTTGCCTGTACAGTTCTGAACTCAGCTTGCTCCAGTCAGTTCTCTTCTAGTTCTTTAATTTCTGAACTAAGCTAAAAAAAAAGTAAATACAGACCAGAAAAATACAGCTTTTTAGCAAATAGTTCAAACACTTCTGCAGGGTGTTCATCCTGCAGTAAGTCAGAAACAACAAAAATACAATAGTTCACATCTATATTAACATTACTGACTTATCCCCAAATACTTTCTCAAATGTAAAAATATAAAGAGTAATATTTAGAAGTATGTTTGTGAATAAATTTTAAGATGTTTTAAGTATGCTCTTTAGCATAAACACAATTTTTTCCATTTTTCTGGCAATGCATTTATTCTTTTATAATCATTGGAATAATTTGTCTAATGTGTGTGTCTGTGAAGAAAAAGAGAAATTTTCACTTAAAATGTATTATCATTAAAAGAGGGCTTTTGTCCAACACATTCCAAAAGTGGATTACAGGTGTAAACATAATGTCATATTGAGAAGAGAAATCTAATTTTCCAAATGGGCATAGTTTAATAAAACCCACACCACATAATAGTTTAGCCAAAATTAATCAACACATCTGAAAATATTATTATTCTTTCCTGCTTGTGTAGAGGCACATACAGCAAGGAATACTTGCAGCATTTTTTTTCCAAGCCATCCAGCTGTGTTATTTCAGTGGAGTCTGGTGGAGGTGCACAAGAGACTTTTAATGTTTATGATGGAATCCTGCTGCTCTCTCCAGAAATTTTGACTTTCATTGCTGGTCTGCCAAAGTTCAAGACACAGTCTGTGAATGTCCCAGAGAAAATCCACTCCAGGGAAAAAAACGGAATGTCCCTCTGTTTGATATTTTTTTGCCTTAATAAATATAAAAGAACCTTCAACCTTTAAAACATACTGGGTCTGTATATGTTTGGGGTTTTTTTTAACAATGTAGCAAAGTTGTAGAAACAAACTCAGCGTCTTTCTCTTTTCTTAGGCAGAAATATTTAGATGAAAGAAAATACTGAAAGGAAGCCAAATTTCCAGACTCAGAAGTTCAGCAACAAAAAGTCTGTCAAATGGGAGATGTGACTCTTTGTCTTATTCTAAGATTTTACACTGACATTTATAATATTGTTGATGAAACTATATTAACGTCATGAGCTTGACAGTTATATCAGAAGCTGCACAAGGTGTGTCTAAGGAAATGTAATCCTAAAATATTTATTTCCAGTTTCGATAGCAGGACCTAGTGAGATTCTTGAAAGAGCTCCTAGATGGATGCTGTATTTTCGTTATGTTGATCTATCTCTTTTCCAATAATCAGCAAAGACAATAAGAAGGGGCTTGCAAACAAAAATATATCAAACCAGGCCTAAATTATCTGACCTCCATATAGGCTCACATTTTACAGTCTACTCAACTGTATTTGAAGAGATGAACAAGCATGAGAGTGTATTAATTTATTCTTCTAAAGCTCTTGAGCATCCTGGTCTAGTGGAAGGTGACCCTGCCCATGGCAAGGAGAAGACTGGAATTAGGTGATCTTTAAGGTCCCTTCCAACCCAAAGTATTCTATGATTTTAAGGTCCTGAAAAAGGTTATTGAGAAGTTCAAACAAGCACTGCTGCTCAAGTCATGTCCTTGGCACTGGTCTCTATCCTCCAATACTACCGTTCCTCTTCCTCCTCTGTCTCAAAACTTTCTGCTCTTCCATAGTCCCTTTTGTCATGAGGCTCTTTTGCCCATCTTTTAATGATCCAGTAGTCCAGACTTGATCTGGATTTTTTCTGCTCCCATGACTTAAGACTGAGCTTAATGGATGAGGGTTACAAAATAAGTGTTTTGTCCTTTTCTTTTGCTACTTCATTTTGGGAAGTCTGAGGAATGAACAGTGTTTTGTCCTTTTCTCTCGCTACTCCATTTGGGGAGTCTGAGGAACAAGCAGGTTAATAATATGAAAAAAGGTCCTGTATAACATTTGAATTCCCATCATATTTAGACACTGAGAAAATAGAATAAAGTGGCAATCCTGTAAGAAATTCTTTCTAATGGATCAGACAAAATGATTATGAGTGTTTGTATATCAAGTATGGCATTAAAAGGTTACCTGTTTAAATACAGTAATTAAAAACATAGCCAAAATGTACTCTCAAAGCCTGTATGTGAGAAGGGGGAAGGGTCTTTGGGTGAAGGTAGTGGAACATTTGATCCTTTGCCAAATTAAGGGGCATTTGAAAGTTATAGAATGCATTAAGCAGATACCAGGGAAACGGGAGTGAGTGTGTGCACATGTCTGCATGTTAGTAAGTGGTTGGAAAGAGCAAGTGTGCCTGTGAGAGTGAAAGAGAATGAGTGAGGTCGTAAGAGCTGGCCATATACATGCAAGTAGTCTCACTCCTTTTTTCTTTTTCTGATCAGGGAGTGCCAGAACCTCTCCAATGAGGTGGCACATTTTTAAGGCTGGGCAGATCATCTGACGCTGGCATAATTCCAGTATCCTGAGACAGGACCCATGTGGCATAACAAAAAATGTGATAGTTCGTCTGCAGGAAGTTTTCCCAAAAGCTGGGGCAGTGTCTTTGGATGCAACACCTCTTACCACAGCACCACAGAGCACAGAAGGCTCACAAAGAGAGTTAAAGATACTGCATGGTGCTCTTCAATTGTAAAGAAGAGTTCCTGATATGTGCGTCAGACAGGACTTCGAGCTTGTTCCACAGGTAGTGAGAAACTGGTAAATTTGGTAACCCAATCATTAGTGCTAAGGCTGAGCAATGGTAATGCCAAGAAGTGGGAATCAAGGGTGTTTCCAGTAGAGCCATTACAGCTCACCTTAATAGTTTCCTTTTGTTTTACTTTGACCATGGGAATAGGAGGTACCAGGGAAGATGATTTCAGTGGCAGTAGGAAGATACTGTGATACTGTCTTTAGAGTTGCCTGAGATATATGGGCTGCCTTTGTGCAAGCCAGGTGGAAGATGCCTACAGAACAGGTTACAGCAGGACCTTGACAGGTGATGCCTTAAGAAGAAAGATGAAGGAGAGATGAACTATCACTGAAGAGAACAGACAAGGAGCTATTAAATGAAGTTCAGAGAGCAGCTTGTGGGAGCTGCTGTCTCCTTGTTCCACAAGTGAATTTTTGGTCATTTCTCTGCAGGTTCACTGATGGGTCTCAGACTGTGATGTGGATCAAGGGCTGTCTGCATGCAGACCATGACAACTACCCTTAGAATTTGTGGGCACAGGCCTGTCTCACTGGGAGCAGACAGCTCCTCTGGGGTTGGCAGCACTGTCTCAGAGATGAGGCAGTGCTGCCATGTACTGCCCAAAGATACAAGGTCCCAAGAACCCTTAAAAAAATGGACCAAAAAGAGATAACCGCAGAGAAGCAAGAGATGAAGGCCAGTGAAGGTGCTGGCATGAATAATACCAAGGAGAGAACTGTCTAGTGCCAGGGGAACTTCTGTCTGCCCTGTTGATGTACAAGGGAAGCTGCCAGACTACTTGACAGTGTCATTTTTTCTGACAGGAATCCTGTGCAAGTATAGCAAGCATGATCAAAAACACTGATGGCTTTTGCTGTGTGCATTGCACCCACTGGTGCCCAAGGATGGGAGCCCTGTCTGTCTTCTCAAGCCACTGGAGTTCTGAACTGGCATGTCCCAATGGACACACCATCCTACTGATGAGGAGGACACACATATGCTGTGTTCTGGCTTTGCTCTTCCCCATCTGTCAAAGGAAGGGCTTCAAACACATCATTCCAGCATCTAGAAAATCACCTGAGAGTATATTTGGCATTTGCTGTTTTACTGCATCTCCTACAATGTGTCCAACAGTTAAAAGGTTTTATGAAATTGGCACACAGATCCTGCTTGAGTTCATTTACTTTGAAATGGTATAAGGGGTTTTTGCCCTATAATTTTTTTTTTGCCCTATAATTTGCTATTTATGTGGAAATGGTCTTTAATGTTCTCCTTTAGTATGTGACAATACAGATAAACAGAAGCTGATTTATGATTCAAATGTCATATATATATGGAATATATTTTAATTTACAGAGGGAAAATAATCTCATAAATACTAATCATGTTTACAAGACTTTTAGGCAGTGTCATGTTGGAAGGCATTCCTTTGCTAAATTTTTCTTAACCTGTCAGAGAGCAAGCAGAGGCTTGTGGGATGAGCAATTCCAGATGTGGGTAGGAGTTTCCAGAGGGAAGAGAGAAATATAACTTCAGAAAAAGAATGCATAATAAATGCTGCATGCAGTAAGGATAACAAACAGGAGGAGCTGGAAGCTCAGTTTTGAGGCCAGTCCCATTTTACATCTTTATTGATGATTTAGATGTGGGAATTGAGTGCACCCTCAGTGAATTTGCAGACAAGACTGATTTGGGAGGGAGTGTTGATCTGCTCGAGGGTAGGAAGGCTCTGCAGCGAGACCTGGACAGATCCATCAGGCTGAGGTCACAACTGCAGGAGGTTCAGCAAGGTCCAGTGCAGGGTCCTGCACTTGAGTCACAGCAAGCAGCACCACAGGCTCTGGGAGGAGTGGCTTGAGAGCTGTTTGACAGAAAGGGACTTGGAAGTGGTGGTTGACAGTGGCTGAATATGAGCCAGGGTGTGCCCAGCCAATGGCATCTTGGTCTGTGGTATGGTCAGCAGGACTAGAGAAGTGATAATCTTGGCACTGTACTTGGCACTGGTGAGGCTGCACCTCAATTCCTGTGTCCAGTTCTGGGTCCCCCATGACAGGAAAGTCATTGAGTTCCTGGAGAGTGTCCAGCAAAGGGTAACAAGGCTTGTGAAGGGTCTAGAAAATGTGTCTCATGAAGAACAGCTGAGACAACTGGGGCTGTTTATCCTGGAGAAAAGCAGGTTCGGGGGGACCTCACTGCTCTCTACAACTCCCTGAAAGGAAGGTGTAGCCAGGTGGGAGCTGGTCTCTGCTACAATGCCTGCAGTGAGAGCTCTAGAGGAAATGGCCTTAAGCTGAGACAGGGGAGATTCAGATTAGATATTAGAAAACATTTTTTTACTCTTAGGGTGATCAGGCATTGGAATAGGTTTCCCCCAGAGGGGGTGGAATCACCATGCTGGAGGTGTTTGAGAGGCATCTGGATCCAGTGCTGGGTGAGGGTTTAGTGGTTTAGGGGTTACAGAGGTGGTGCTGAGTGGATGGTTTANGAGGCTGCACCTCAATTCCTGTGTCCAGTTCTGGGTCCCCCATGACAGGAAAGTCATTGAGTTCCTGGAGAGTGTCCAGCAAAGGGTAACAAGGCTTGTGAAGGGTCTAGAAAATGTGTCTCATGAAGAACAGCTGAGACAACTGGGGCTGTTTATCCTGGAGAAAAGCAGGTTCGGGGGGACCTCACTGCTCTCTACAACTCCCTGAAAGGAAGGTGTAGCCAGGTGGGAGCTGGTCTCTGCTACAATGCCTGCAGTGAGAGCTCTAGAGGAAATGGCCTTAAGCTGAGACAGGGGAGATTCAGATTAGATATTAGAAAACATTTTTTTACTCTTAGGGTGATCAGGCATTGGAATAGGTTTCCCCCAGAGGGGGTGGAATCACCATGCTGGAGGTGTTTGAGAGGCATCTGGATCCAGTGCTGGGTGAGGGTTTAGTGGTTTAGGGGTTACAGAGGTGGTGCTGAGTGGATGGTTTAACTTAGTGATCTTGTATGTATCTTCCAATATTGATGATTCCATGATTCCATGAGATTAAGACTAGAAGGGAATGGAAAAAACAGTGTTCATTAAAATTTCATGGAAGATACAGTTTTTTGGGGATACTTCATGACAGAAAAGGATTTTTCTTGTTGAATAATTGACTGCTATAGTTGCATTGCTGTAGCTGAGACCCACATGGTCATTGCCTGTACCTAGCTTTCATACCAAACTCTCCCTTCCTCTAGGAGATTCCAGTAGCTCACATCCATCAGCAAGCAGTTGACTGTCACAGTGCCTCTCTTGGCCCTTCAGAGTGTGTGTCACTCACTAAGCTGCTCTAGGGAAAGCAGCCACAGCTATGGGGAAGAACAAGGATCATTTTCAAGGTCACATCAGGTGGCAGGCTCTCGGCAGGCTATGTTATGGCAGAGTGCATTCTTTGTATGATAACACTGGCAGTTCCAACCCCGTAAAAATCCATATGGGGAAGCAGGACATTATAAACCTGTTTAAGAAATTCTTTTGGATCTAGTCAAAGCCATGTTCCAAGGTGGGCAGAATTCAGCCTTATAGTAGGTAGATCAGGGCAGTGGTGGCTCAATCTCCTGAAGCATAGCAGCCTCCTGGATGGGCAGGTGGCAACCATATCTTTTGTGAAAACAAAACAGTAACATTAGCCTAAAACAGGGTTCCATCAATTAATGTTTTCCACTGTGTTGCTGGTGTCCAGAAGATGGTAACAGTGTTTTCCATGCCTAAATGGAAAAACAGATAAACAGTTGGGTTTTTGTCTTTTGAATCTAAATGTAGACAATGGACAGCATTGCAGGTAGCCCAGTGTTTTCAGGTGTGCAGATATGACCAGGGCAGAGCATTACAATATTGATAAGAAAAGAAAGGAAAAGAAAAGAAGAAAGTCATAATATCTGCCATAAAACTGATTGAAATCCTCTTAATCTTTCGATGATAAATCTCCAACAAAAGGATATTTTTAACTGAGATAGAATCACATTCAAAACAACAAGATCAAATATGCTCTGTTATCAGATGGAAAAAATAAATTACATTTCAGATATTGAAAGCTTTGATGTTTCAATGGTGTTTTTATTTGAAAATTACTTCTCTCATCTTGTGTAGAATGCAATTTTCATCACAATAACATGTTAAATTGCTGAAAAATTATCATTTTCCCTTTTAAGTTGTCGCTTTTCCCAAAACAGTTTAATTAGTTATTTGATCCAGTCATTCATTATCACCTCTACTGTGTCTATTTAAAACTCTTAACCTATCTTTACATCAGCTCTAAGCTCTGGGAAGTAACAAATGCGCCTCAACAGATCAAGTTGTTTTGACAGGGCAGGCAAAGCATTAGTCCTTGAATTTTCTAGAGAACAAGAGACTTCATGTGTGATAAGCAAGAAGAGTGTGCTGGGTAGTCTCATAATGCAGTATTCGGATGGCTAACCAGTTTTGGAGATTTATTCCTAGCTTCACACAAATAAGTGTTTAATAGCATTTATCTAGCACAGCTATGTCTAAGCAAAAAGAAAGTGGTTTGGTGAGATGCCTCTCTATGCTGTTTACTAAAACCTGTTGAATAACTGCAAACTCAAGGACTGACTGCATCCCTAGGGAGAAGAAGGGAGAACTAACCTTTCAGGTGCTGAATGCACTCAGCTTCCAAGGATGATCTGGGTAGCTAAAGCAGACTCAGATCTCCTCAGCCTCCTCTGGAATTATGTAAGATTCTTCAAGAATTATGCAGGTGCATGGGAACCTGTCTGCTCATGTTAGTATATGCTCTACTTTCCAAACCTGTGGAGAAAAATGGTGAACACTTCAGGTTCTTGTCTCTGCTCATGTTCTGTATCCACTTTTCCAGACCTGTGATTTGCAGGATGTTTCTCCTTGTGCTTTCAGTTGCTGTAGATTCCAGTAGGTTACAGTAGGGCTTGCCCACTGAGCCCCTCACTTGGGTCCATCTATAGAGCAGCACAGTTAGAATTCCTGCAGCCTGCCTTATTGCAGGTCCTTCTTATGGTCCTTGAAAATCCCTGCTCATCTGGAAGTTCTGCTGAAGCTCAGCTATTGCTTTGGAGACAAAGGGAAGGGGGGAAATTCTTTTGAGATTGGCTTAACTGCAGGAGGGGGCTCTGCCTTAGTTCCTGCTTCTACTCCCTGAGCCCTCTCAGGCTTTCAGCAGGGAGGGTGAAACAGGGAGTAAGATTTGTTGAACAGAATCTGAAAGATGCCTCTCAAAGCTTCCCTCCTAAGTTAAAAGTCTGCTATCTCTGTGTGTGGCTTTACCACAGGATTTGTCCTGTAGCCTTTCAGCAGGGCTGAGGTGCACAGCAGTGTCAAAGCTCAAATTTGCTTATTTAACTTTCTTGCAGATTTCAGTAGCACTTGGCTCCAAGTGTGAAGTCTGCTGACCTCTGCAGCTAGTACCATTTGCCCTTCTTAAACTGTCATTGAGCAGTTACTATGGTGCTGTGCAGATTAGAAATTTCAGTAGAAGGTAAACAGGCAGACTGCAGAAGTGCAAAGGGCTGTAGGAGATTTTCACTGGAAGAGGCTGCACCTTCTCAGTGTGCCACGGGTTCAGCATGGTCACTCGTAAAGGGACTCTTCCAAACCAAGAAAGGACAGTGAAGATCTTACATGGCTTCACTTCCAGACTAATGCACATGCTGTTATCTTGCTGCTGTGTGTGCACTATTTAAAATGGAGAATCATCTCTTTAAAGGAAATGGAGTTGTACAGATATATTCACTTATATACATATATAACACACACACATATACACATACACATATATAAATATTCTGCAGTCATGACTCTGTGGGTAAACCACATATGCACAATGCAAATAGTTGTATGATTTCCTTGTCTATCCTACCTCTTCCCACATTATGGAATGTATTTTCATCTATGTTGCATTACCTTGTATGGCTGTTCTGCCATCTTCCAGCTCTTTGTATGCCAAAATACTAATTTACTTTTAATTAATTCTACCCACAGAAAACCATGGAATCTCCTGTGTTTGCTCAGCTAGGAGGTGCCTGTATTAGCTGCTTCTGTTGGCTTATTCCTTTCTTCCACCTTGCTTGTCTTTCTCTCATGGAGCAAGGTCTTCATAAAGAGAACTGATTTGGTTCATGTATGTCCCTAAACGTCTGGGCACAACTTTAGTACAAATACTCTGTCATAGTGCTGAAGTGTTTTTTGCTCTAAAAGTGCTCCTCTGATGAGCTGGAAGATCCTGGAGAGACTTCTTGTATTGTGTGGTAACTGCAGACTGAGTGTGACATGGTGTACATCACCATCTCTTAGTATGAAAATATAAATCAGTTACCAGATAACTAGTACCACTGAATTTGTCTGAATTTTTTTTTTAAAAAATGGGTAATTGATGTTTCAGTTTACTGTAATGCAGCTAACACACAGTTTAGGTGTTCACTATGCATTCAGTAAGGAGGACAATGTCTGACTCTCTGTCCAAAATCATACATGTCTGTGTGTCAAACACAACAGAACTGAAGGCCAGCAGAGAAAGTTTGATTTTATGTACATCCTTAACTGAGAGCCTGAAGAGAGTGAGCTGCTAGATAGATGTCATCACATTGTTGTAGAAAATGGGAAGAAATGGGGCTGATATCTCTTTCAAAAGAGATAAAAGGTTCTATATGACACAACATTCACAGTATGAATGCTTGGTATGACACAAACCCCCATGGACTCACTACCTTTGCCTTTGCAGAACATTTAATTGCCGCTAATATTTTTCAAGTATGTGTCAACTTTGCAACTTGGATTTTGCAGAGCCCAGACAGTGTCACTGGTGTTGAGCAAGTGTGGGCACCCTTCTCTACAGGTACTTTGGATGCTACCCTCTTCTAATCCTTCTCTGGTTTGTTTTAGGTTTCTTTTCCCTAACATTGTTTTCCTGTTCAGTAGTAATTTTCCTTCGTTTTTCTGAATCCCCTTTTTCTAATGAAACCACTAATTCCTGATTATTTTTACTGTGCTTGAAGAAAATTTATTTCCATCAAATTCTGTATGTTTCCCCTGGAAGCATCATTGGTTGTAGTGATTCACAGATATTAGGATCTTTTCTGGAAACTGATTTTTGTTTGTTCTGTAGCTTCTTGCTAGCAAACAGTGTATGTTATTGTATTTTGTATTGGTATTGTATTGTATTATGCTGATTTAGGCATAGAATTAATAAACTCAAATCTGACTCATAGTTTGTGAATAGCACCTTCAAACTGTCACATCACGGAGTAATATAATGCAATTTTTTGCTATGTATCTATTGGGACTTTGATAGTCCATTTTTCTCCATGCAAGGAAGGCCTGGGGATACTAGGTTTAAAAAAAAAAAAAAAAAATGGAGAAAAAATGAATAGAAAAGTCTTTGAGGTTGTGTAAAGTTCAAGGAATGAAGAAGTGTTAAAGATTGTCATTAACAGAAAGATGACAGTCAGTCTGCCTGCTTTAACTATGCAGTGTAATATTTGTTCCAGTACTTTTCAGTCATTTCAAGAGAACTTCAGTGCCAATAAACTAAGGATGGAAGCCAGCATAGATTGTTCAAGAATAACATACTTGCCCACCTGTGTAAGGGTACTAGATGGGCAGAAATGTGCACTGGAGAGGCTCTGCATACTGTCTCAGATGACATTGTAACAAAGAGGGACTTGAAAAATAGATGCAAAAGGTAACTTAGGATGAACGACTTCACAAGTCAACAGGGAAAATACTTCAGCAGACTTCAAATGGGCAGCACAGGTTATCTGTCCTGGTTTGTGTCCAGAGAATGACTTGCAAGGTGACAACAAGTTGAGAGTCTTTCTGAAGAAGATCAGGGAACAGGGCTACATGTCATGTAAGATTCACAAACTGGAGAGATGACATGAAGAAGATGAAATTCAGAGAGGACAACTGCAATGTATGGGACTGAAAGACAAAAAATTAACTTTGCAGGTATAGAACTGGGAATAACTGGTGTTATTGGCAGGAGTTCAGCAGGAAATTATATATAGAGCACCTCACATAACATCAGCTTGGAAAGAGAGAGCACTTACTTCAAAAAGTTTCCTGAGCTTTGAGGCATACACTCAAAGAAAAATATGGGCAAATAGAAACAATCTGAGAAGAAACAACATGTGGTAAGAAAATCTGTTTCTGGAGAAAAGCTGAATGAACAAACCTACAAGAACTTGTTTTGTTTTCTGATTTATCAAAGTTTATTATAGAAGAAAAGAATTACTAATTCTGGTGGTCTAGTACAAGACAAAACTGAGCTGATCTGGGAGATAGAAGAATTGTTAAGAAAAAGATTCCTGCTACCAAGAAACAGTGCATTAGAACAAGTTGAGAAGAGAAATCACAGAAAAAAAGCATTTCTCCGAGATGGCTTGGTTGCAATTTACTCTTACAGAAGGATGGACAGGATAGGACTTAAGGTCCCTTCTGGCTCTGCATTTTTATTACTTTTCTGACCTCCTGTTTCAAAAAGTGACTTATCTAAGACAAGTTCAAAACCAGAGGTCTGACAAGCTGGTTTGGTGAAAAGCTGTTGAAAAGGGACATGTAAAAAAGCACACGAGCACCAGCAACAGGAGACACTTTCCTCTGAAATACAGGAGGGTTTGGAAACCTGTTCTGCCTGCCTGTTCAGCTCCTTACCCCTTGTTCCCCCGGCTTTTAGACTTTCACCTAAAAAGAAGAAGAATCAGCCAGTGGAAATCCTGTGACTGTTGTCTCAATGGGAAATGCCACAGAAAAGGTATGTAGGGGACTGTTTGTCATTGCTTAGAGTGAAAAAAGGTTTCTCAGCTTCAGCTCCTGGGACTGAACAACTCTGCCATGACTGTGTCCCTGAGCATCTCCCAAGTCCCTGGGATGGACACTGCAGAAGAGATCAGGTCCTGCCTCTTTTGTTCTGGAGGACACCACTTTATTTTCTTGGTACTATTTCTTTTGTGTTCTGGCATGCTGAGCTTTGCTAGGGCTTGGGTCATGGCAGCAGTGTCAGAGGTGTTCAGCCTTGTGCACAACAGGTGATGAGAGCAAGGACAAGGTGGTGAAGTTGACTAAAACACACACACAATTTGCGAGTAGGGAGAAACTAACAAGCTGAACCTAAGACTCCATTTCTTATTTTCTGCTAAGGCCAAAAGTGCAGCTTGTGATATACTCGGTTGCAAAGTCAGTAACAGAGTCTGGTATGCTCCTCTTCTCAATATCAACATGGATGGCCAGAACACATTTATTTGTGGAATCTCTGAAGCAAACTACAAATGACAAATTAAATTAGAAGAAAAAATCCCCTTTTCTTTCTTTCTCCCTATTGAAAATAGTTAGCACTGTGCTCTTTGCTGTGATCTTTAGCTCAAATATACCTAGAAACATCCAAGTAGTCATTAATTTTTAGATTAAACAAGTGGAACATTTCTGAAGTTGAACATCTATTTTTCTGAAATTGTTTTCTCTGTGATCCCTTTGATACTATTTTTAAAACAGAAGGAAAGGAATCACCTTTTGTCCTGTTCATACAGGATATGATGTTTCCAGGCTGTCTTTCAATAAAATAATTCAAATTGTTTAGGACACTCTGACCACTCTCAGAATGTTTTAATTTCACTTTAATCGTCAGAAATATTTTCAAGCAACACTCTGATTTTGATCTCAAAGTAACAGTAGCCTCAGAAAAGTTAACATGATGTCTCTAACTGGTTACTTATCTCCAGAGAAAGGTTGGCTGAAAAACAAGAACACAATTTTATGGCACATCATCAGACTGTAAATGGAGGCTTTCTTCTGTACAGAAAAAAGCCAGCTTACCTGCTGTCCTATACTGCTGAATGATTAGCTCTTCTAGCATTACTTCCCTCTCAGTCTAAAAAAATCTTCCTCTGACGCATCCTTGAGAAATCTCAGTTCTTCAAAAATAACCCCACTTCTTTGTGACCCAGTGATCTTCTTACTTTTCTGAGTTTCACTGCTTAATTGATAATACCTAGTGGGTTTTTGCTTGAGAAATGATGATCTCTGCAGTTTTTGGTGAGCAAGTATTGGAGCAGGTTTATTTATAACAGATGTACCCTGTTGTTTGCTCTGGATAAGGTGACAATAAGTTATATTCAATTTATGTTACAGTTTAAAACATCTTTTAAGCAACAGAGTAATCTGTTGTTTTACTGGGGTTTGTTTTCTTTTTTTGTTTTTTTGCTTGTTTGTTTGTTTGTTTTTTCCTAAGTGGCTGCCAATGGCCTGCTGAGTGTTTAACATGCTTTAAAATACTTCAGCTTTCCCTTACCCTGTATTCCTTATGATTTTGTCACCTAACATCTCTCTATTTTCTACTGATTCTGACAGGTTCTCCTTTCCAAAATAAAAACTCAAAGTAACTCACTGTGGAAGGAATGGCAAAAGAGACTATAGGATTCCCTCAGTGTAAATGAATAATCATGGGGGATAGCAGACTTGAGGACAAAAGAACTGCCTGGCAGTAGACAGATTCATGGAAAATTCTGAGTTCCAGTGTCAAACCAGTTATTGATAAAGAGGAGATAGGGGTGGCATCTGAAAGATGCAGTGAAGTGTTTTGAAGTGTTATTTTTATTGCTATTGGCTTAAAACTTTGAGTGTGAGAGAAAGTGCAGGATTTTCTTCTGATTTTTCCTCTAAATTTTTGTTTTGTTTTGTTTTGCTTTTTACTTCTGCTGTGAGTGACAACAGAACTATTCCACTTGTGATTTTTTTCCACTCTGCATTAGCCTACATTACTCTACAGGAATTGAAAGGCTGGGTTTTATGTCGTCTTACTAATTGCTTTTCTTGCAGCAGCCAGTTTCCAGTCTCTAGGCAAGGGCATAAGCACAGATTCAGTCAGTCTCAATGGGTTAAATTAAAGGCTGTGCACACTGAGGTGGGTGGTTTAAGATGTTTGATTATTGTTTCATTTATCTAACCAAGGTGTTCTGCAGGGATTCAGGTTTATTACTGTTCTCTTAATGAGGGAATAGTTTTCACTTGCTCGTTTGTTTTTAAAAGTCATGTAAATTCTCCTTAGATTCAGTCATGTAGAATTACACTGGAAATGGTCTGAAATCCCTAGCACTTCATTATAGCAGTCACTAAACTGCAGCTGAGGATAAAGCCTGAACCTTTAGCAGGGTTAAGTTTTGGGCTGTGCTCTGCAGCACTTATGTCCTCTCTGGCACCCTTTTCCCACTGGGTCTGATGATCTCTGCCATCCTCTCCACCAGCCTGTGGGCAATCACCCCTCTCTTCTCTTGCTTGTCAGCCAAGCTCCTCCTTGGACCTGAGTCTGACCTGGCTTGTACCAAAGATCCCCTGTTCTCCTCCTTGATTCCTTCCTGTGAGCCCCCTTCTCAGTTGTGCCTCTTCTTGTGGGATTTCAGGAGGTGACTCTGGTGGCAAGGCAGCTGCTTTTGGACAGTACTTGAAATGGTGACTCTTGATCCAGAAGATTCCCATAGGCCACATATCTAAGCTCGAAGTACGTAATGATTTTTTACCCTCCTGAAGTTATTCTTACCTCATTGTTGAGGAATAATTTATATATCTTTTTAATTGGTTAGAATTTTTTAGGACATTATGAAAAGAAGCAAGGAGCTAGAGCTAAAATAACTTGACAAACTGAGCAAAATATGCTTCAGATTTTTGAACCAGGTATCCAGCATGTTTAAATTCCCTGTCACAATGCTATTCTCCCTTTCTGTTCTGACGTCATTGCAGTGTGGCAATGAAAGGCATGAGATTTCCCTGCAGTTAATATCAATCTCTATTATTTATCAATCTCTATAAAATGCAAAACTGTACAGAAAATTATGGGCTGGGTAAAGTTGTTTTTTGGGTTAACGTAATTATCATAACATTCATGGCACTAAGAAAACACATTAGCACCTTGGAGTTATTGTTTTTAGTTCTGTATTGTCAGAAATACAGAACACTGAAATTCTACATCTTTTTCTGGTTACCAGAATCATAAGAACTGTGTTTCTGTGGCCCCATAATCAAGGAGGTGTGTCTTTGATAGGCATTCAGATGCCACAAATATTCCTTGCACTGTTTTAGTAGCTCACCTATGTTCCATAAATTAGTCTTTGTGGCCGGAGAAAGCCTAAGTGGATGATACTGTCTTGGCACGTGTAATTTTACCTTTTACAAAATTACAGGCTCTTAAGGGATGCTGGATAAAGTTGGAAACACCAGCTCTCTGTAATTATTTGCACATGCCATTAGTTCTGGGAAGAACAGCCAGTGGTTTTGGCTGGGGACCTGTCCTCCAGAATGAGATTTTTGTGCCTTTGTGTGAAGCATCAAATGTTGTTACCGGAAGAAGTCAGCAATGTCACATTTGCCTCCAGTGACAGCAAATGCTGAAGGACTAATGTCCAGTAGGGCTGACAAAAGGCTGTGACTTGACACTGTACATTCAGATGACTCAGTGGGGGAAGAAAAAATAATTGTTTATTTTTGCTTACTTTCAAAGTATTTCCCTGACAAGGGAGAACAGTAGCATGCTAAGGGAAATGAGATAAGTTGTTACACAAGCTGAAATAACTGGGAATCCTGAAGCTGGGCTTTGAAGCCAAACAACATGTAGAAAATACCAAAAATGTTTTCATTTTCTATGAAGAAATATATATCATTGTCCAATATAAAAGCATTCTGCTATTTCCTCAAAACAGATGAAAAAATAACTAAACAAATAAGAAAGAAAAATAGCAATGAAATGCCATTTTCAAACTCTGACTTCAGTGGCTGGTAAAAGGCAGCTGCAGTTCTCATTCCAGGACAACTGTGCTGGGATGTGTGGTTTACAACAGAGAACATGTTTGCATGTGGCTGCATATTCCATATAACTCACTTTTTCAAAAATCAGATACCAAATGGACGGTGGTATCTTCTCCAGTATTGATAGTACCACCATTTTCCACCACAGCCTGATTTTCCCCATCAGCACTCAAAACCTCATTCAAATGGCAACTCCTTTAGCCCTGCTTTGGGGGCACAGTGATTAGTATAATGAACAGCTGTTCCTGACAAAGGCTGCAGACTGCTAACATGATATAAAACTATATTAAATAATCATTAATTATAATAATATATGTTAAGCAGCTAAAATATTTAATTTTTCTATATTCCTCTTCAATATTCCCTTATTATCCTTTTATATGGAAGTTATTTGCAAGCAATAGAGGGGAGCTAGAGCAGTTCTCTTAAGTGTAAATTTCATTAGTTTTGCCTCTTCTGGAAGCTGATCCTCAGAAACACTATTTTGTTCTTCCAGATAACTGTCTCTGCTGGCAGAAGGGCTCTGCATCTCACACCTTGCCCATCAGGGCATTTGAGGGATTTAGGAATCAGAGGACTCAGTGAGACACAAGATAGTACACATACCAAAGAGGTATGTGCTATTGGGTCTGGATCTTACACTTTGGTAAGGGGGTGCAAAGTGAGCCTACTGGTGCTGCAACATGAGAGTGCACAGTTTCCTGCTACTCAAAGGGAGGAGTGTACAGGTCTCTGGCTTGTTGAGTTTGCTTGCTGAAGAACACTGCTGTTAAAATACAAGTAGTGAACAGCCTGGTCAATGGCTGTCTAAACGCTGTGACAAGTTAAGTGAACGTTTCTCAAATTCCTATTCCAGCTTTGCAACAGCAATTCTTCTGCTTCAGAAAATTACGGTCTTGATAGCCGTAGTGCAAGTATGTTGTTGTGTAATTCACAGAAATCAGGGCATTGATGGGTTCTGCATGCACTGCACCATTCTCAGATATATATGCAATTCCATCACAAATTATAAAAAAATGAGGGTGAAAATGTTTGCAAATTCAAAGTAATTAATTGTCAAAATACCCTTGGGAGACAGGAGAAGTCAGGTAAGTGATTTGAGTAGTGGGGCGGGATAGATGGGTCAATGACACATGAAACTATCTGTATCATGATAGCCAGCTTGTGCTTAGTTTGGGTAAAAAGATATCCCTGAAGAAACAGCATTTTGGGGCGAGTAATAGCTAATAAAGCCATGCAACACATGCAACAGTAGAGCAAACATGCAGAAGGTAGGAATGTCTGCCATTAGAAGCAAAAGTCTGTGCAAGTATCTTCACTGCCATCAGTACCTGTGCTAACTGAAGTCAGGCACCACTGCAGCCTTACCTGCATTTTGCTATCAGCCCATACCCTCACAAAGGAACATAACATCATGATTTTTATTCTTTTAAACTTTTTTGCAGGGTCTTGCTGTTAATATCCCTGCCATTGCTGAAGAATTTTTTTTCCTACCCTGTTGCAACTTCAGCTGGGCAATTGGTTCCAAACATTTTATATACCAAATTAGAAATGGTGAGATACAGCAATTTTTTTTCAAATTTGTGTAAAAAACTGGTGCATGGTTTCACATACAGACAAAAAAAAAAAAAAAAAAAA
>VZSE01000361.1:388960-437837 GCA_013398275.1 Promerops cafer
AAAAAAAAAAAAAAAAAAGGAAGAAAGTAAATTAGGGGAAAAGAGAGGAAAAAAATAAACCCTTTTGATTATACAGCCAAAATATTTAGTTTAAAATCAACAAAGCAAAGGTTTTGTCAAACCCCAAAGGAGTTGTCTTTTATTCTTCATGAAAGAGCCGAGTGTTTTTCTGTTGCTCAGACGTTACCAAGGGCTGCAAAGCTAATGTCAGGAGGGTGATTTGGCTATTCCTGCATGGCTCCAGGTTCTGACTGCTCCAGAGGATGCATTCTGCTGGGGTGCCCAGCAGGCAGGCATCCGAACCCAGGCCGTGTGCATGCTCTGGAATGTCTGCAGTTGTATCTTCCTCCCTTGAAATCCAGTGCACCTACCCATGACCAAGTGCTTTTGTCAAGATTTCCTCTGGGCTTTGCTTGTGCAACTCCACACAAGCAGGTCGCAGCTCCTGCAGCTCCTGCTTCCCTCTTCCCACTGCATGGCAGGGACTGGAGCCTCCCTGGAATGGGAACTGCTCTTTGGCATTAGTAGGGCAGGAATTCCCATGTCACTGAGCTGAGTGGAGCAATCTGTAAGGATCTGGTCCCCAGGGTTTCTGAAACACTTAGATCAAGACACTGACTCCAATGTGAACACATCTAGTGATATAGATTTCATGTGAGTTTTGTAATCAAATTTTTATTGCATTAAGAATAATGTAACATTTTAGGCAGATTGCTTAAGAAAAGCCTCTCTCTTAAAAAAAAAAGGAAAAGAAAGGTACTCCTCAATGAGATATTTTTGCATTAGACCAGTATTCCCACTCCTGGGGAGTGTAATTTATGCAAAGTACATATATATATAGAGATATATGGATATCTATATCTATATATATATAGATAGATATAAAAAAACAGATTTTCGTGATTCAGGCATGTTATGCAAGCTATGGCTGTCATTAACATATTCAAAATTCAAAATTATCATATACCAGGAAATTATCAACTGAATATACATAAATGGTGATTATAGATATATATACATTTGCTCTCTAAACTCTGGAAAAGAGTTAAGTTGCTGATAAGTTGAAGCTGTTAGAAAACAAGACAGTAATTGAGGTTTCCTCTACACACTTACACTGTTTCTTACTGAGAAGTTCTACAACCACCAGAAATGCTATGGCATTTTGATCTCTGTAGCTGGATTCCTACCAGGCTTGTGTTGGTTAGGATAGGTTCTTGTTTGCTGTTGGGAAGTTTTGGAGAAGAGGGAAGATGTCAAGCTGCATCTAAGGCCAAGACAAGCAAGAAAGGCTGCAGAAAACTATGCAAAAAATCAATACATTTTGTGCCAAGAAAAAATGAATTTGTATTTGGTGAGCAACATGCTACTTCTCATATTCAAGTGGGAACAGCTGTCACTGAACTGGCCAAATACATCCTCCAGGGTGACATTTGGCAGGTAGTAGAGCTCTGACTGTGGTACTGCTCTGTACCAGGGACTGAGGGACTCCATGAGCAATGCTGCTCCACTGCAAGTCCCTTTACTGTAGTCTGGAGGTATGGCCTTGTCTCTTGGGTGTGGAGCAAAATGTTGGAGACACCTGGGTTTTGATTGCTTATGAGACTCTGTTATAATTCCCAGTGATGTGACAGGATAATCCTTCCTCAGTATGCAGAGGAATTCAGAAGAGAAATAAGCCCTTTACTGAGAACACATGGTCCATTAAGATCACTTTGAAAGACAGTGATAGAAATAACTGCAAAGCCAATTGCTGCTCCTAAGTGCCTTCTGGAGAGACGACTGAGCACGGAAAATCAGCACCAAATGCTTCATCTTGCTAAAAGACTCAGAGGGAGTTACACAAGTGATTGCTGTGTAGTGCTGCCAAAAGGATTTTGTCAGTCTTTGACTGATTTACATCAGCAACATCAATTTCAATCTTGCTTTGCATTTTGTCATTTAAGTGTTTGCTTACAAAACTTGATTGATAGCTATAAGGATGTATTGATTTCAAGTTAAATACTGCCTTTATAATAACCACAGTAATTTCTGGTAACCATAATTTCATACAGAATCATTTTACACTTTATAATAACTGCAATAATTTTTGATAAGCATAAGGTTATACAGAATCATTATCTATTTACTTCAGCAAATATGTATTGGCACTTTTATATTTCACAATTTAATTATGTTTAAAATGATAAACTGAATATTTTTTTGATTATTCGTGGTTTATTTATGAATATTTTTATGAATATTTGTCTGCTTACATTTGGGTTTATGTTGGAGATCCATTAAAATGCACTGAAAATTGTTAAAATTACTGCAAGAACTTCAGGAAAATGATCTTAAATATGATATAGGCAGAAAAAGGTACATTTATGAAAATGAACATATCATATAAAACTAGTAGGCATATTAAATTATAAAAAAAAAGTTAATTGACATATATTACTGCCTGATTGTGGTCACCATGCTTTCCAGATATGCTTTTTGAATTATGACTTTTTTTGTTTCCAACATTTTCAGTCAAAAGTACGATGAGGCAGTAGCTTTCAGATATTCTCATTCTCTCATAAGCTAGAACAAACAAAGCAACATACCTGCATTTTAAATTTTTAAAATAACTGTAAGAATATCAGAAAAAACACACTTGCTTTTTAAGCAGTATGTGTACAGATGAAGGCAAAAACTCTGCCTGGAGAGGGTGTGTTCCCATACTTGCTCCACAGCTACAGAAGTACAAATTGCAGAACACATAAGCCTCACATCCAGCTTGGTGTACAGTTACTCTCTTTCAACCAAAAGTCAGCTTCTGCCTGTGTGTGGACTTCTTGATCAGTGTGGGATCCATTCCTGTGATGATGTTACTCCTTCCTATGGCTCACGTGGGTCAGTGCTGACCCCACCTCTACCATTGTACAAAATCTTTGCTTTAGACTGGACTCAAGAGAGTTGTGGGCACAATACTGAGATTCCTAAGAGAATATTAAGTCCTTGTGACTGAGATGTTTAGAAGGAAACCTACTGTTCTCCCTGCAGCTTGATCTGGAGGCTCTGTAGGGCAGACCCCCTATTAAAGAATCTCAGCTCTCCCACTCTTCCTTCCACAAGGAAGGCAGCAGCTGTCTCCTCGAGTCTTCAGGGGAGAAGAACACAAGGTGAGGTTTTGGCCCCAGCCTGCCTACCAGGAGATAGAGGGATATTAATGCTAGCACAGGAGCTCTCTGTGGATCAGCATATATACTGTCTCATGTGAAAAAGGATATCACACCCTGAGCAAATCCAGTGGCTCGACAACACATCTCTAAAACTTTTCTACATCTGTAAGTTCTTGTCAGGTCAAGTTGAGCACTTCAAAAATCTATCATTTCAAATTTTCACTTACAATTCAGGAAACTGATTTAGTTTAGGCTTGAAGAGTAAATATACCACATCTTCTCAATAGTTCTCCTTGGTCTGTGGAATTTTGTTGTGATTGATGTGACTAGAGGATGATACTTAACTATTCCTCCCTCAGTACTCTGTAGCCCTTCAGCACTTGCCCTTGTACTGTTCTTCATTGTGTGGAGAATAGCAGACTGAAAATAAGGCGAAGTGTTTATTACCCCTACATCTTTATTGCCCACAATTTTACTTTATAGTCAAATCTTTATATACTGTTTCTTGAGTTATTTTTATTTTTTAATTCTGCATCCCAGCAGCAGCCTTGTAATTTCTTCTAATTTATGAAATTTATTTCAGTTACGTATGAGAAATTTTGTGTTAGTCCATAGCACAATACAATTTAAACTGAGGAGCTGAACATTAATTAGTTTCATAAATCCTTTCTAACTGATCTACTCACCCTATCCACCCTGAATAAACTTCAGTATCATATTCATGAATCTTGTATTTAAACTTGAGATAAATGCTTCAGATCCTACTCTCTTATAGAGAGGAGACAAGGTTTCCATACTGCAGAATTTCGTATGTACAGAGAAGACCAGGACTATTCAGGGGAATCCACTGAGATTGCCTAGAACAGGATTCTCTGTCTGGATCTAATTTATGAGAAATTTTGCACAAAAATATTGCAGTTATATATGCATAGAAATATACTTTATGACACATATACACACAGAGAGAATTACTTTCCCTTACGTAGTTAAAAAGATAGTTATACTTTCTATCTGCAGAAATAATGCCCTTTAAAATTTGCCTGTACTTTGGAATGATATGATACATTATTTCCTTTCTACACTGTAATGTACAGTCTATTAAGTATCCCTGCACAAATTCAATAACTTGGGCAGTGTTATATTGCTTTAATTGTGTGAGGCTTAACTTGAATTCTTATTGACATGTAGTGAATAAAAATAAAGCTTTATTTAAAAACTAATTACCAGAGTCTCATCTCTCTCTCAGGAAGGACAGGTTTGAGCGAGCTCTGCTACATCTATTTGTAACATAGAAATGGATTTACTGACATCTTGATATTTGTTAATTGATATTTTAATATTGGAGAGTGCTGATTCATTTTGTGCCCAGTTCGGTGTTCTTCTTTTTCTGAGGATTGTCTGATGAGATTTTTTTTTTAACAAAAATCTGTATCTCTTCAAGAACATAAGCACATTCTGTTGCTAAGGGTCAACCTGTGGAGTGTTTGCTACCTTATGCAACCTTGCTAAAATTGCAAGTCCTGTAAAGTCAAGTCAAGCCATTTTCCTTTTTTAATGCTGACATTTTCCTCTTGTGTTATCAGTAATTATTACCGGATTAAAGCCACTATGTAATTGTTGTTGTATATATTGTTTAAAGCTGATAATTTCAGATTGTAGTTAGTGTTGCAATTCTGAAATACTTCTTTTGCTCTCACATTGTAAACTAAAGCTAAATTGCCTACTTGTGTGGCAAAAGCTGTGGAAGGCATATCAGAAGAGATAATCAACAAAGTGTTTTTCAGGACTCATATGAGATTTCTGCTATGTCCAGGAAAACAAAAATGTAGAATCATAGAATGGCTTGGGTTGGAAAAGACATTAAAGATTACTTCCTTCCAACCCTCCTGCCGTGGGCAGGGACTCCTTTCACCAGACCATATCAGTCAGAGAGTCATCCAATCTGGCCTTGAACACTTAAAGGGATGGGACATCCACAGCTTCTCTGGGCAACATTTTATAGTGCCTTTTCAGTAAATTTTTTCTAATACCTGATTTAAACCTACTCTCTTTCAATTTAAACTGATTCTTTGTTGTTCTGTCACTACATGCCCTTGTAAATGTCTCTCTCTATCTTCATTGTAGGTTCCCTTCAGTTTCTGGAAGGCCACAATTAGGACACTCCAAATTAGGTCACTTCTCTTTTCCACAAGCCCAATTCTTTCAGCCTTTTCACACAGCAGAGATGTTCCATCCCTCTGGTTATTTTGGCCCTCCTCTGGACTCCCTCCAGCAGGTCCATGTCCTTCCTGTGCTGTGACCCCAGAGCTGATGCAGCACTGCAGGTGGTGCCTCAGCAGAGCAGAGCAGAGGGGCAGAATCCCCTCCCTGGCCCTGCTGCCCACGCTGCTCTGGATGCAGCCCAGGACACGTTTGGCTCTCTGGGCTGTGAGTGCCCATGGCTGGGTCATGTCCAGCCTCTCAGCCACCAGCATCCCCAAGTCCTTCTCTCAGGGCCACTCTGGATCTGTTCATCCCCAGCCTGGATTGACACTGGGGTTTGCTCTGACGCAGGTGCAGCACCTTGCACCTGGTCTTGTTAAACCTTATGAGGTTCCCATGAGCCACTTCTCCAGCTTGTCCAGGTCCCTCTGGATGACATCCCATCCTTCAGGTGTGTCAACAGCACCACCCAGCTTGGGGTCATCTGCAAATCTGCTGAGGGTGCATTTGATCCCTTTGTCTATATCATTGATGAAGATATTTAATAACTCTGGTCTCAGCCCAGACCCCCACGGGACACCACTTATCACTGATGTCCAGCCTGAGTCATTGACCACTACCCTCTGGATGTGACCATACAACCTCTTTCTTATTCAGTGGTTAGTCTATTTCCTAACTTATTCTATTTCCTAACAGCCTCTGTATCCATCTCTCTCCACTTTTGAGAGAAGGATGTTGTGGGGAACTGTGTCAAAGGCTTTACAAGGTCAGGAGACATGACATCTGTAACCCTTCCCTTGTCCACAGTTGATTCCCCCAAACACAGAAGGCCACTGGGTTGGTCAGACAAGACCTGTCCTTGGTTCTGGCTGTCACCTCTCTGTCTTCCATGTCCCTTAGCACAGCTTCTAGGAGGATCTGTTCCATCATCTTCCCAGGCACAGAAGTGAGGCTGACAGGTTGGTAGTTCACAGTATCCTCTTTTCTTCCCTTTTTAGAGATGAGTGCAATGCTTCCTCTTATCCAGTCACCTGGGAGTTTTCCTGACTGCCACTGATTTTCTAATACTATGGAGACTGGCTTGGGAACTATGTCACCCAATTCCCTGAGGACTCTCAGATATATTTTGTCAGGTCCCACAGACTCATGTATGCTCAAGTTCCTCAGATAGTCATGAATCTGATCTTTACTAACAGTAAGAAAGACTTTGCTTCTCCAGTTCCCACCCTGCTGTGCCTTCATTCATGAGGTATGGGAAGAGAGACTACCACTGAAGACTGAGGCAAAAAAAAATTATTGAGTACCTCAGTCTTCTTCTACTTTTACCAATTTAAAAGCATTTTTTATCAGGTGGTATGTTTTCTTTCACCTTCCTTTTCTGATTAACATACCTGTAGAAGCCCTTCCTGTGACACTTTGCATCCCTTGCCAGGTTCTCTGCCAGCTTCAATAGTAGAATTGATCTTGCCTAGTTTTACTAATCTACACATTGAACCTAGAACTAACTGCATCTAGAAGAAAGTCCTTAAGAACCATGAAGAACACAAAATTTGCTTTACCTTTTTCTGAAGAATATGTAAAAATGTTATGCAAAATGAGGTTTTGAACTACCCTTGCAGGAATTTGTGCTTTTAAAAAAATGCATTTCAGTTGCAAAGGTATTATATTTTGAGCAGCTGTAGGATACAGTGCTTATTAGAGAGCAGAGTCATTGGAGATTAATTGCAATCATAACTCTAGTCCAAGCTAACTATTGTTTTGCTTTATTGTAATGTGACTTCTAATTAAATTCTCCTGGTCAACCACCTAAATAAATTTTATCTTGGTATCACCCTTGAAAATTAACAGGGTTATTCCCATTTAAAGGCAGAGAACACAAGAGTGCAAATAAACTTGTCTTCTAACATCCTTTCTGCACCATTTTTACATGACAGAGGCTCCTTGCATCATCAGAGCCAGCCACTAAGGTTGGAGAGAATCATTTTAATGGTGTCTGATTTCTTGCCCTTAGGAGAATTTACTGAGATCTACCTTAAATCCAGTATGAATGTGAGAAGCTGATTCTCCAGGTGTAAGAACTGCAAGAAGTGTAACTAATGTTGAGAAACAATACTATTTGAAGACAAAGCCTATTAAAAATTCAATTGTTGGTTGTCCTTGCGGTATAAAATTATATGGTTAAACTATTGCAGTTGAGCATACAGTGAATAGAGAACTAAGAAAAAATAAGGACAACTTTATTTGGTCTGTTCTCAGAATCTAGGCTTTACATACAGGTGCTGGGGCTGCAGTAGAAAATAATCCACTGCTATCATGGACCATGGAGAAAGAGAGAATTCCTGGTTCTGAGATTCACCTTTGCTATCAAGTAAGTGGTTGCAGTGGCTCAATAGCTGCATCAGGGGAAAAGAAGGTAGTATAAAGCTGGGATAGCCTTGTAAATGTGTAGATATAGTTAACCATTGCCTAAAGCAGGCTTAGTCAAACATGGCGCTTTTTCACTCAAATTAATTTGGAGCACTACTTTTGGTCTGGCATAGCCATTGAAAATTGTCCATCATGGTCATGCATTAATGGTGAATCTCAATTTTTTTTTTCAGATTACTACTGGCTAGTGCTAAGATGCATGTTATTGTAACAGTCACCAAACCCATAAACCACCTTGGCAGGAAATGTTCCTTACAGCTGGTGTAGAGTGATCTAGGCCAGGGTTTAAAGATGCTCACTTTGAAGCACATTAGAGGTCATTAAAGAAATGTTGAATGGTCATAAAAGCCTGAAACATCAAATCAGTAATTTTTGCTTTAAATTGCCCTAGTAATGAAGTTTTAGGGGCAGTTTGCACCACTCCGATTTATATGCCATTCAGTTGTGCAATTTTTCATGCTTAGATTATATTTGCAGCTGAGACACTGCTATAGATGTGTTTATTGTATCAGGATATTGAGTTGAGAAGCTTGAACTCTGGGAAAATAAAACTGGAAATCTGTTAAGATATTCTGTAAATCCAAGGGATAGAGTTAAGGTGCTCTAAATCAGGCCCAGGAAATTTAATCATTATCTAAGCATCTCTTCATATATTACTCTGTACTTACTTTGCAGTCCACTGATCTGCCTCACATTTTGTACTGAAGGTTTACCTACCAAATGGGAATTGCTGAGGTTTGCAGTGGAAAAGGAGAACATTTTGGATGGGTTATGCAGAATCCAGACTACTTTTTCTAAAGCTGATTGCCCAGCTTTAGTAAGTAAATGGATACACCTGATTTTAATCCAAATGCTTGTAACTTCTAACTGTGTTTTCTTTATAGATTATAGTGGAATAAAATTTAAATGTAAAAACATAGTCCACTGTATTTATAGGCTTGGAAAGATAATAATATGGAAAAATAAGACTTGATACTTAAATTTTAATATCATCCATTGGTATTTTAGGAAACAAAATGTTGTTAACTGGTTTGGTTTTCAGTGTCATGTTCATATTTTTTAACATTTCTTCTTCTCTGCTTTGTTTTAGACCCTAAAAGCTTCTGCTGGTTCCCATCTTCCAGAAATACATCTGTAGATCAGAGATTGTTGCTGAACTTTTTCCAAGACAGGCATTCAAAGGGAAGATAAATATAAGTGATCTTTAAGTTTTATGAAGTATACTTATCCTTTGTATTGTTCTGCCAATCCGTGAAAAAGGCTTTCAAATCTTGGAGATTTTAAACTTTCATTTGCTTGCAATTCTGCATATTTATGAGAGTCATATGCCCCTTTCAGCTTTTAAAGTGTTTTAGAGCAATATGTAATTAAAGAACAAGTAAAGATCATATCTAAGACTTCAAATACATATACTCTTGCAGTGAAAAATGAGATTAAAGATACTATTTTGGTCTCTAATCTTACCTCTTCATTTTGTAGCCAAAATGGTATTAGCTTCTTTACGTGTAGCTGACTCACCAAAGCAGTAGCACTTCCGTGCTCATATTTTAAATAATCAGCAGTCTATTTTTATTAATTTGTCAAAAGATGTGGGAAAAAATCTGAAAGATATTTGCAATAACAGCAAAGAGTTTTGCTTTAAATAATTAATACCTTGCTATGACTCATAGCTGGGGCAAGCAGCCAGAGGGACTGAGCTTTCTTTTTTTTCTCTTTTTTTATTCACAGATTAATTAATTAATTAAAACCCCCAAAATGTGGCTATCACATAAATCAATACCAGCAGTAACCAAGGAGCCAAATGTCAGTTAGATGCTTGGTATTGCTTCCTGTCTGGCTGCTGAAGATGTGAGAGTGTTCCCCTTCTCCAGCCACAGTCTGAGCTGGATGGGCTGCAGGACCAAGCTGCCTGCTGGTACCCAGTGACCAACTAAACAATTTCACTTGAATTTTCTTTCTAGGATACATGTGAAATGTGTGTGGTGGCCTGTAAGACATTTCAGAGGGTGAAAATGATCTTAAAATTTTCATTTTCAGGAAAGAATGATTTTCCAAGAAGTCTAATCTGTGCTTCTTTTCATGAAATTCAGGGTGGCAGGGATTTCTTTTTTCAGTTTAAAACATTCTGTTGATGTTACCTGGTGTTTCCATCTTTCTGGGTGTTTCACATATTTCCATAATAAATACAGAAGTGATCACACACTAACATCTAGTTGGACTAGATGATTGTTGTAGGTCTTTTCCAACTGAACCGATATATTAGAAATTAAATTAAGCTTTTACTTAGCAAGTAAAATCTGGCCCTGTGGAGTCAGCATCTGTTCTTACTTTTAGATATTTCTTTGGCTTTTTCAACCGCCACAGAAGAGGGTCAGTAAAGTGAACTAATGCTGGTCTAAAACCTGCATATGTATTTTACATGGTTAAATTTTAGAACATGATATGACCATATTTTTTTGTTTTAATCTCTAAATGTATTCAGCACTTTCTCCTAGAAAATCACTGCAGATAATTGCTTTTTAATGTCTATTATAGATGGATTCACTGCACAGGTTATGGGGGTTCTCCTAGAGAATCAGTAGGAACACTGTATTGAAAACTACATCATTTGTAGATATCAAATATTAACTCTGACTAAACAATAACCTCTCTTTTCTGAAATTTGTATCCACAAAATCGACAGTTGTGACTATAAGGTCAGCATACTACAAAATTATAAAATTCTTATTCTTATTACCATCTGTGACAAATTTTTAATACAACTATGAATTCCTTCTGTAATCTTTGCCATACTTACCCAATTATCTAATATTCAGCATAAACTCTGGGTTTCAGATATTACCTGTAGTACTGTGAAAGTACAACAAGGCAGGATCGATTTTTCCACACACTGTGAGAAAAAAACAAACCAAAAGGGATGTTTCATAAAATGTTATTAACCCTGTGGAAATGGGGGAAGATGTATTTAACTTAGTTAGTGAGGACTAATTAACATACCCTCACAGTAATCTGCATGCAGTTTGTGATACGGAACAAATCTGTGCATGTAAGAAAAATGAGAGTTCTGTCTAAAAGGGTAAACTGACTGGTAGCTGAGAAGTGGTTTCAACATCTGTTTCAACCTGAACACTGTTCTTGAAAGAGAAGGATTTAGCCTCCATGACAGTCCACCATCAGCTGGTGTAAATTCCTTTTCTTTGTGCCTTGACATCTACTGAGGATCAGCTTGACTCCCTACAGAACTGAAATGAGTTGTAGTCAGACAGAAGCTCCCCATTTCACATGCAAGGCTAAGCAGAAGACTTCAAGGCCAGTTGCCAGCATGGTTTTTTAGTTGACAACAGCCTGCATGTACCTTACACTGATTTTCTCATTTTCTTATTTTCACCATCTCCTATTTGGAATATAAAGTGCCCACTATTGCTGTTGTGCCAGAAAATAAAAGAACAGCTCTTTTTCAGCCAGTGTCAAATGGAGAGGTAATAATGTGGATTTGGTGGTGAGAGTTACAAAGATCTTTTCTCAAGAAGCTGACTAAGGCCTTGTCACCTTGTGTCTCTGTCTCACCATTTCTCCTTCATCCTCTCTGCTCCCCATACTGCTTGGTGGATCAGATGAGTAAGCAATGAAGTTAAAATATGTGGACCTGGAATGGGTGGAACTAAGTGCCTCACGTGCTGAAATTGTCACACTCGCTTATATCCCTCTTTAATTTTGGTGTGTTGTTAGGTTATCAGCACTAGGTTAGAATCAAATGAAGAATAGTGACATTTTGTAAAACTCAGGGACAGTTTCTAATACGATCACTCTGGCCTCAGAGGCATAATTTTGGAGTATCTTTCTGGTAATCACAAGGAGCAGTCTGAGTAAAGTTGGCAGAAAATCAATTAAGAAGTAAGCAGAGAAAAGACCAAAAGGAATCACAGACTCATTTTTTGAGTACCAAGAAGTAAATAAATGTGGAACCAGACGTAAGGTAAAAGGGGCAATGCAAGGGAAAAATGCAAGGCAAGATGGATCATGAAAGAGAGTATTAGTTTCTAATCTCTAACACCTTACTTAGTGCAACAGTTTTAACAGAAGAAGTTATGAAAACATTTTTCTTAATTTTCATTGCTTCACATATTTGTTTTTCAGCCATAGGTTGTGCCACTTCATATCTTTCTTTCACTCACTCATCTCTTGTTTTCTGTCTCATTTTATTTTCTTTGGGTCATGTTTTGACAGGAACTAAACATAAGCAACTTGCATCAGTCTCATTGTATTTGTCTAGTACTCAACGAGGAGCTGACCTGAAGTTCATTGACATTACCATCAAGATAGGCAAGGAACTGAATCCTACACAGTGCTCAGCAGCTTTCAGAGACTATGATCCACTGTTTTAATAAAGTGCTGAGTGTTAGCAGCTGTGCACAGGACGCCTGCCCATTTCCATGTCTTATTTAAACATTCTCAGAAGTACCTTTTTGTAGCTCTCTATACATCTTTCACATGTGTGGTGCTGCAGGATTTGCTGGACTATTGATTGGTAGATGTAATAATCTAGAGTCTCCTGAAGCATTAATGAAGGAAGCTTCCATAGAAGTCATGACTGCTAATACACAATCTATATAAGAATTTCTATTGGCATTGGAAGAATGCTCTAAGATATAAAATCCTGTGGAAAACAAGTAAGGAGTTTACATTTAATGAATATAGGCTGCTCTTAGGGGCTTTGATAGGGATGGGATATAGACGTATGTGTTAGCATGTGTGTGTGTAAAGGGGAAATCAAACTGGTATTAATTCTGTATGTGCCAAAGTGACATTGATTATGGACCAAAACTCCTCATGGGCACTCATCTGTTAACATTTTGTTGACAGAAGTGTGTTAGAGCCTGTCTTGCAGAATAGGCTATCACAAAAGTGAAGCTCTGGTCATGATTCATGAGAGGACCTCACTGCTGGAAATTCATGAGACCAGATATGCCATCTCTGAGGTATTTGGGATCACAATGCCAAAGTATTTGCTATTTGAGGATGGCAGCAGCAACTACAATAGATTTGTAACTTATCTTGGTATAAATGTATAAGAATTTTCTGAGAGCCAAAAAAGACTAGAAAAATGCTGCTGAAAATACCAGACATTGCAGATTTGATTCTTCACATTGTTTTTGCAATGGTTTTCCTTCAAAAGGATGAGGAATCATGGAAGATAATATTAAATGCCTGCAACCAGTTTTACTTCAATGTAGTATACAGCCTCAACTGAGCAACTAAGCTCACACTGTTGCTGTGAGGGTGGTTGGTAAGTCCAGTCCTGGTTTCTTTTGAGAGATCTGCCGTGACTGGAGTTGATGGTTTTAGTTATCCCACTCCCCAGTTCTCAGCAACTCCTCAAACTAACACATTCTTCAATCTTAATACTGAGAATTTCTATGCCAGCTGGCAGGTTAATCACCCTGTGGCAATGGAGGAAAGTCAAATAAGGAAAAAAAAATCAACAAAATCTGGAGAAGGCCATCCATTAGGAGACAGAGGATTAGGAGGAAAGTTCATGCATGGATGAAAATAATAAATTTATGGTATGATAGGCTGTGTGCAGACCTGTGTATAGTCACCTTTCTAGTGGCTCTAATGCTGTGCTTAAAGACCCCCTCCTGATGCCTCTATCCATTCATAATGTTCACAGCTCTTGATGGGATCTCAGACAGAAGTGAAACCTGGTCAGGCCAGATTCAGTCACCCAAGGTCAGCACTGCAGCCAGCTGAGCCAGCCCACAGGCAGGGCTCAGCTAGAACAAAAATGGAAATATCAGTCTTCACATGTGGCCAGATGGACGGGCAGTGGGAGGATTTAGTTGGAGACCTTGCTTGTCCTCTTGACGGACCAGTTTTAGCAGTGTCTCTTACTCTTCTATTTTTTATCTGTAAGCATTTAAATGTCTGAATGTCTTCAGCTCATTTGTTTCTCAGAACGGTATAGATGGTCTAATAAAGCAATTCCTGTCCCAGTTTTTGCCACATCTCACTTAATTTTCTTTCACAAAATGAAAACAAATTTTTAACTGGAAAACAGTTCAGAGGGTGTTGCCAGTTGGAACACAAGTTTTGGAAAAATGGAAAAAGTCTGGAGCTTATTAGTTTAGTGGGGGCTGTTGGAAATATATTTGGATAAAATCCAATGAGACCATTTTGCAAAATACCTCTCATCTTAAACTTCACTTTGATTTGTAAACATTAGAGAAATCTTTTTGCACTACTTCCATTTCAAATATGCTATCACATGCACCAAGAAACTTGAAGGGACTAAATGTTTCTGTAACATCAAATGAGTTGTGTGAAAATTGTGTATCTGATTTGCTAAGGGACAAGTGATGGAAGGAACCCTGAATATTTATTATGAAAGTATTGAAAATAAATTACATGTGATTCTTGTATAGTTTTCAATAAGAAAGAGTCCAACATCAAAGGCACAAAAGTCTGTCTCATGCATATATGCAAATAGTCACTTTAAAAATAGAATATTAATTTTTAAACAAAAATAAAACTATTTTACAAATTAAATAATATATTTAAAATATAGTAATGTATGAAATTTTAGTAAAGTCTACAAATAAATGTAATTAAACAATAACCTTCATATCTGATAACCCTTTGCATAGTCCATTCACAAAATTCAACACATCTATGAGCGTAGATTTAACAAGTCCATTTTATCAGCTGTCCTAAATCACCATTTTCAGTAGTTGAGGATCAGACAGACCATGGACAAATGTTGTTCTCTATTGCCTCATGTGATACTGTGTTTAGGACTACCTAAGACTCTATCTATGATCCAAAATCCTGCACTCTTGGCTAATTTGATAATACGATTGGTTTGCACAGGAATGCCTTCACAGAATTTCAGCATCAACTGAATGTTCTAGTTGGAGGAGAATTCCATTGTTATTGAATTTTATTGTCCTCGAGGTCAGCTACAATGTCCACATTCATGACAACATCAATGTGATGTTTTATTTCCCCATTAGGCTTGACCAGTTGCAGTACTGCTGATATTCCAGTGTAATTAAAAGTCTGAGCTATGTTGTAAGTTCAAAGTGAGTGAAAGGGTTAGGGTATCTCTAATAGTGAAATTTACATTAAAAGAATAATTCAATCCTTAAATTACTAAGGCCTCAGTAATATTTAGTGTGAAGCCTCTAGGTACCAAAAATGATGAGAACATGAATTTGCTTTACATAGGGGCCCTGGAATTTTCTCTCAGTGTTTATAGCAAAGATGTGAAGGCTTTTAAGCAAAATGTTAATCCGTTAACTGAAAACATGCCATCAAGAGATGCATTAGAATTTAAAATCTATTGAGACAACTGCATTAGTAAAGATTAACTTTGCCATGGAAATGAACTGCTGTCAATCAAGTTGATCTGCAACTATAACTGGCATGTAGGGCACCCATTCTACCACAGGACTTGGGTCTTTTATTCAGAATCTATATTAAGGTGATGTTTCAGTACAATCCTTTAACCTCCCTCTTTTAAGTAATGTTCCACTTTTTGTGCTAAAGAGACATTGATTACGTGTTCATTAACCAAATGGAAAAATGGAAATGCAAATGGAAAAAGAAGAAAACATACTATACTCACAGCTCTGCTAAGAACAGATAAAGGCAGTTTAATAGCTTCCTGACCTATTATTTGGATAGATATTCCATAGCTTTTATTCTATCTTTGCTGTTTATGCTGTATCTGTGCTGGTTTGGTTACTTCTGAGAATGGGTATTTCACATCACTTTAATCCATCCCATATGAATAAGAACTGTAAATAACAGACACAATGTCACAAAAACCTTAAAAAAAAAGTAGGCTGTGAGAGCAAACTCAACAGAGCAACTACATTCACCTCACTCAGCCACCACATAAATACCTTACAGTACAGTGGAAGCAGGGGAGCAGCCAGCAGGCCCCCACCACATCTGTGCATTCTAAGATGGCCCATGGGGTTTGTGTAAGCATGGTTAATGGTTTTGTACCTTTAACAAACAATAAATTAAAATCAGAAGACAGAAAACCTGTTCTGCAGCCGTTATGCTCATCCTCTCCTGCAGTCTCAGATCAGTTTAAATGCAGACCTCATCTCCCCGACTCCTTGCACCAGCTACAGAAACACTCCAGAGGCTCAGGGAGTCAAACTTCCTGGCTTTTCCTTTCTTGCCCAGTCTTGCTATTTGCAAGCATAAACCCCTGCTAAATATTAGATAAGGAGAGAGAAGTAGGAGGAGAATAGCAGGAAGGAAAAGCCTGGCTCTGGTCAACCCTTGCCCCCACTCCCACAGCCCAGTGGAGAGGTATCAAAGTGAAGGTGCTGGGCAGAGGGGATGCTGTTCTCTTGTGAAGGAGCAGCAAAGGTAAGTTCAACATTTCTGGGGAATAGAGAGGATCAGACATGGGGAAGAATTGCTAATCCTTCTCTGGCCAGCCCTGAGCCCCGCTCTGGCTGTTCCCAGCCTCCTCTGAGTCCCTGCAGCCTCTCAGGTAACCCGTGATGCCTTAGCACTCTTCTCTGGCTCTCCTGCAGAGCCTGCTCAGAGCCTGCATCTCACCTTCAGCCCTGGAGGTGCGTCTGACAACCTGTGGTGTGTGGAGGCTTGAAGCAATGTGAGAGAGAATGCAATAGGCACAAAAGCAACTAAAGGGCAAACAAAATACCTGTTTTCATAATAACTGAGAAAACAGATTTAAAGGGATTGGTTTGGGTTTAGTGAGCTATGCTTTAAAGCCTTGTTGTCACACCAGGAATGAAATGTTGGAAGTGAGCGTGTACTTGATAATTTCCTGATATAACACTATGCTGAAAAACATGTACCAAAGAATATTGTCTGACTAGCATTGTATGGACAGTTATTATTTTTCTCTTTAAGTGTGAATGAAGGAAAAATCAGATGTGTAGCTAGCTGCAGAAGCTGGAAATAGTAGAGATATTGTGAATGTACTGTAAAGTTGTGTGCATTATAAAAATGGGCAGATGGACGAATGTCCTTTATTAGCCTGACTTCATCACATATCTGGTCCAAATGCTTTTATTTTTAAGCTCAAAAGAAGATATTTTTTAAGAGGTGTGTATCAACAAACCTAACTGTACAGCAGGAAAGCTCTAAATGTTTTTAAATACTTTCTCTTCTATGAGATGAGTTGCATCAAAATCACAATACTCACAATGGGAGCAGGCTATAAACTGGGTTGAACAGGGTATGAAATTACTACAGATACTGTATCTCTCTTGAATTATGCTATAGATTCCCAGCATGATTATTTACAAGAAAGAGACTTTTATCAATGCTGGAAACCAAGCTCTTCAATTAAATATAAGGATACTATAGAATAAATTTTGGGATTAGAAGAAAACAATGGAGAAAAAATCGGATGACGTCAAGAAATGGTGCTTCCAAAGGTTGAGAAATCATGTGGATTTCTTTATTGTCTCATTTGGAGACTCCTGGCCCTCTCAGCCGAGCGAATCTGCCCACCATTGACATGAAGGAAGGTTAAGGGCCAGCCCACCTCTCAGCCTGAGGCTTCTTTGGGAAGCAGTATCCAAAGACCTCACACACATGAATGTAGAACCTATCCTGCAAAACTTAAAGACTACCGGGAACCTTTTTTATGCCATTAGATCTGTGGGGCAGAGTATGGTGCTAGTGGGCAAAAGTTTCAATGTAGTTAAATATTTGGGTTTTGTGTCCCCTAGCCATGATGTTAGCATTCAGTAAATAATTGATATCTTTGTGCAAATGGATGAGTTTTCTTTATCCACAACTCTGAAACTGCAAAAAGGATCAGGTGCTGTAGGTCCTTCTGTTGCTATAGTGATGCAGGCTACAGAAGTTTTCAAATCAGTAGGGAGATTATCCAAGCTGTCAAAGTGAAACACAATCTTGAAGATAGCTGAAGAGGTCAAGGTAAGACCTGAAGAGTGGCAGGAGACCAGCTGAATGCAAGCTGTTCAGTTTCTGGACAAGGCCATACCATTAGAAATACTGCTAGGATATAAATAGGAAGAAGAGCCCTGGGGTGCTGCATACAGGCAGGACACCTGAACTGTTAAAGCTCAGTGGTGGGGTGATGAGTCCAATGACACAAGAGCGTGTTTTTGCAGGGTCACCTGAAAATACACCCTGGACTTCTGCTTGCCCCAGCTACATCCTAGGTCTGGATGTAATAAATATATATCTGCTATTCCTCTCTGCCCTGGTTCAAATGGGAAAGAAACATGGTTATGTAAGTCTAGAGAAAGCCACAACATTTTCAAAGGAAATATTCAACATCTCTGTTGAGGACATGGACAGTGGGATCAAGGGCAGCCTCAGCAAGGTCACTGAGAGCACCAGGCTGTGTGGGGCAGTCGACACGCTGCAGGGAAGGGATGGCATCCAGAGGGACCTGGACAGGCTTGAGAGCCAGGCCAGTGCAAACCTCGTGGGGGTCAACCAAGCGAAGTGCAAGGTCCCACAGCTGGGTCATGGCAGTCCCAGACACACCAACAGCTTGGGCAGAGAAGTGACTGAGAGCAGCCCTGCAGTGAAAGGTTTGGGGTGATGGTAGATGAAAAACTCAACATTAACCAGTTCAGAAAGCCAATGAAATCCTGGGCTGCATCAAAAGGAGCATGGCCAGCAGGGAAGGGAGGAGATTCTGCCCCTCTGCTCTGATGAGACCCCAGCTGGAGTGCTGCGTTCAGCTCTGGTGCCCCCAACATAAGAAGGACAAGGAACTGTCAGAGTAAGTCCAGAGGAGGCCATGAAGTTGGTAAGATTGAAACACATTCCCTGTGAAGACAGGCTGAGAAAGTTGTGGTTGTTGATCTTGGAGAAGAGAAGGTTGTGTGGGGGCCTCATAGCAACCTTCCAGTATCTGAAAGGGGCCAATAGGGAAGCCAGAGAGGGACTGTTCATCAGGAACTCCAGTGCAAGGACTAGTGGGCACAAACTGCAAGAGGGGAAATTTAGGTTATGTATTAGGAAAAAGTCATTACTGTGAGGGTGGTGAGACACAGGAATAGGTTGCCCAGGGAGGCTGTGAATGCCCCAGCCCTCACAGTGTTCACAGCCAGGTTGGATGGGGCCTTGAGCAACCTGATATAGTGGGAAGTGTCCCTGCCTATGGTAGGGGCAGGTTGGATTAGATGATCTTTAAGGTCCATTCCATCTCCTTAACATTCCATGATTCCATGATTCTACAATTATGTGATTCTATGAAGAACGCAGCTCTGAGTAGGGGGGATACCAGTGGAGTGCCCCAGGAGAGCAAAACCAGAGACAGCATAGGTGGAGTCATACCCTGCACCAAAGAAGTTGAGAACTATGCTTAGTAAACATGAATCCTGAACATCTGGTGGTGTCATTAATTAGACTAGCCATATAAAAATAAGCAGATTTTTAACTTTGCAGCAGTTAATGCCAACTCACTTGTTGCAATTTTAAAATATATATTAATTTATAGCTCTCGTCTCTCTTATATTTTCCTCCTTAAGGCTTTAATCTGCTTCCTCTTTGCTACAGAGGTAAGTGGGAGTGGCCTAATGCAGGCTAGCATGCTCTGGCAGGTTCCTTCAAGGGAAACCTTTGCCAATTGTCAGAATAATTGCATGGCTGCATAACTTCATGGAAGGGGAAAGAGAAGCAGGGAAGCATAACTAACAGCTTGGGAGTGAACCCAGTATGATCTGGAGATAATGTGATCTCCAGACTGGAACTGGTTCAAAACTATGCTGGCACCACCACTTCCCTAGAATTCTTGTACAAAACTACATATTGCTTTAGATTAACTTCAAACCAAGTTTATTCGGAAGACCTAAAGATTCTAGATATGTACTCAGTTAACTAGTGCAAAGTTGAAAAGTTTTGCAGCAGCATTTTGATTTCTTTGTGTCAGTTTTGCAGACTCTGCACTCAAAAATTAATTAGAGACTACTTTAGTATGAAGTCATCCACCATCCACCAGGACTATTTTAACAAGCTTTGTTGTCATGCAGCAAGTGCAAAACCTACATTTTTCTCTAAAACTCGTTTCATATAACTGCTTAGTTAGCAGATGATATTTAGGGAGCTCACTGTCTTCTTTCTCCTGCCATAAGCTGCCATTGGTGATTTGGAAAAACACTGAAAATGAAGGATACAAAATTGACATAACCTGAACATATACTCATTTAATTTGATGGGAAAAGTGATTTCTGTCGTACCATTAGTACAGTTCATTCTTTTCCTGGCCTGTGGAAAAGTCCTTGGCTGCCCTCATCCCATCAAGAGGAACAGTTACTGCCTGTTGCAGAGCTAGCAGCATCCTGAGGAGAGAATTGCCAACATCAGCGACCTTCCAGTCTTGCTGCTTTCTGATTTTCCCCTTGGGACACACAATGAAACATCCTGTGTACATACACTGGTGTATCCCATACCTCACATCACCTCTCAATGTGGTGAGGTTGTTTTGTTCAGCCTCAGTCTGGCAAATCCACTGGAAAGACGTGCAAAAACTGTCCATGTCTGACAGACATACCAGTGGGATTATGAGCAAAAATATCCGCCCATTTTGGTCTTTTTAGCAATACATCTCTATTTTAATTGCCTGATGTTGCTGTCCATCACTGGAAAATTTAAAGCAATGCTGTTTGATAGCAATCTGAGCTAATAAAGGGGTTCTAGTGCATAAAAGTTCACTTTAAATTCTGCAGCTGTAATGGATTTATTAGGACTGCTTATAGACTTATAGTAAAATAACTGAAATTATATTGTTTTGTGCTGTAATAGGAAAATGAGAATACTGCCATCTAGTCTAAGGAAGACTTTGTGCGTTTTGGGTTTTGAGAAGCTTTAGAGAAACCACTGAAGGATGACACTTGTCCCAACTATGGAATGTATGAGAGAAAAACTATGATCAAGAAAATATGGTCAGAAAGTTTAAAACTTTTGCTTTGCTGAATTGATTCTAAATATTGATTAAATGAAGAAAAGAAGTACAGTACAAGTGGACTGAAGACTTTTCCCCAGAGCAAGGCACAGAATGAGGCACTGCTTAATTTCAGGAGGGTAACACACAAACCACATACCTGTACTCATTCAGGGACCATCTGTAGATAAGTAAAATGTATTTTATGAACAAGAATGCTTATTGTTTCATCAGAAACACTGTGGCCATGCATATCATGAGAACTTACACAGCATGCAAGCTAATAACTGCCGTGAGAGGTAAATTAATTTGGGATTAAAGTAATGCTCATGCAGTTCTTGAACTTCCAATTGAATTCAAGGGCAGACTTCTGCTACAAAAGACAACAGATCTAGCTCCTGTTACCCATGCTGCATGTGTAACTGTTTCCATGCCCCTGAGTCTGCTTCTATCATCCCTAGCTTTTATGTCTCTTTGAAAAATGTCACTCTTCAATCTTCAGTTTTGACAAGTAAACAAAAACATAACATATTAAATGAAGTTGTACTATGGTAACATTCTTTCCATTTAACTGAAATGTGATATAAAACATTGCAGAGAGAAGTAGCTGCATCTCTGTAAAGAGCAATGAATAATGTATTTTTTTTACTTTTTCTTTCGGTTACAGAAGCACCTTTGTCATTTATTTCTTCATGAAAGATAAGAAAACTTGTACAGACTCCAACTGCTGCTGTAGATCCAAGCTAGCTGGAGAGACTTGGAACAGAAGAAATACAGGTTCTAAAAGACAAAGCAATAGTTAACTGTAGAAGAGGCACATCAACACATCCGTCAAAGTCTGCATTTTCTTCCTATGTGGGTTTTTTCTGCTGGTATAAGCCCAAAAAAAAAGGTGAATTTAGTTTCACAACTACAAATTGGATTGCAGAAAGCCAGAATTTTGGAACAGTTGTTCAAATGATACGTAGTCGGAGAACTTACGCGTGGAGATTTTGCCTAAAAAACAAGCAGCCATTCTCAAAAGAGGAATCCCTTAGCCAAAGAAATGGCATCAAAGCATGCAAGGGAAGTTTTCCCCACCCAGGCAGTTTCTCAGTGGTTCCCTGCCTGGTGGGCAGTCGTGCTCCAGGAGGATCTCTCTGTGCTCCCCACCCACACAGCCACGGCAGGCCCTGGCCCCTGGTCCAGGCACGCAGCCTCTGCCAGCAGCTGCACCAGGGCACAGACCCCCTGGGGAGGGCGAGGGACCCAGGGGCTCTTCAGGGGAGGACCAGAAATTGCAGAAGTAATGTGTTCATAGTCCTGGCATGACTTTGCTTTTGTTAGCAAAATGTCGGTCAATACATGCATTTGTCACACTGTGTTTAGCATCAGGCGTTTGTGTATACACAAACAAAAATATCTGTGTGTATATAGGCACATAGAGAGATATGTAATGGCATTTGTCTCTCACTGTCTATTTTTCATGCTTATTTTACTCCCTTTTTGCACAGATGTTCAGATTTCCTGCTGATAAGTGATTTGATGCTAATGTAAAAACTTAAATGAAATTGCACCTGAATTAGACCTGCAATCATGCTGGTGTACCATTTATCAGTAAGGTTAATTTATTTTCATGAAATGAAAATCGTGAAATGTAATTTCTTCACTAGGTCTCTCGAAGCACTTTGTTTGGTGGCTGTTGCTTTTCTCTGTCTTCAAAGTTTTCAGTCATAAGTATTCTCAGCCAAAGTTTCTATTTAGTCAGTGTGAATTTGAAAGTGCTTCAAATTTAACCACCTTCTTCATTCTGATATATGATGGTATTGCCAGTCTTCTGGATATCTGTTTAATTTCAAGCAGCAGATATTTACATTGGCACATGTCCAAACACTGACAAAACAAGAAAATCTATATTGAAACACACACAAGGAGTTTTCCAATAAGCCTTTCTTACTATAAACAGCACCAGATGTACAAGAAGAAGTTGTAGAACATTAAATATAAATAGTCATGTAATATCTCGCTTTTCAGAAAAATCTCTTTCCAAATTGAAGCAGTTATCTGACTCAGATTTTTTTCTTTCTTTCTCTTTTTTTTTTTTTTTTCTTTAGTAGCTATAGCTGCATATATTATTAGTCATACTGGAATGTGCTCTTTTTTTAATCCTACCATTCCTTTGCATTGATGATATATAAAGGCTGTGTGGTGTCCAGACTCATATGTTATTAGGTTCTGAATCTTAATTCAGGAAAACATCCATACACCTGCTATTCAAACTACACTTACAAACTCAGAGGATTAAACTTTTGGCACACAAGTCCATCTCATTCCTGTTGATTTGCTCAGGACAGAAGCATGTGCTCAGATGCTTTTTTTAAAATCAGAAATATAGTTACGTACTCACGGCTGTCTGAAACTCACGTTCCTACTGGCCACAGCAGATGCAGGTAGATTGAAACACTTCAAGTTCTGAAGAACTGCTTGTATATAACTTTCTTTCCTGCGTGTCTCAGCTTAAGTGCTATAATATTAGCAAGATTTGCACATCATTAGTGCGGCTAATTTGAAGATTTCACCTCCTCCTGTAGCTATTTCATTGCACACACACAGGCTGCATGCCAGTGATCAAGCTGTGACTTCAGTGATCCATTAGAGCATTGATTTATGTGCTCACTTGGTTCTTGTACTATCTTGTTTTGATTTTGCTTTGTTCCAAACTGTTCCTGAGGCTATCTCAGGTACCAGCTGACCCAGAAACTGAGAACTGACTTCTTCTTGTCCCTCCTGCTGGCTCAGTTGGCTCAGACACAAAAGGTGAATGGAGGAGCCAGGCAGGACTGAAGCACATGGATTAGCTTATTATGTAAATATCTGGATAGCTGAAATTATGCAAGAATCTTTAACATGTAAAAATTCAAGAATCAAGGGAGAAAATCAAAATGGAAGGGATAAAATGAACAGAAAAGGGACTAAGAGTTTTAAGTTCCAACACTGAACGAAGCAGGTTCATGCAAGACTGAGAAACTGGCATTCAAAACAATAATTTCAAACCAGACAAGAACTAGTATGAGGAAATCTGAAGATCATAGTGACATCATCCTGCTGCCTAGAAGACAGATTAATCTTCTGCAGCATTGTGGACTCTTAATCTGTGTTAAAAACTGTGGTTAAGAAGTGAGGTGCAGCAATGAAGAGAAGCTGCTTGGTGGCAATAATACAGGCTGCAAAAGGACAGAAAAGAGCTGCAAAAAGACAAAGTAAATCAGATTTAAAATGTTAGTGACTTCAGTACAAGACATGGTCAAGATTTTATGCTTTCTCCTTTTCCTTACTTATTTACCTTCATGTATGTCAGAAATATGTGATGTGCTCTGAAAGAGGCTGCTTCAAAAGAGAAACTCTTTTCTTGTTCCAGTTTTTGTGGTTTTAGTATTCCATCAGATCTCTGCCTTTACAGAGAGCTACATTACTGATCCATGCAGCATCCATAAGTACCCTTCACGCTGAAAGAATAGACAAACTTTTGCATTAATACAGGAAGTAAACTGAGAGTAGGTTTAGACTAGACATTAGGACAAAATTCCTTACTGTGAGAGTGGTGAGGCACTGGAATAGGTTGCTCAGGGAAGCTGAGGATGCTCTGTTCCTGGTAGTGTTCAAGGCCAGGCCAGACAGGGTTTTGAGAAACCTGGACTAGTGAAAGGTGTCCCTGTCCATGGCAGGGAAGTCTGAACTAGATGGTCACTGAGGTCTCTTCCAAGCCAAACTGTTCTATGATTCTATGCGTCTGTGGTCCTATGATTCTATGCCTTTACACAGGGTTTGTTTTTAAACAGTTTAACAGTCATTCACCAGATTTTTTTATTAGTTAATTGCTAATAAATGCTAGTTAGTTAATTGTTAATACACTAGCATTTAGTAAACTAAAAGTCCTACTGAAAAGAGGAGGCACTGTTTTATTGTTTACCTCTTCAGGTAAGCACCATGGCAGAACCCCTGGGAGACACAGAAACTGCAAACATATCCATCCAAAATCAAGTGACCAAGGTCTGCCATAACTTTCCTTTCATTAAAAATTATTTTCTGAAATCCTGAACAATGTGGAGCAAACACATTCTTATTATTCTGAAATTTTGCAATGATTTTTTCCCTGATGGGGCACGTTCCAGTTTTATTACTTCCTGGCTCCAAAAAAATGAGAATGTAATAATGTAAGCACTCAGAAACCCCAAAGGATACAAATGCCATTTTTCTCCTAGCTTTCTAGATTGGAAGAACAATTTACTTTTTGCTTATTATGCAGGAAAATGTCTGCCCCAACTCTGCCCCAGCACAATCTGTACTTGCAAATAATTTCAGCTTTGTGTTTCTCCCCAAGATTGCCACTTAGGAGAAATATGCTCAACAAAATAATTATTTTCAAGGGGTTTTTTTTTTTTGTAATTTTGGTCTATGGCAAAGCTATTGTTTCTGAGGTAGCGTGACAACCTGTCATGAGACAGGGCACATCCCATGGGCTATATCTTGTTTTAAGACAATTTTAAAAGGTGGACACTCTAAAATGAGTTACCTCCCCTTAGTTTCAACCAATTGGTTTTCACCAATAAGGGACAAATTTGAGTAGATATTAAAAATAAAAAAATAAAATAGGAGTTTACTAGCAATAGAAACAGCAACAGGGGGAACAAAAAAAGCCAGTAAATAATTACTAGACACAAAACTGCAAAATCTCACCAATGCCAGGGGAACAAAGATATACCCAAAATTGCAAGGTGCTGCCCCCTTCCGAGTTGGAGCCCTGACTGTGTCTTGGGTAAGGCATAATGGCACCAGACGCTTTCCCAGATGCAGCCCGCCACGGGCGACTGCGGCGCTCGAAAGACACGGGGGAAATGAGTCAGCTCTCCACCCCACCATGGCGCTCCCTGATTGACCACACGGCCTGGGTGTTGAAGGGGCTGAACGAGAGAGATGGCAGAAATAAAGAACCTTCCCGGGAGAGCAGTTCCAGGGGCCGACAAAGACTTGCCAGGACAAGCAAGGCCTTGCCTGGCCCTTCCTCCTGCCAGCGGCGGGGCTCCGCCGGTGCTGGTGCTGCTGGCGGCGGCGGGGCCCGCTGCGCTGTCGGCACCAGCGCGGGTGACAGGAGCCCAGGGACGGGCTCCACCTCCGCTGCCCACGGAGTTTGCAAATTTACTCGGAAAACAGTTTCTAATGAATTGTGACACGTAGTTTTTCTGAGTCGCTACAGTTGCAGGCTCAGAAACCTTCCCAACACGGAGCCTTCAGCAAACGCTGCCACGAACAAGAGGAAGGGGCTCGGGTGCCCCAGCATTGTAAACGGACCAGCACCTCCTGTCTGCCCCAGCATTGTAAACGGACCGGCACCTCCTGTCTCCCCCACAATTACAGCTCCAGCTGTGCTGGCTCGTAAAGAGACAGTAACAATTTTGGGACACAGATAGATACGGAGTAAAGTGACATTTTGTTACCCATGACAGCTATTCAGTCACGCTATTTTGAGTATTACCATGATAGGAAGGATGTGTCATCACTGATCTGATGCCTAAAGATTTTAAGTGTTTTTATATATTTGTAGCTTTTTAGATTTTTAAATATATATAGCTGTATATTTTCTAGCACCTTCTCACACTTTAGAACAGTAGTTACCCTTTCTCACATATGGTGCTTCATTCTTAAAATTCTATTTGATCTTATTTTTAAGGAAAAGAATTTCTAACAAGGACATCCTGTTTTGCACCAGGGCTGAAACAGTAAGATCCTTCATAGACATAACAAGATATGGGGCTAAGAACCCTTGGAGGGGCTCCAATGGGGCAGATTGCTCTGCTATTGAATGTACTTGCTAGATATGCTAATTAGTTAAACTTCTAAATATTGTGAAATTTTGATGCTGGGCGTGCACAGAGGTATAACGTGCACATGAAAGCTTTCATTAAAAGACTGCTCTTTATGTTATCTATTTTAATATTGTTTGGAAAGTTTTTTTTCCTATTTTAGGCAATGGACCGGGAATGAGCAGAGAGAACACTGAGTATCCACTCAGTCTGAAGCAATCTGTCTCTGCACAGAGAAGGGCCATGGTTTAACCCAGCCATCAACCAAGCTCCAGGCAGCTGCTCACTCACTGCCCCACCAACAGGATTAGGAGGAGAATCAGAAGAGTAAAATACTCATGGATTGAGGTACAAACAGTTTAACAGGGAAAGCAAAACCCTACAAAAAAGTAAAGTGAATTAAGGAATGAATTCACTGCTTGCCATGGGCAGGCAGGTGTTCAGCCATCTCCAGGAGAGCAGGGCCCCATCACACATAATGGTGACTTGGGAAGACAAACTCCATCTCTTCAAATGTCCCCCCTTCCTCTTTCTTCCCCCCACTTTATATACTGAGCATGGTGTCACATGGTCTGGAATATCCCTCTGGTCAGCTGGGGTCACCTGTCCTGGCTGTGTGTCCTGCCAGCCTCTCAGGCATTCCCATCTCCCCTGCCAGTGTGGCAGTACAAAAAGCAGATGAATCCTTGGCTCTATGCAAGCTCTGCTCAGCAACAAAAAACATGTATATATTATGAACTCTGTGTTCAGCACAAATCCAAAACACAGTCCCACAACAGCCGCTGTGAAAAAAATTAATTCTGCCCCAGCCAAAATCAGCACAGAAAGAGTGCTACCTTGTGATGTGATGACCCATGACATGGAGATGGTGAGGTATTTCATACTTTGAAGATTAGTGTTCCAACCTCCGTTACGTAAAACTCTTTTTAATGTGAATAATTTCTTTATCAATGAAAGAATTGAGGGAGGCCAAATGTATGTATTATTTATATGAATTGTAAGTCTAGGACTTGAATTGTATGAACCATGTGTTTTTAAATAGGAAATAAGTAGTTAATGAGTCCTGAGTAAAGGAGCAGATTCCCTGAGGCTGTGCAATCCTCGTTTCTCCGCAGAGTGTCTGTATTTTGACCTCCACTGTGCCATGAGTGTTGAACCTCCCTATCCTTATTGGAGTGTGCTGTCTGGTGCTCTGAGCCAAGATGTAAATCTACATTCATAGTACCCAATATTAATTTTTAAGACTTCGGGGTTGCTCCTCTTCACTGTTAAATGGTAGGGTTGAAAGAAGTAGTAGTGGTTTCTGATAGTCCCCCAGCCTGCACACTCCTGAAGGCTGATCCAGGTCACATCTAAGCCCCAATTAATTATTTTTCTATGGCATTACAATGACTTCTACTTCAAATAAATATCACTTTAATATGAATTTTATAAGTGTGGGAAGGAATGGAATTAAATTATGTGCTAGGAGTCACTGAGGTACTTCATCTTGCACCCAGAAAATTCCGAGTGGGGCTTTTGTTCACTCTAGTCTTGCAAGTAGGCAGGAACCACAAACAAAGAGGAGACACCTGGAGCACTTGTATCCTTCCTGTGGGCTCAGATCATTCCAGCCTCTTTGGAATCATGCAGCTTTGTCGTCATCTGGGGAAATGGACATTAAGTACTTATTTCTCAAAGTCATGCAGGAGGAAACAGATGACAGTTATGAAAACAATCCTTAATGTGATTAATATGAGCTTCCTTAATATGATTAATAAGCCTTATATCTTCCCTTCACATTTTTATTTTTAAATTCTGAATAATTTAAAATCAACTGCTTGGAATAGCATAGCAAATGTCTGTTGGTTCTGACTTTGTTCTTATTACACATTTGCCTTTATCTTCTAAACTATCTATAAGAAGACAAAATAGTTTCATTCTGGGAGTTCTAAAACTTCTGTCAACTTTTTAGATTTTTTTTAGATCTTTGTGAAAGAAAATTTGATATTTAACCCAAGCAATGTTCATGAATATGCAAGGTAACTGAAGAAAACAGGCATTAAAAAAAAATATATAAAAATGGTCGAGACAGAAGTAATTTACTAATGCACCCATATGTATTTGGTTGATTCAGAATTCATTGATCAGAGACTGACTCCACTTCTGTGTTACCTGTGTTTTAACATCTTTAATATGGTAAATAAAATTGTTTTCAGTGAAATTATGGGCAATATTCACATTTCACCATTAAAAAAAAAAACAAACCATACACCACCACCCCCCCAGTCCCCCCAAAATAGTAATCTCTACTGCAACTCAGTAGTAACTTTGTGATGTAGTGGTGGTTGTTGGTGTGGTGGTGATGACAAGCACATTATGACATGCCAGCAGTACAAACTGCCAAAGATGTTTTCTGCCTTCCTCCAGCCAGTTGCTTTTTCTTGTGCTTCTGCATAGTACAGTACAGACAGCAAGACCAACATCTCTGGCTTCTTTCTAGCTGCTGAGTTGCAGAGCAGCATTTTCTCCTCTGGGAAGTCTTTTCCTCTGGCAGAAATTCTTGTTTTCATCCCTGTCACTTTCCAAATTTTTTAATCTGCCACTGTTGTGGTTTGTTTTTTCCTTTTGTCCTCCACATCGGAGTGTCTCTGGATGCCTATTAGTGCTCTGGGCTTAGGAGACATCATGACCCAAAGTGTCAGAAATGAGACATGTGTACAGCACATGAATATCATTAAGGGTAAAACACAAAAAATTCTCCTCAGAACGTCTATGTGTGTGCTACAAACACCACCACAATATAATAATTCCTGTACTACATAACTCAGGAAGTTCACCTATGTTTTTGTTGCCTGTGTTCCCTTTAGCAATTAATATGTTTATTACCTACTGTATTGCTTATAGATGTTACATTTCTTGCTGATTTTTGCTTATAGAGATGTTCTATGGCTGTATTACAACCACCTAAAGTATATCTGTCATTCATTGCATGTTTCTCCTTTTTACCTCAAAATGTTTTTGTCTTTGGGGTGTTTTTAATGTATGTTCAGAGCAGAAAAATAAATAGATGTAATTAATTTCTTATTAGTAGATGTAGTTAATAGATGTAGTTAATATCTTTCATGTACTATTATTTTTAACTATATACTTTTGTTAAATACACTATTATTTTCAGAGACATATAAAATGATTGTTACAAGTGTGTGAAAAAAATTCTGTTTTTCCTAAGAGTTCCAGATTTCATCTTATGTCACTAATGACATAGCAATGATAATTAAAATTAAATAAATACTAAAAACAGCTGTTATGACCACTAAGGGAAGTCTCCAATCCATAACTAATGCAGCAAACTCTGACTTGCAAAAATTTGTAAAAGGAAAGCAATTAGATGTATTATGTATTGCCATAAGTTTTGGTCAGGAGTACAGGACACTGCTTTGTTAGTTTTTATGTTCAAAATCCTTAAGAAATAAAGAGAGGTTGTCATACTGAGAAGGTCTTGAATACTGGCAGGATTTTAATACCACAAAAACTGGTTAAAGAAGGATGTTGCTCGTTGTATTTGCTCATAGGACAAAACTTAAACTTATTAAAAATCCCATTAAAGTAATCATTCTCTATTTTCGTGCCATAATTTAGATAGAAAAGGATTTCTGAGGTCATTTGGTTCTACTTCCTGCTCTTAGCAGGGGTAACATTAATGATTAGGTTGTTAATGGCTTAGCCCACTCAGATAGTGAAAATCCCAGAGGACAGATATTCCATGATCTCCCTTTCTACCTTTGGAGTCATTGAGTTTTGTGTGAGTTTTTCCATTATTTATATCTCAGTCTCCCCTTTCTTGTTTTGGATTGAATCAACCTTTTTGAAAGACAGGCTGACACTTGACATTTTTCTGTCTTTACTGCTGTCTTCTCACTGTACGAGGACAGCGGTGAAGAGCAGCTGCACCCCCAGCCCAGCAAAGTGTCACATGCATTACAAGAACTTGTGCATCCATGTGTCACAGACTGCAGCCAGAGCACTGATGGGGAAACAACTGCAGAGAGACGTAGTTTCTGTATCTACCTGTGCATAACAGTATTGAAAAAGCAGGTTTGGTTGCTTTAACTATAAGAATTTCAGATACAATACAGCAGGTTGTACAGATTGTCTGATTTTGAATAAGTTTAAGAATAAAGTTCACCTCTGTTTTTTCCTTTGAGTTCCAAAAAACCTCTCCCAGAAAATCTTTTGAGATTGTGTAGAGTCAGAGCTAGCTGTGTATATTGCAGGGAGAGATATTTATAAGTTCTAAAAAGATGCTCCATAGATTGGTTCTTTCAACAAGCTGTGTTCCTCCAGTCCAGCACATGAATCACTGTACTTTATCAGAGTTTGGATCTCTAGAGTAATTCTTGCAGGGGTAGAAGTGAGCTACCCAGTGCAGGTGGTTGCTTATAGCTGAAATACACAGTTTTTAACTAACTTCAAATCTTCAACATAAAAAAACCCCAAAACCAAACACATATGCTGGCTGATGCTAATTCTGATTCCATTGTAAAAACACTGCAATATCCAAGAGCTACATATCCTTTTTAATAGGTTTGCAATTTTAAGTCAAATTTTGTCCATATTTTCACTTTGAAAAAATATGAATGTAATTTGTATTTCATGAATCCAGTGAGGATGATAAAAGGCATAGACAGTAAGAACAGCATGGTATTTAAAATAAAAGAGTTATTCCTGTGGGTTAGGGGGGTGAATAAACATAAGGACTGAGAAATGAAAAGGTGCAAGACCTCAGCTGACGTAAATTGGTGCTGATACCAGAAGAAACTGCGCCACTTGACACCATCTAGAGTCCAGTGTTACAGAGGAGTATGAAATAGAAGTCATAAGCTATTGCTTTTGAAAAGTAATTTGTAAGTTCAAATCATGGAAATAGGCAAAGCGAAGCTGTATGTCTTAAAAAGGTGACATATTTCTGGTAATGTGTCTTCTTTGTGGGGATTTACAGAGAAGGTACAGAAACTAAACATAGCCCTCAAGAAAAGAAATAGAAGATGTAGAATTTAAACTAGCGACTCTGAACTCAGCTTCTGGGGATATTAAGAAAAGATTATGCAAGCCAGTCAGTCTTTGCTAATTTTCTCTGACAGATCTGGTGAATTGCTTTGGATGATAAATCAGAAAAGACAAAAGAATAAAAGGGAAAATCATGGTAACAGATAATAAGTTTCCAGAAGTCTGGGCAGCCTATAATGGACAAAAAATCCATTATAATGTTGATTCCAGCTAACAAACATTCTCCTCTATCACATCCTCATCCTCTTTTTGTCTTTCTTTTCTCTGTTGCTTCTCTCTCTGTGCTGGAAATTGCTACGTCCCAAATCACAGTGTTTTGATTTATTGATAGAATTTTCCTAAAATAATTTTTTAAATGTTCTTAAATAAGAGTGATACCATGACTAATAGGACTCATTTGCCTGATCTTTTTTTCCTTTTTTTTCTTGACATGTTTTTCTCATAGACTAATATTAAAAAGGGAAATCCTTTATTTTCAAGAATATAATTTGAATCTAATCTTAAAAATATGCCTTTGCATCTTAAGATAAGGTACTAAATGAACATGCATGTTGTCAGAAAAATTACTAATTTTTCATAGCAGTAATAAGAAAGGGCATTTTTTTTTTACTGATTCATAGATCATATTTGCTATCTATTATATCAGTGTTAACAATGACATTGTTTTATTGCATTTTTGAGCAGTACAGGATCAAATTCACAGAAGGATCTTTTTTTCAAGTTAAAAGATGTGATCTTAGATAATTGATAGAAAACTGACCCCAGGAATTACATTAACTATGTATTCAGGAAAATTTGTTCTGGATGATTAGTGTAGACTACTTTTTATCTAAGGATTGCACTCAGCTGATAGCTACTGTGTACACAGAGCACTAGGCTGACCAACCAGCTCTGTGTATTCCAGAAAATTCTTCTCCTTGTGAGTCAAGTAAGTTCTAACACTTTCATCAGTGAAAGACAAGTTGGAACTGAGTCTGATTTAAGATCCCCAAAACTGTTAAGCTGAGGCAAAAAGGAGGGCAGATGGGGTACTGAAATTTTTCCTGCCTGGAAATCAATGAAAAAAATCAATTTAAAAGGCTTGATTTTTTTTTAAGTATCTAAAATGAAAATAAAAATTATGAAGGTGTTTAGAAAGCATATTTTAAAAAGATCTCTGTCTTCATACTAATTCCAACTAGCTAGCATTCTCTCCTTCTACATTTGCTACTGTTTTCCTTTTCCACTTGTGTTAGAGACTGGTTTTACCTAGAACTCTGAGTCAGCATGGAGATAAGAAAGCAAAAAGGTCGTAATTTAGAAAATCTTTATTTAGTAGTCAGTGGCAAGCAGTGCCACTGTACTTTTGGGATTCAACTGGAACCTGCAGTTCTGCTCCTGTCTTTTTGTCACTGACCTTGCCGTACAACTCCCAGGCCCTCCAGGGTGCTGAAATCAGAACAGTGTAAAGGCACACTTTAGTGTGATGTGAAATATTAAGGTGTGCTGTTTTCCATTTAAAATTCAAGGTGTTCCTGATGGCACTGCATCCAGGGAAGGAAAAGGAGGATGGTAGGTTTGGAAAAAATTAACTGCATAAAATACAGTACAAGTCAGTGTGAGTCTGTGCTGTGCTGAGTATCACTGGGATCTGCTGCTTAAAGCACTGCAGGTTCCTGCTCCCAGGCAGAGAGTGCTGGTGTCAATCACTGCAGTGCATTCTTCCTAAGGCCAAGTTTTCAAAATCAGCACAACTATTACCACTTTGCAGTAGATGATATTTTGCCCTGGTGTCTCTAGTTGCTTAAACTGCTTCTGTTGTTTGCTTTTGTGGCTAGTGATGAATCAGAAAGGCAGAATTATGTGAGTGCTAGTACCACATGCTTTGCTCCTCAACCATACATTGTGTAACTGTTTGATAAAACCTGCTCTCGGGACTGTCCAAGGTGCAGACTGGAGAAACAAATATCACCTCCTCTCGCTGAGGAAATGGGTCTGGTTCCATTGAGGGCCATTAATAAGCAAACACTGCAAGAAAAGTTCTTACATAATTTTTTTGAGAGTCTCTGATGAACTGTAAGTACAAGTTAAGTGTGTGAGGGCTTCAGAGATTCTATTTTTTATTTAAAGTTCCACAGCTCAGCATGTGTTATTGATTTCATACTTTTCTGTAGAGTTATAGTAATAACTTCAGATTCAGCTATTAATAAGATGAAAAAATTGAAGTTACAATGATTGATTTTGGATAATTAAGAGATCCTTGCTGAGCTGGTCCCATTGTTTGCAAAACTGGGGCAGACCTGACACACACAAACAGGGAGAGTTTATCAGTACTTTGCAAAGCAAGTTCTTCCTGGGATTTGGTGCTTGAGCCTTGAACTTGGTCATCTGCTCAGCTCACTGTGAAAATTGTCTAAATTCCTTACACAGTGTGGGCTCAGTCCTCAGAGTAGAACTGTGACTCCTCAGCACAGCAGAAGCAGAAAAAAATGGAGTGTGTTACAAGGATCAGCCCTCTGCCACCCAGACACCCACATCCATTAGCCCTAACCTCCACATCAGTCCCAAACTGGTTCACACAGGGGCTCCCTCTGCACCAGGAGCGTGTTCCCAGGTGCTGGGACACCAGTGGGACCACATCAACTCTGCCGGAGAAGCCATTTACCTTAACACACTTGTGTAGCTCTGTCCTTCCAGCTAATGGTTCAGATTGCAGAACCAAAATAAAGCTTCACATCCTGCCAGAGCCAGGCTACTTAGGCATGTGTCCTTGTAGGTGTCTGAGAACTCCAATCCCAAAAGAGACAACTATCTAGGTAACGTGTGAGAGTTGTGTGGCCCCTGCACCTCACTGGATGTGATGGCACTACTTTGCTGGGGTTGCAATTGACCTGAGAGGAGGGCATGGAGGGTGGATGTTTGCATTGGCTCATATGCACAGGATGCTGGGAAAGTGTGCTAAAAATTACCTGTCTCTTCTGCATTTGCAGCTTGGATGTTATAGCAGGGATTTTATTCAAACCCTTTTCTCTGAAATTTCTTTCATTCATATGATGAGAAATAACTAAAACTGTTGGGTTTCTTTTAATGTTGCTAAGAGGAGTTAGGGATTATGCTGATACTTGAATTTAATCTAAAATACATTTATAGCAGAGCACATGAAAGTGAGTGTAGAGTATTTTATGGGTATTACGTATGTGATATTATCTTCCAATATTTTCTGATGAAGAAGGAAATAAAAATTTATAACTTAAGAGTCATGATTGTGCTTAAGGTGGTTTTAAAGGCCAATTGGTAACTTTTGAATTAATGCTAACTTCTAAACTCATTTTTATTTAAATTAGCTGTCTCCAGCAGCTGTCTCTCCTGATAAAGCTTGGTACAGGAGGTATCTGTGATAAAAGCTTAATGTTCACAGTTGTATGAAAAAATATTACAAATTGGAGTTTGTGTAGTTGAGATTCCAGAGTTTTCATTTTTAAAAAAAATGTATTACACATGGACTCTTTATTTCTTTCTCATTTATACTGTAAGGGCTGAGACAAAGACTCTGAATAAACAAAGTACTACAAGCATTGGAGTGCTTCCTGATCTCACTAAGGTGTTGTTATTTAGAAAGCAATGGCTGGAATATTAATAGGGCTATGTTTGTGCTGCTCCTCTGTGTATCTGTGAAGACACAAAACTTAGAAAAATTTTTAAATCCCCATGACAAAATTCTTATGAATTCCACAGCAACACCAGTTTTCTGGAGGTCAGGTGACTTCAATTAGCTTTTCCAATTACGTATGTCAGGCTTGGTACAGAAAGAATAAAAGCTGTTAAAGTTGTTAGATTTCCACTTGTAGAGTGCAGCCTTATATTTGTAGCCAGCACCTCAGAAATGTCCCAGAAACCTGTTTTGAAAAGGATTCAGACACCTTCCATTAGACCTTGCAAAAACCCACATATTAACAGGTTTAGGAAATGTCTATTAATTGATAACTTAGAAGCAAGTTGATAGAGATTCAGTATTTTTGCTTCACACAAAATTCAGGAAACAAAAAAGGACAAAACTGAGAATCTTCCTTCGAAGTGCCTTGTGCGTATGCCCCTGTTGGAGCCTGTAGCAAGCCCAGAGGTGCCCACCTGCCTTTGGCAGTGAGCACACTTGGGTTTTGGTCAGGGAAAGGAGCACACAGTGCTGCCATGACTGTGTGTGCATTCCTCCAGTAAGTCTGCTTTTTACTAAGGTTTCTCAAGCTTCTTAAGTTTCCCTTGTCCTAGTGTGACATCAGTGTAAGAGCTTCTGAATTCCACTCCTCTGTCTTCTGTCTGGAAGGATGGGTTTTAGTCTCTTTATGCTGATATCTTGCATGATATAAGAATGGTCAGCACAAGGCTAGTGTCAGTGCTCAGTGTGGCAGGACAGAGAAGAGCACGGGTTTAAGGGAAGTGAGGTGAGTCCACACACCTGCAGCTGATGCCTTTTGACAAGGACTTTTGACAAGAACAGTCTTGCTGTAAATTATCCTTACTTTAGTGAAGCATGTTGGCTGGCCAGACTAATTAGTTCTGTGCTTATTGAGTGTAACATGCTCCATCTCCCTGAAACAGCAACTCAGTGACCACGTCATCCATTCAATCACCAGGTCATACAAAGATTGCACCATGGATGGGAAAAAAACTCCACTTATTGGTCCTTGCTTAACCTCAAGCATGTAAATCATTGCACTGATTTGACTGGTTTTCTTAATACGTATTTTTAAGTATGTTAATAACAATTCGTGATTTTAGTGAATAAAGATATTTAGGTTTTTTGGCAAAAAATTTTTCTTGATGTGTGATAGCACCTTTTTGCTGATACTTCAAAAGCATAAGAGTTTTTTTGTTTGTTTTGACAAGGCTTCAAAAGATAGATCACTTTAGATAAGTGTTAATCCTTTTCTAAACATCAAGCTGACACACTCTTCCCCAATTTATTAAGTGTTGCAATACCTACCACTGTTGAAAAACAGGGAAATGTGGCATTTATAGACATGTTCAGCAAGAAAGCATATTTAATAAGCTTCTGTGTCTGGATCCCAGGAGATTACAAACTTATCACTACAGTAATAATTAAGTAGGTAAAGTACTAACACTTTTCATGGATTTCCATAGCAATTGATCCAGAAATGTTAAGGAATGGAGAACTTCCAGTTCTTAAAAATATTTAGTTGTGCTGTCATTAACTAGCCTTTCTATGTGAAAATTGAAATTAAAAAAAACCCAGTATCTTATTGGAATCAAAATTAATTTTTCAGTAATTGTCTGTTTTTTATGTCATACTAATGTATACACTAACTATATGAACTATTTAATGGTGAAAATAGCAGGAAAATTTTGCTTTGATATAGCCCATAGAATAGAAAAGTGGCTTATATCTCTTTGAAAACCGGGCGTTTGTGTAGTTTTCAGGCTTATAAATTTCTTTCACTTGATAATATGATTTGTGAGTATTGCTCTTTTGAGCATGGTTGTGAATTTGCTGTGTTGTAACAGCATTGAAGTTTGTAATATTTAGTGCATTCCAAAATGTAAAGTCAAATTTTAATTAAATTTCAAATGAGAGCTGTTTGATGATGTGTTGGCAAATTCAGTCTTTTTCTAAGGAAGTCTTGATTTTGAACCACTTTGAATTGAAATCAGATATCTCAGAGTAATTTTCTTCTATCATCTTTCGTACCTTTATAACACTGTTATTTCAATCTTTTATAATGGAATACAACTGATATTTTTCAAGAAACACAGTGCTATTATCTTGAAATATTTCTATAAGCTCATTTCTATGTTTCCAATAAGGCATTTTTCAGAATTGCTTGTTGAGATATTAGGAATTTTGCTCTTCCTACTAATTAATGTTTCCTGAAAAAGTGAAATTCCCTTTAATGTTCACTTAATTTCAGTGCTGCAAAGGAAAATACCACACAGATAAAATTTTTTAATGGGATGTAGTGGCTTTGTATGGCCAAGTTTTGTTAGTGGGACTGCTACAGGAGTGGCTTCTCTGAGAAGCTGCCAGAAGCATCCTCCATGTCCCACAGATCCAGTCTCAGCCCATCAGAAATGGTGGTAACAGCTCTGTGACAACAGATTTAAGAAGAAAAAAACCTTTTGTGCATGTGTAATTGTGGCCACAGAACAGTAGAGTGAGAACATGAGATATGAACAGCCCTGCAGACACCAGGGTCAGTGCAGAAGGAGGGACAGGAGGTGCTCCAGGCACCAGAGCTGAGGTTCCCCTGCAGCCCGTGGTGCAGCCCATGGTGAGGCAGCTGTGCCCCTGCAGCCCATGGAGGTCCCAGGGGATGCAGAGATCCACCTGCAGCCCCTGGAGGAGACCCAGGCCAGAGCAGGTGGATGCCTGAGAGGAGGCTGTGACCCTGTGGGGGGCCTGTGCTGGAGCAGGGTCCTGGTAGGACCTGTGACCCTGTGGGGGACCCACACTGGAGCAGGCTGTGCCTGAAGGACAGCACCTTGTGGAAAGAGACCCACATTGCAGCAGTTCATGGAGAACTGTTGCTTATGGGATGGACTCACACTGGAGAAGTTCATGGAGAACTGTCTCCCATAAGGGAGACCCCAGGCTGGAGCAGGGGAATGACTCCTCTCCCTGAGCAGCAGCAGAACCAATGTGATAGACTGACCATAACCTCCATCCCATCTCTCCCTGTGCTGCTCGGGAGAATGTAGAAGAGCTGGGAAGGTGTTTTAAAGTCTCATTTTACTGCTCATTATCATGCTCTGATTTTGTTAGTAAAAAATTCAATTAATATCGCTAATTTGAGTCTGTTTTGCCCCTGACAATATTTGTTGAGTGATCTCTCCTGGTCTTATCTCAACCCATGAGCCCTTTGTTATATTTTCCTGTCCATTTGTGGAGGGGAGTGATGGGGAGGCTTTGGTGGGTACCTGGCACTCAGCCAGGGTCAACCCACTACAGGGAAAGAAGCACAGTGCGAGTTTATGGAGGAAATCCACTGAGGAAAAGATAAAAATCTATTACCTTTTAATTATCTACTAGAAAAAGACGGAAAGAATTGTGCATTGAGAAATCTAATGAAACTTGAAAAAGCCCCATTTTGTCTCTACTGCTGTTTCTTTAAGTAAATAAAGTGAAGTATACAATGCATATTGAGAGAGTGGTCATTAGTTTTAAAAGCATAATAATACATATTAAGCCTTGAGAAATGCAGTGGAGAAATATAGTGGTGTGAAAGAGCAGTAGCTGTCTGCCAGCAAGTCTGTCTGATGTCAGTGGAATTTGCAGGCTGAGAGCCTTGCAGGCTTTTTTTCAGGGTTTACACGGTTGGGCATTCAGTTATGAAACAGCCATCTCTTACAGCACACACAACTCCATAATGAAATAGGGACCCTGTGGAATTTGAAATAGATTGATCAGCTGTCTTGAATATTGTGGAATATTCTTTTATATGCACAATATTGGAGGTCTTTTCAGGAAGCTTAGGATAGTATTTGTCAGAAATGAGATAAATGACTTCTTGGAGATCCTTTAGCTCTTTACCTATAATTAGCCAGTCAGATACAGTTACCATATCAAATTAATTTTTACTACTGACTGCTTGCAAATAGCAATGTCATGCTTTCTTGCATGGGGGGGGGGGGGGGGCAGGAAGCTAAGCAATAGTTTTAATAATGCGATTATCCTTAGCAGGGTTTGTCAATATGGGCTCGAATGTCTAAATTTAGACATTTGTAAATAGTTGTAGTTTTAAGCCCTTGTTCATTTTTATTGACTTGAAGTTTCCTGTTGACCCTGACAGCAACGCTGTAGCTATAAAATAATTCTGTAACACAGATGTGGCTTAAGTATATTCCAAGAAGAAGGGTTTTCCAAAGGATTTACCAATATCTTATATTTTATAGAGCAAATTAATATCTTTATTTATCCATTCATAAATTTCCAATGTTTTTATAGCACCAGTTTTGCACTGTTCTGTTTTCCTCACATGAGTTAAGAGCACTAATCAAAGTATTTTCCTTATCTGTCTGAACACAAGACTGTAAGTTTGCTAAGGCCAGCACTAGGGAGGCAGGAAACGTTCAAAGTGGTGCAAATCTCCCCTTTTTTGGCAACAAACCCCTCATAGCCCAATTAATGCATCTGACTATAAGCTGCCAGCTAAGAAAACAATGCTTGTGGCTTGGTAAAACCGTTTTGGGGCCTGTGACTGTCTTGTCTTGGTTATCAGCTTCTTGCTTTGTGTTGCAAAATGAACTTGCTGCACCCCACTGTTGCTCCCCTGCATGATGCTCTGTGCAGTGGTGCCCATCTGAGGGGCAGGACGCGTGTGCAGTACTGCCAGTGCCTGCAGGTGCAGAGGATGGCCCCACTGCTGGGGCCATGCTCATAGATCTCACCACAAAACCACAAAGTGTTTCATAGCTTCTTAGTGAAGAGCTGAGAAAGCTCAACATGTGCAAATCGCAGTTATGAAAATACACAGGTCACACAGTTCAGATTTGATCTTTCAGTGACCAAAGTTTTTGCATCTGATTTGGTGCTTTTGGCAAATTTGAAACCTGTTGGAAAAAAAAATCACTTGTGGACCCCTAGTTGGTGAGTGGAAGGAGGGAAAGAGGGATGACCAGCTAAGGCTGTTCCAAAGGATTCCCATCCCAGGCTTTGAGGCTAAGTTTATGGGACTTTGCTGCTGATAAGTGATATGCAATGCTTCAAGAAGAAAAATGAAAGACTGCCAGGGCTCAGCAATGCAAGCTTTCAGATAGGTTCCATCTGAATATAAACGCAGATTCGTGACAAGTAATTCCAATGCATGTTTTTTTGGTTTATAACCAGATCATTGATTAGACTAACAGAAAGTAGATTTCCAGCCTTATATAGTATGTTATGAGGACACTGAAACTTCTTCAGTTGTTTTTTGCAGTGTATATACAAATTAGTCTAAGCAAAATATTTGAGTTTCTCCTATTTCAATGCTGAATTGTTTTTGTAAAAGCTTCACCAGCATTGTCGACTTCAAACCATGGCCCTACATATGCTTGCAGAAGGGAAAGATACAGCAAAACTAATTTTCTGGTATAGAACTATGTTTCCTTTACAACATAGTAGAACTAGAGAAGACTGTATACTTACTCAGTAGGTGGGAAATGACCAGTCTTATTTTTCACAATTAGCCACTTCAGTATTCAATGGCAATTTGACACAGTTTGAGTACAACATCTGACAGACATTGCCTGAAGGGAGCATGTTTTTTGATATATTCTACATAAAAGATATCATAACACACTCATTAATGAAAAATGGGGCACATACTGATTATTCTGCCATAGCACAGAGGTGTTGCAATAGGGAGGGGGAGAAAGGGCACACACAGCACACTGAATGACTGAATTAAAACATTCTTGCCCTGATTTCATCAAGTTCAGTCAAATTTCACTAGAGATTAATAGGAAAAATTGCACCAAAAAATCTCTGCACAGATGATAATTTTAAAAATTGTCTCAAATTATCCCAGGATTTACACAGGCATTCACTGAGTGCAGTCATTTCTGCACCATAGTCTGCCACTGATTTATTCAGTCATATATTGAGTCTAAATCATATTAGTTCTTCAGAAGAATGCCAGAAAGCCATTATGCAGACCACAAAAATATAGAATGTCTTTACTTAATTAAAATAAATAGATGGGAGTGTAGCTGTAGTGCAAGATTCTCCAGGAGGCTCTGCTGGCCCTTTTCCACCTGCCAGGATCCCTCAGGGCTACTGGCTGTGAATGCTCAAGCATGCAGACTTCTCCAGCTGTTTTAAGCACTTTAACTTCAATATTCACTTTAGTCCCACTGACTATTATCCTGTGTTGGCAAAATTTCCAGGGCAGATGGAGGCAGCTGAAGGACAAGAAAAGAATATGACTCTTTCTGTACAGTAAAGCACGGAGATATTGTGCAATAAAAAATTAATAGACACTAAACAGTCTTGGCAAGTTTCCAGAGCAGAAAAGGCTCTCTCTCTATGAGGGAATGTAGCCAAGCAGATGACTGGCATTTGTGTCTTCCTCAGCTTCAGGCACTGTGTATGCTAGGAGTACAAATTTATCGCCCCAAAGACTTAAATCAGGCGAAGAAGACACATTGTCTATCAGAGTCACTGAATATCACTGTAGGCCCACTTGAAATAAAAAAAAAAGTAGTATGATGGAAAGCAGGGAATGGTATCAGAAGGGAGGGCTGCACTCCCATGATCATGCAGCTTTTTCTACAGTAGTGTTAACATGGGGTTAAAACGTTTCTAAAATCATAAGAACTGAGAGCAATATTCAGGGAGGTGGGGTAGGCCTGGTAGGCCACGGAAAGAGAATGTTGTACTTTGTTTTTAGTAGATCATGCAGAACTGCACCTGCTATGATATTGCTTTGGTTTTGGTAAATCATACGAAACTGCATCTGCATATTGATAAATAATATGATTGTTAAGTGTATTGATAAATGAGGTGATTCTTGTTAAAAGTTAAACACGATGATTGTTTAGTAGTAACAGTGATTAATGGGAATCATGGGAAAGGATGTGTAAGGTATTTAATAAAGATCATGGGAATAATATTTGGGACGAGATCATGTTAATACAATAAAACAATGGGTAATTATATAATGTTAGAGTATAAATATGTATGCATTTCAAATCCATGTTGGAGTCAGATTTGGGTTTGTACCCTGGCTCCCAGAGCTCTTCAATAAAAGCACCTGCATGTAATCCGCCTGTGGTTATGTGTTCCTGAACACTAACAGTAGGACTTGGTTTAGCTTTGGCCTCTCCATTAAAGAGACTCAACAAAATCAGCACCTTTAGCATGAGGCTAAGTATGAAGAAATTGATAAATTTTAGAGAAGCAACAGGAGGACCCGTCAGTGCAGATCTGCTGAATTGAGGAGAAATAATTTAAAGTGCTGGAAGAGTCTGATGACCAAGAGTTGTATTTTGACTGTTGCAAACTGCTGCCTTGGGAAAGTGAGAGCCAGTCCATATAAACCAGAACAGGACAAGGAATTCGACATAGCTGCTTTGCCTTTTAAAAATTTGTGTTGGTTTGTGTTACCGATAGGTAAGGCTTTATAAAGGGAAGGCCTTGTAACATGGCTCTGGCCTGTTACTTAGGCTAATTAGAAGGGAACTGTGGGAGAGCTGGAATAGAGAGACATGAGAGACATGAGAGATGTGCTGTGTGACTGCTGCATGTCCACGTCGTGGTGTATGCTGGTTGGTTGACTTGGGCTTGTCGTGCCGGAAAACTGTGTAAACTGATAACTGGCTGTTTAAAAAGGCCAGATTTTTGGCAATAAAGAGCACTCCTTTGCACCTGCCTGGGGTCCCTGCATCGCTCATTACCACAACAGGTTTGACTCCTAGGAGAACAGAAACAGAGTGTCAAGCATCCAGTTACAGTCAAGCGTCAATGACATGCATAGCCTTATGCCCATTTAGATACAAAGGTGAATTTTTAAAGAATTCCAATATAAATATGTAAAAATTAATAGAATGCATCCTGGATTTTCTGCAGTTGAAAACTCATGCTGTTTTTGACAGATCTTGTTTTAAACTTCAAAAGCACACTGAAAAAATCATTTGGAGGGACTGAAATATGAAGATAATTTTAGTTATCATCTTTTTGAGAAAGAAAGAACCACTTTGTAAAATAGATTTTTCATGAGACCACATTTTATGGTAGTGAAACTTTATCCCTACTTCCATATATCAGCTGAGGAGTTAGCTGATATAAAGTTTTAAAGTGCATTGGTGCCTCTATCTCTTGTTCATAAAACTTACATCTTGATTCCTATGTTGGGAGATTCTTAAAAATGTCTTCCTTGTCTCACTTGCGGTCTGCAAAGATGTTTTCCAAGTGTCTGAATAGTTTAATCTAAATTCAATGATGGTAGTGAGCAAACCTGAGTACCTCACATGCCTTTGGTTTCTCTTGGCATACTAAACCCATGTACAAATGAGCAAAGTATTTTCCTTTGCATTGTGCTTCCCATGCTTGAAAGGAAGTGCCCTTGGATCCTTCTCCCTTCTGATTTCTTGCCTGAATGTCTTTTTTTTTTTTTTAATTAAGTGCAAAATGAATCAGAATCATTATAACAGTTATCTGTCATGAAGAAATTTTATAAGCATTTATAACCTGTAATTACTACTTTATTACAAATATGTTATTATTCACTGTACATCCAACCTGATAAATTGTTCCCTGTTTTTCCATATTTTTTTTCCCAGATTATATATCTTACTAACACACAGTGTGACATGTTTGCTTCTCAGATGTCTTGATCTACTAATATTATGCTATAAATGTCTTCCATTATGACATCTTCTAACATAAATTTTATATAGAAGCATATAAAATTTATTTTTTTATTTGCTTACCATTATTTTGCCTGGGTAGCTTTTAAAACAACCATCATGTTTCCAAACTTAGGTACCATTACTTGCTAACAGGGCAAAATTCCTCTCACAGCTCCTCTCCATTCTCATGCAACCTTCATAGAAAGACAGTCAAAATGAACACTATATACCATAGTGGTATATCCTTTTGGCATTCAAATCAGAAAAAATAAAGCAAAGAAACCAAACCAAACCAACAGATTAAACATGGTGTTTTAAAATTACATATGCATTCTTTTTTCATTAGACTTGCATATTGACTTCCACACCTACTTTGTAGATATGCAAAAAAAATTACTTATAGTAATTTTTTAGAATTGCTGACTCTGATTGTCACCAACTGCTGAAATATTGATATGTCACCAGAAATTTCCTTCCGGTGCTTTCAATTATTTCCTTCCGATGCTTTCAATTTCAATTTCAATTATATTTCAAAAAAATCCAAATTTCAGTATTTTATATTTTCTGTTTAAAGTCCATTGTCATGATATTCCAAACACAGTTCTGTGGACTCCTGAACCCCAACAATCACCCAGTCTTGTGGGTACTCAGTAAAACTGAAGAGAAGATTTTAGTTTTTTAATGTTCATTTGTAATTTCCCCACAAGAAACATGGTCACAAATGGCACTCTCAGCGTTGCTGTTGAAAGACACTCCAGAGGCAAATGATTTAATATACTTTGATGCTCAGCTGCATTTCTCTCAGAAGTGACACACAGTTCCAGGTAGGCTGAACATATCATTTACCCAGGCTTCCCTTTCCTAGGCTTTGTAGGATGCATTTATACTGACCAAAGGACTGGAATGGTTATGTCAGTCTAGTCCTGAGTCAGATCTCCAGTGCTCACCACTTGTTTTTTCTTTGATCTATAATTGTTGGTGTAGAAATGTTTTCTTTGCTTTGTTGTTTGGTGGCTGACAGCAGGATGAGATTAAATGTGTTCTACCTGAATTGGGATGTGCATTTAAATCTGAACTTTTTACCTTCCAGCTGTACAGCAGATGGCTACAATGACTATAAGAGATGCTGATCTAAGCAAGCAGGCAGCGTTATGGACCAGAGTAGAACCACGGGGACATAGCTGTTTTTAAGGCACCTTTGATTGTGATGCAGTCACAGAAAGGTTGCTCTCTATTGTGTGCTCAGTTTCTCAGATTTGAAGGACTACTGCTTGGAACTATTATCATGTTAGAGCTGACCTGGTATACTACTTCATATTTCTCAATTATTATTATTATTATTTTCAATTAAATTTAGTACTTGGATCAATTTTACATCAAAAGTAATTAAATTGAAAATTTCCACTTATGCCATAGGTTCTGGCAACTTTCTGTCATCTTTTTTTTTTCCATATTTGATGAATTTACATTAATAAAATGGTTAGCTTTCATTGGATCATTTGCATTTCAAGTAATACCACTTTAAAGAGGATGGCAACAGTTCTGTCTCCTTCAGCCTTAGTCTGGACAATCATTTTTAGCTTTGCTAGTGTGAGATCTTGTTGAATGTCCTGTTGAAGCTCTCATGTCTTCATTGACCTGAGGACAGTACTTTAACAATTCTTTGTGGATGATATTTCTTTCTCTTACATATTTTCAGGTTTTAAGATTAATTACATCTGCAGTACATGTTTTCTTTCTCTGCTGAAAATGGTAGGCAGGAATATAATTACAACAGGAAAAGGACTTGCAAGGTAAATGCTGTTTATACATTTACTGAAGTAATTATCAAGGTAATAGCATAGCAGTGGTCAAATGGAGTGCAGTAAAACATCCTTGCCTATTCCTTTTAGGCTTTTCTGTGCTCATTAATGGAGAAGGCATGCCTCTAGTAGCAGTGAATTGGTTTCTTCTGTGAATTGAGACTACCATAAACTTGTGTGGAAACATCCATTTAAACACCCTGTCTCTGATCTCTAGTGTGGGCTTGAAGGCTGCTCTTTTGTTCTGCCAAACCTTAATACGTGCCCCTAGTGAGCTCTTTAACTTATGTGACTGTACAGAAAGGCAAAGGGTTTTTTACATAAACTGTCAGGTGCCCAGGCTGGAGTGTTCCACCCATCCCACCAGCAGCCAGGCACTTGGTGGCTTGTACCCAGATATCAGGCCCAGGATCTTCAGAGGACAGGGAACAAAACACACCAGCTTACCAGTTTTTCTCATGTCTCTGGTGTTATTCTTAGGTTGAGGACCACGTGCAGGCTTTTAGATTGCATTTTTGCACCCTGTTGGTGCAAAATTTTTGCTTGTTTCTAGTACATACTTTCGAGATACAATAGAATATACCTTGATAGGCAAGTGAATACATCCTGAGATATAGCTAAACAGCTGGTAAACCACCCTGCCATCTTGCAGAGCCTGATACTTATACGTGTGGTTCTGCTGCAGTGATTATTTTTTCCCAACAGGAAGTTGTAACCTGCTGTTCTGAAGAGATGGCCCTGCTCTTTAGTCTGTGCTGAGAGATCACATACTAACAAAACCATTTAGGTTGGAAAAGACCTCAAAAGTCCATTGCTTTGACCAATCACCACCTTGTCAAATAGACCATAGGGCTAAGTGCCATGTCCAGCCTTTCCTTAAATACCTGCAGAGGTTAATGAATTGCCTGGGGTGATCCAGGCCTCGACAAACCCTTCTATGAAGAAATGTCTTCTCATGTCCAACCTGAACCTCAGCAGGCACAACTTGAGGCCATTTCCTCTTGTCTTGTCACTGGTTGCCTGGGGGAAGAGGCCAACCCATACCTGGCCACAACCTCCTTTTAGCCAGTTATAGAGAGAGACAAGATCTCTCCTCAGCCTCCTTTTTTTTCAGGATAAACACCCCCAGCTCCCCCAGCTCCTCCTCACAGGACTTGTGCTCCAGACCCTGCCCCAGATCCGTTGTTCTTAGGACTGACTCTAGCATCTCAATTTCTTTCTTCTAGTGATGAAGGACCCAGAACTGGACACAGGATTTGAGATGAGGCCTCACCAGTGCCCAGCCTCGGGGGATGGGCACTGCCCTGGTCCTGCTGGCCACACCATTGCTGATAGAGGCCAGGATGCCATTGGCCTTCTTGGCCACCTGGGCACACCCTGGCTCATGTTCAGCTGCTGTCACCAGCACCCCAGGTCCTTTTCCTCTGGCAGCTTCCTGCCACTCTGCCCTGGCCTGTGAAGCTGCCTGGGGTTGTTGTGACCCAAGGGAGGGACCCAACATTTGGCATTGTTGAACCTCACACACTGGCTTTGGCCTGTGATCCAGCCTGTCCAGATCCTTCTGCAGAGTCTTCCTATCCTAAATCCTACCTCTGGATATCAGATGACAAATGAGGCCGGACCTGACACATTTCAAGAAATAAAAGCATCAGTCTTCAAGATCAAGGACAAGCAGCTCACTGCCAGTGTGGCACAAGAAGTCTGCTGTCATGATGCACTTTAGCAGCTCTTCAGCTGTGAGCTAGACACCTCCTCTTTGTTTCAGTTTCTGCCTTCAGAATTCTCAGATTGATCTCTTTGTACTAGGAGCCACATTACATTAGATTTTAATTTGTAATGTTATAAATTACAAAGAGCAATACATTATTTATGAATAATATATAAAGTCAGATTACATGCAGGCAACCTTATAACAAAATTCAAGTCACCTATGAAACTGAGATCAATAAGTGACAAATATTTTTGCAAATAAATAGCACAAAAATTGCTAAGTGTCTCTAACCTGAAATAACTGGAGTTATCCTACCCCATACAATATGCAGCATCTTTAACAACATGCTGAATTGAGTCTAAGAAGTAATTTAGACTGTTTGCATATCCTCAAAACAGCTTCTGCTATTTCATGACTTCCTGGTTATGCTGACTGTTGTGATATTCTATGAAGCAAAAGCTAGCCTTTCTGCAGCATTTGTGCCCAACAAACTTCTTCAGCAGTATCCTGCCTGAGGTAGAAAACGCATATGTTTTCAGGCTGAAAGGTAACAATCAGTTAGCCCTACTTTTCTGACATTCCACCTCCTTTTTATGCACTTGAAAAATAATTTACACCAATATTTAATTAGGATATGAAGTTTTCTAATGCATTGAGGGTGGGTGTGAGCTTCTGGGACTGAAGGGCTGCAGCCCCTCCATAAACAAGAGTTAGTGCAAGTACAGGGTATCACATCATATGCTGCTGCCCTGACAGTCTAACTGCAAAGGTCCTTTTAGGAAGAGCTGATTTTAGTTTGATAGTATAAATAAAGAGATAACTGTAAAGAGATACACAACTGTGGCAGTTTTTTAAGTTCAAAACCAAGTATCACCAATCTCTTCTATTGAGCTGTCTCAGCCCTATGGTACCAAACTTTCCCTGAACCTTGGAATATTGTTTTGACTGGCCATGGCTGAAAGATGTATTTTCTTAATGGCTGATTGCTGCTGACAACACCATATGAAGCATCATTTTTAAGATTTTAGAAGTCTAAAGTATTTTTACTGGGGGGATCTTTGGGATAAATAAAAGAAGAATTTCACCCCAAATGAGGCTGTTAAGTTTTACAAACTCCCTTGTGTTTGAAAATATAATTGCAAGAACAATATATTTCAGTGATCAGAAAATCACTAAAATGTATGGAGACGAGTTAACGCACAAAGAGAGAAAAAAACATGTTTCCTTAAATAATGCATCACAATTTTTGGTTCATCGGTGAATGATGAATTCTCCACAGTATTCTCTTTTAAGGCAGACACAGTGAACAATGTATGTAAAAACACCATAGACATAAGAGAAAGTCTAAAAAATACCAAAGGAAAATGTATGTCCCTTAGTCTTCTTCTTATTTTATTGATGTGCTAGGGATGTGTATATATATATATATATATGTGTGTGTGTGTGTATATATATGTATATATATA